>SRMA01025783.1:0-299201 GCA_007224835.1 Danionella cerebrum
AAAGGGATCAGCGGACTTCAGCCGGGGAAAAAGTCGTCAGTTTTCAAGAAACTCAGTGTCAAACTGCTCTGATTGGCTCATTTGGTCACATGCCAGGACTAAACCGGTACAGTGAAACACCAATCAAGAGGAAGAAAAGGGATCAGCGGACTTCAGCCGGGGAAAAAGTCGTCAGTTTTCAAGAAACTCAGTGTCAAACTGCTCTGATTGGCTCATTTGGTCACATGCCAGGACTAAACCGGTACAGTGAAACACCAATCAAGAGGAAGAAAAGGGATCAGCGGACTTCAGCCGGGGAAAAAGTCGTCAGTTTTCAAGAAACTCAGTGTCAAACTGCTCTGATTGGCTCATTTGGTCACATGCCAGGACTAAACCGGTACAGTGAAACACCAATCAAGAGGAAGAAAAGGGATCAGCGGACTTCAGCCGGGGAAAAAGTCGTCAGTTTTCAAGAAACTCAGTGTCAAACTACTCTGATTGGCTCATTTGGTCACATGCCAGGACTAAACCGGTACAGTGAAACACCAATCAAGAGGAAGAAAAGGGATCAGCGGACTTCAGCCGGGGAAAAAGTCGTCAGTTTTCAAGAAACTCAGTGTCAAACTGCTCTGATTGGCTCATTTGGTCACATGCCAGGACTAAACCGGTACAGTGAAACACCAATCAAGAGGAGAAACAATGAAAACAAATAGGATTGAACATCTCAAACTGTGTTAAAAGCCATAGTATGACTATAAACTATAAAAGAACCAATCTGTCTACGGTGCAAAGACAAGTCGTTCCATAATTTCTGGTACGCGACAGAGAGCGAGCAGGGCTGTGGAGCTGGGTCTGAATCCGAAAACGAATCGGAAACCAGTGCAATGACTTTAAAACCAGAGTAATGTGCTCTCGTTTTTTTATTTTCTACAAGCTGTAGCCTTGCAAGTGATGCCTTGAAAATAAAAAAGCACCGCAAAAATCTGAACGACCAGTTGTCTTACTTGAAAAAAGCTTTTCCTAACAACAGCAGTGATTTGAGCATCACGTTTCAGATTGTAAGTTTACAGTGTCCGAACACCCAACATGGCAACCGCAGCATCACTAGGCCCAAACAGTACGACCTCTGTCTTAGTGTCATTAAAAAGCAACAAATTTGCTGCCAGCCAGGATTTCATTTCCTCCACACAATCTGAATGCTGTTGACTTTCTCGTTTAAGGGCATGCAAATTTGTGAATCATAAAAATGGAAAGAGACACCTGATTTGCGGAGAAGGGACCCGAGAGGAAGGAAGGGCCTTACACTGCTCTTCATCATGCTAAGTACATAAGCTCTTCAAACTCTTTAATACCAAACAACTGTCCCAGAACGCCTGTGAGTTGGAGTTCTGCATGTGTCAAAACCTAAAATCCGCGTGATAAAACCAATCTGGTGCAAGGGAGTGTGTTTAACGCATACTGTGTGCTCATCAGCGTTTTGCCGAGCATTAATAATTTGTGCAGAGGTAATACTCAAGCTGTTGGAGATGTAGTTGTACATTTTTAATGGAAGTTTTACAGAAGTGGCGGGAGGCTCCACATATGCTGCAGACGGCATATGGGAGCAAAAGATGATGCAGCACAGTTGGCCAGAGCTCTGCTTTTTTAGGCCGGAGACACTTAAATGCTAGCCCGAGAGAAAAGACACACTTATGCACATAAACCTACTGCTGTTTTAGCACACGCTGCAATGAATTCACGCGCATTTGTGTCCAACGCCACCTTGTTTCCACATCTCAGCCACAGAAGGTATAGCCGCTGTGAAATCCGAGCTATTATCTGCAGCAATTTGTAGTTACATGGAGAGTAATAAACATCTGTTTATTTAATGTTTGCTTTGAAAGCATCTGTAACTTGAATCAAATCGTCAGAAGCGGATCATAAACCTGCGATGGAATCCTAACTAATTAAACCTCATTCTTTTTTTGTTGTTTTGTAAATGAAACAGAGTTGCTCTTACAAACAAAATGCACAAAGACGTCTCAACCATGTTCATAATATTCTTTAAGCTTTTTTCTCTCTGCCAAATGGTCTTTGTGACAGCCATGCATGGAGTAGACGGCTTGTCTTGCAGTTTTCATTGCTGTCTGGATGCTGGCATGGCTGCAGCCTGTGCCCTTGGGTTAGGCGGCAATGATGCTATCGATGTCTTTCAGTCTGTCCAGCACTGCACCCATCACACACTCCAGACATGGCCTGACACTTCCTCTGCTGAGCCAGCCGCAACCACTGCACACTGCCCCCTCAGAAAACAACCACAATCACAACAGTGTTTACGAATGACTACGTTTATAACAAAAACGACATTATTTATTGTTTTGATCTGTACATGAAACGCTTGTTTGTTTTGGTTAACCCTTAAAAGTCTGGGGAATTTTTGAGCATTTTTACTACGCTGCGATTTGCTCTAAAAATCGCCTTTAACCCTCTATGACCTGCCGTAGAACCAAGTTCGCCAGAGCATAGTTTACATTTTTACCTGCTGTGGTGCCATTTTTTGGAGTATTTTAATTTGCCATACATCAATATAACCATTATATCCTAGATTTTAATAGTATATATGGAGTTAGGTCAATATTACCTGAAGAAAGTGTCAAAACTACAATAAAAAAAATATAAAATAACAAAAAAAGAAATTCTCCACATATTTTTTCTAAATACAAATATTTCATAGCTTTCTCCCTCACAAATGTAAAAAAAAGTTGCACAAAATGCTTTTGAACCACAATGAATTTATTCTGAGTGAATTCATTGCTTAGTTTTTGAGATACACTCAGATTAATAAAGACAAAAAATGAATATCTAAATCCTTCTGTTTTTCTTTCTACAAAATCAAAATAATATCGCTCTATCTGATGTGGTTACAGTTTTACCAGTATTTAAAAATTTATAAGCAAATGGAATCGACGGCACTCCAGTAGGTCTTAAAGGGTAATACCAGTTTTTTTTGTGGTGATGCTTGATATTTTTTTAACTACATTACACAATAATTCCACAACAAACCTGAAACTGTACAAAAAATACAACACTTTTTATGTTTAGTACCAAAAGACAACAGGGTTGAGACACAATTAAAAAAAAAGTAAAAATAAGGTTAAAACAATGAAAAATGTATATTAAAAAAACTGGTGAACCTTTCCAAAATCGTATACACTGTCTTAAGAACTTTTGTGGCATTGTGCTTTTTTGTGCCAGATGTTGAGAAAAACGGCGCCAGTTGTCAGACTGTTATTCAGCATACACATCCTGACAATGAAACCCGAAGTAAAATTATTAAAAATTGTCTGTCTCTGTGACCAATGCAGCTATTATTTAAATTATCTTACCACTGCGATGATTTAATTGTGCTCCCACTTTTAACAATGATCACCAAAGGCTGTAATTAACAAAATCAAGAAGCGTGCAATTTTATACTGCTCTCTGAACACTCTCCATCTCACAGAAGTGAATTATGCAAAAGTGAGAAAATGCTCAGTTTTTATGCACACCTCTTTTTCTGCAAACTAGGTCTTTGCCATCTCATCATTGTGGCATACAATGACCCTTTTCTATGGGACTTTCAAAACTGAGGTGTGAAATAAGTTTTAGGGGTGTTGTGACTCTTTAAGAAGCTAGATGGCCATGGAGAAAGGGGAAGTGTGTTTATGTTTGCGCCATGTTTTAACGCGTACATGAAACATCACTTTTTGAAATGTTGATGAAGGGTACTGAGCGCATTTGGCTTTGGAGAAAGATGCTCTTCCAATACCTGATCATAAAAGTGTCTTTATATTATCTAATGTTTGTAGAGAGGTGAGGGCCTGAGTAGTATAAATAATCATATAATATACTTTTGTTTATTATGTGCTTAGATCTATAGATGTTGAGATCTATAAATGTGTTTGTTACGCATTAAAGTTAATAGCACGGTCCAACCATAGTATGAAATAATACTGGACTTTGCACCTTATTTCGCTTCTTTAACATCTGCCGCTTTTTGATTGTGCTCACTCTTCTAACAATGATCACCAGAGGTCGTAAATGTCAGAAAGCATCTAAGCAATCTTCGATTTCTACGCTGCTCTCTAAATACTCTCAATCCCACAGAAGTGAATTACACAGGAGTGAGAAAATTAGCCGTTTTTTTTTTTTTTCTGTAAACTTGCTCCTTGCATCTCATTAACTCCCGGTTGACAATACCCCTTTTCCCTGAGTATTTCAAAACTCCCTCTGCTCGGAGTCTCGGGGTGTTTTGATATTTTTTGAAAAGAGTTCAATTGGACACTTTTAGAGTTCTGTTGTGTTACCCCTAATAATGTAGTAGTTGATTTTCATAACACACAAAATTGGAATTGTAGGGTTAATAGTTTTAGGAAATATACAGTTCTTCTTCTCAAAAAATTTGCATATTGGGATAAAGTATTTTTTTTCTGTAATGTACTGATAAACATTAGACTTTTCCTATATTTCAGTTTCATTTACACATAACTGAAGTAGTTCAAGCCTTTTATTGTTTTAATATTGATGATTTTGGCATACAGCTTATGAAAACCTAAAATTCCCATCTCTAAAAATTAGCATATCATGAAAAGATTCTCTTAACCTAATCATCTGAATCAAGTAATCAACTCTAAACTCCTCCAAAAGATTTCTGAGACTTTTAAAACTCCCATCCTGGTTCATTACTTAAAACCATAATCATGGGTAAGACTGCTGTCCAGAAACCCATCAAGCAATTTCTGAATTGATCGGCTGTTCCCAGAGTCCCCTATCTCAAGGCACCTCAGTGGGAAGTCAGTGAGAAGAAATAGGTGTGGCAGAAAACGCTGCACAATGAGAAGAGGTGACCGGATCCTGAGGAAGATATCCCCAGAAATTTGGGGACCTACGGAGACAGTGGACTGAGTCTGGAGTAGAAACATCTAGAGCCACCATCTACAGGCGTGTGCAGGAAATGGTCTACAGGTGGCGCATTCCCAAAGTCAAGCCACTTTTGAACCAAAAACAGTGGCAGAAGCGCCTGACCCGGGCTTCAGAGAAGGAGCAGTGCACTGTTGCTAAAACTTTCCGTGTCATTAGGAAATCAAGGTGCCAGAGTCTAGAGGAAGACTAGGGAGAGGGAAATGCTTGACGTCCAGAGTCAAGTACCCACAGTCAGTGATGGTCTGGGGTGCCATGTCAGATGCTGGTGTTGGTCCACTGTGTTTTATCAAGGGCAGGGGCAATGCAGCTAGCTATCAGGAGATTTTGGAGCACATTATGCTCCATCTGCTGAAAAGTTCAGCACGACATGGCACCTGCTCACAGTGCCAAAACCACTGGTAAATGGTTACTGACCACTGTGCTCAATTGGCCTGCCAACTCTCCTGACCATAGAGAATCGGTGGGATATTGTAAAGAAAAAGTTTCAGAGACCCAACTCTCTGGAGGAGCTTAAGGCCGCTATCGAAGCATCCTGGACCTCCATAACACCTCAGCAGTGCCATCGGCTGATAGCCTCCATGCCACACCATGACATGTCGAAGCAGTCATTTCTGCAAAAGGATTCCTGACCAAGTATTGAGTGCATGACTGAACAGAATTATTTGAAGTTTGACTTTTTTGTATTAATAACACTTTTCTTTATTGGTTGGATGACATATGCAATTTTTTTTTTATTTTTGGATTTTCATAAGCTGTATGCCAAAATTATCAATACAACAATAAAAGGCTTAAACTACTTCAACCGTGTGTAAATGAATCTGAAATATATGAAAGTTTAATTTTTATCAGTACATTACAGAAAACTTTATCGCAATATGCAAATTTTTTGAGAAGATCCTGTACAAATCTTATGGAGTTGAAGCATTATTGACTGCATCTTGAGTCAGTTGTTATGCAAAATCATCCCTGATCTCTTTGTGATTCTTCAGGGCCACCCTCTCCGGTCTGATTAATAAGCCGATCATACTGTGGAGCTCTCATCAGTCACAAACAGCTCAGGACACCATTAAGCGACCGCACTGCCTCCGAGCTGTCGACGAGCACACGGCATAAATCTGCAGTTTTTGACACGAAACTTCTAAAATGTTAATTTTGTTAGGATGATCTAGGTTGTTCTCGGGGGATGGGAGTTAATTCATGTGCTTGCAGTTGTTACCGAGCCGAATCAGCTGTACATTTAATTAGATGGCAATCTGGACAGCAGTCTGTGCTCTGCTGTTTCACCACGTTTAAAAACGTGTGAAGCCAGGGGCGGAGGTTAGCAAATATTTCTGTTACTGGATTAACTAAAGGAAGAAAGAACTAACACCTTTTCCAGGTGTGAGGAACACGTTCGTGTGTTCCTGAAGATGACAATTCACCATTGTGTACAATGAATACACCCCACTACATTCAGAAACCTTCAACAGACATTTTCCATGAGATAATATATTACAAAATACTCCCACCAATGTGGGCCATTGATTGCAAACAAGATTTGTCAATTTCCATAAACAATAAGCTGATTTTTCTAACAAATTCATTAAAGCCCGTGTTGCAAAAAGGAATTCACCCCAATTGTTGTCTTAGTAGAAAAGCCACACTTAAAATGACAAAGTTCTAATTAATATGAAACCACCGGTAATCCAATGATTCATTAAGGGGGTGCCCAGCAGACAGGTGACTATAAAACAAGGAAAAGCCCCTCCCATTCCATGCTGTCAGTAATGGCTCCCCATGGAAGAAAAATGTCACTAAATCTGATAAAAGGAAATCATTTCTTTAAACAAAAAGATTAGTGCTACAAGATGATCAGCAAAGCTTTACAAACCAGTGAAACAAACCACTGTAGCAAAAGTGACCCAAAAATGTAAGAAAGATGGGAGTGCAACCATCCTACAGAGATGTCCAGGGAAGTTAACATCTCGATAGGAGTGTCTTCTGATGAGAAGAGTTAAAGAAAATCGACCATGCAAGTTTACTGCCATTAGCTACAGCAGTAGAAAGCCAATCTGGAGCTCTTTTCCTTTTACACCTCACACTGCATAGGAATGGCATGCATGGGTATTGTCTTTCACTATGCTCATGTACAAAAACATGCCTGAAAAAAACAGATGAAGACTTCTGGTACTTCTATATTTGTGATGAGACAAATATCACTGTTTTTGCAACTATTGGCTATAAAAAAGTGTACTTTGTAAAGGTGAGGATTTCAAGGAAAAATACCTAAAGTGAAACATGGTGATGGCAGTGTCATTATGTGGGGCTGCAGGAGTGCTTTGAACTGCTCAATACTGAGGTAGAAGATGCTACTCCTTCATAAATTTGCAAAAATTACTCATTTTAAGACCAAATCGGTTTTTTTTTGTCTATTATTAAGATCAATCTGTATTTATTGTCATTTTTGCTAATTGTAAGAAATCTTGCCAAGTTCTTGGAAGAGTTTAAATAGATTAGATTTTTTTTTTCTTGTTCCAAGAGAGCGTTTTTGCAGTGTGTTAACTATAATGGAAGCAGCTATGAATGAATGAATACTCCACTTTAAAAATTGGTTCAGGTAACTGAAAAATGTTTCTACACATATCACTCAGCACTAATTTTTGTACTGCTGACTGATTCAGTCCACTTTTGCACATATTTCCATTTCCACTTCCAATGCACATATTTCCATTTCCACTTTAATTAATGTCTATTTTTTATTCTTATACTGTGTTAGAATGTCTATTTCGTAAATTTAGAATGTCTATTTTGTAAAATTGGATTTATTTTTTATTACCTGTATCTTGTCTTGTCTTGTGAATCTGTAGTGCCTCTGCACAAAAACACATTCCTCATATGTGCAAACATACCTGACAATAAAGCTCATTCTGATTCTGATTCTAACCAACCGGTTAATTCCAGACTCCATTTGGTGACATTTTGAAAGGGATTCATGTTTACACTGTGGATGTAAAGTACCTCTGTTTAGGATTTCATCCGAGAAGATGCTCACCTCTATAATAGTTCCATCTGGTTGTCTCAGGAAATGTCTGTAATGTTGGCGCTGGCCACTCAGGTGCAATGTGTAGATGGAAACATGTGTGCTAGTTTCACTTCCTGTTATGGGAGTGGCAGTAGGTGGAGCATATCCTGGCTCCTCCTCTGTCCAGATGTAATCATACACAGCCACCTAGTAAAACACATTCATTAAAGTAAATAGTACAGATCAAGTACAGATGCTTTTTTGTGAGTTAGGCCTACTATTGGTCTCTGAGCTTTAGGGATTCTTTAAACGGTTCTAGAGGAGCTCTGGATACTGGAATGCATCGTTTATTTCAAAGTCATGGAACCTTTTAGGTCACTGATGTTGTCTGAAGGGATGGTTCAACTGAAAGTCACCATTGTTCTTTGCTCTACATTCAAGTAAATTATACAAGTCACCGACTTTACAAATTAACTGATAGTATTTTTTTAAATGCCGTTCTGATCTATCACAAAATCATCAAAATGTAAATAATAAATTGAGCAAACTTAACTTTACTCTTCCAATGGCCTTCTAAAGATCGAATTAATAGAACTTCCTGTTGAAAAACTGACTCACCGGTTTTTCAAGAGGGGGATGGGTTGGGGTAACAGGAATGAGTAAAAAGCTGGGGACATGACAAATGTTTTTTTTTTTTTTTATCTAAGAAAATATCGATATTTGTTTGAATAAATGTATTTGAAACAAACATTATACATGGATTTACAAAATCAATTCCAAAGAAATGTTCTTTTAAAAAGATCTTACTCATTAAATTGTGAAAACAAAAAGCTTTTTTCAGTGTATCACTTATTTAAATGTTATAGATTACATTTGAATAGTAGTTTTATTACTTTGCTTAATAATAAAATGTATTGATGAAGAAATTTTAATGCCTATTTACACACCTAGTAGTATTCATTAGAGTGATCTGCATGACCACACAAAGACAAAGTAAAATCTAAGAGTAATGGCTTTTGAAATCATGGTGTATTTTGAATTGTACATGTAGCCAAAGTGAAATGGGTGAATATTATGCCAAGGATTTCCAGCTGGAAATTTCTTAAGTGTTCGAAAGTTACCCATTCGTTCATTATTTTGAAACCCAAAACATTCAGGGTGTTTCCAGAGATAAACTGGATGCTTGCTCAAACGCTTACCCTGCAACAATTATCGGCCCTACCTACGGTCACAGTTTAGTGCTCACTGAGATGAATGCAAACCAGGAAAGCTGACAGTAATGGTCTGTAATTTACAGCTGTGTTTGTGAGGTGATGAGCTCTGGAATGCCGTGTGTCAGGTTTCTGTGTGACTCAGGGAACTTCTAAGCCTTACACCACAATAAGACACAAGTCCATAAATACTAAACTAATCCCTAAATGTAAAGAAAAACAGAAGTCGCTAGTGAGCTGTATTCATAGCTTGGGTATGGGCAAGGCAATGAACCACATCTACTTGGAATGTGTAGTTTGTTTATCCTCATCTTTATGAACATATGATTTCAATCCCACCGAATAAATAATAGAAGATGTGATACGGATTCCTGTTAGACGGTCTAGGTTTTTTTTTTACTTAAATGAAACCATATCAAAGAAACAGTACTAGTATGTTGTCTACCTCCAGCTCACCTTGTTGACCTTATTGAATAATTCTACAGCGATCCCAGGGAAATTTCCCAAAAAAGAGGGTGGTATACATATTCACAAAGGGTGCGAACATGAGCATTTACAACCAAAACACAGGCACTGCAATTTTACAAACAAAATTGGATCTTTTGTTTGTGTGTCAAGTACTGCTGTTGGGAAAAAAATCCACAACTTGGTGGCACTCAGAACACACTCTCAAGACTGTCTCAAAGCACACATGACACACACCGCATCAACAAAAAAAGAAAAGGATTTTAACATAAACTGGGCACCTTTGGGTATCTTAGATGCAGTGGCGTCAAAATTATTCACATTCATTACTTGAGTAGAAGTGTAGATAGGCTTTTAAAGACTTCTTTAGAAGTGGAAGTGTCAACTCAAGCGTTTTACTCAAGGAAAAGTATAAAAGTAAACATAACCTACCTCGCTTCATCAGAAAAAAAATAAATGTATGTGTATATTATGTATAATAATGTTATATATGTGATGTTTGTGTTTGAAAAATAATGCATTTTAGTACAATGCAAATACATTAAACTAATAAGTCCTGCCCAACCCAGGAGGCATACTCTCATACACCGACAGGGTCATAGCTAATACATGTTTTATCAACCAGCTGTAGCCTAAAGCTTTGCACAATTAACTTAATACAAAAATTAAATAATAAATATTATATATAATAGTTATATGACCTCAGATAACATTCTAATCTCACACTGAGCCCACCAAATCACTGGTACACATTCTGCCAGCTCCATGGCTTTTCTTAGCATTTATCCAGCCATGGTAAACATTGCAAATTTACATTTTTATTATATTACTAGATCACTAATGTTACACTATAACAACAAAAACTGCAGTGTTGCACAAAAAATTTCAGAAATCATTTAAAATTGGTTAATGATTGAATGATAATAACAAAATTCTTTCTCTTCTTCTCATCTTATCAAGACATTGTCACTCGCAAATGCTAATTTATTTGAACGTCCTAACTGGAGCGTTAAGATGTCGGACTGGTATATGTTTATACTTCTCATCCAACCACGATCAAATTCACTCTTTCCGGATTTTTTTTTTTTTTTTTTATGACAAGCTGAAACTAAATAAGAGTAACGAGGCTATTTTTATAATTTAATATATTATAATTAAAAATGGAATAGAAAGTACAGATAATTGTGTGAAAATGTAAGAAGTAGATCTAATTACTCTCGGAAATGTCCATTAGTACACTCAGAACTGACCAGTCAGATCCAGGTACACCCATCTACTGTCCGGACAAGTCTGGCTAGAGGTGATCTTCATGTAAGAGCTGCAGCCACAAAGCCATACCTCCAACATAAGATCGAGGCCAATTGGTTCAAGTATCCATGAAAACGGGAGCTGGGGTGCCGAAAAATGGCAGCAGGTGCTCTGGACTGATCCAAGACAATATGAAATATTCGGCTGAAGCAGAACGCAGTCTCTTTATTAAAATGTTGGAGAACGACACAATAATGAGTGTCTGCAGGCAAGAGTGAAGCATGGTGGATGTTTTTGAACGTTTATTGAGGTGTACGATTGGCCTCAAATGTTTTCTGAAATGTCCCCCTTCATATTTTACGCAAAGGTCCTCAATCTAATTCAAAGAAAGCGAGTAAATTCAGTTGTTTTTTTTTAAGACTGGTGATACTGCTTGCTTGTTATCTCACATATAAACACACGTAAAATCCATTTCAATAAATGATTCAAAAATAAAAGATTTCCTCTTATCTCCATCACAGACAATTATAGAATTATTCTGTAGTTTAATTATTTGTAATTATTATTAAATATAATTAATTATAGAACTTGGTACTAGTTTTTTTCCCAGTTTCGCTATAGATGTATTCGCATCCAGGGCAGAACTCTGAACATAAAACGTGTTTAGCTAGATGCAAATGAGACAAATAAACAAAGGCGTTATGATTAAATCAGATCTTAAGTGTCTCAGCAGGTCTGATTTCATGAGGGATGTCTCTGATCCATGTGTACACGTCCCTGGTGTGTTTTCTACCTGTAATGCGCTGCCCTGCTCTATTAGAGGAACACAGGAGACAAGCAGAGCGTGTAACATGCTATATAGGTCATGGATCTCAGACGCATTGGTGTGTGAAGATCACAGCGCCTCTCACTCAACTGGGCCAGCTTCACACTAGTGTCATCACCGCTACACACACACACTCACACGCACACCCCTCTGACCTCATGCATACACACACACACACACACACACGCACGCACACACACATGCACACTATACATAAACTCATCATTTCTCAAGCATATGTGTGAACAAGCTGTCCGAGCGCATCACAGGAAACACTCACTAAATTCTTTTAGGTCTAGCTTCACTAACAATAGAATCACTGCAGTGTCCAGGACCAGAGAAGCAGCTCCACAACCTGAAGGGACTTTTTCCTGAAGGGGCTTTGATTTATGTATTTAGCAGATGCTTTTATTTCGAGCGACTTACTGTTTGAAGTAAACAAGCCGTTTGTTTCAAGGTCGGATTAATCATAAGACATTCACGCAAACGAGGTTCCAGCTGATTCAGAATAAATTGAGCGCTTCAGAGGTTTCATATTTTTTTATATTATTATTGGGCGGCACCGTGGCGCAGTAGGTAGCACTGTGGTCTTCCATCAGTTACAGTGTTGTTGGTTCGAGGCTCTCTGGTGACCTTCCTGGAAAGAGTTTGCATGTTCTCCCTGTGCTTGCGTGGGTTTCCTCCAGGTACTTCAGTTTCACCCACAATCTTAAAACATGCGGTTAGGTTAATTGAGTAATGTAAATTCCCCTTAGGAGTGAATGTATGAGTGAATGTTACCCTCCAAACCACTGGCGACCTGTCCAGGGTGTACCCCCGCCTCTCGCCCAATGTGCACCGGCAGACCCCTGTGATCCCCAAAGGGAATAAGCAGGTTGGAAAATTAATGAATATTATTTTGTTAGCAAGTGCAAGTATCTGTACTTTACTCAAATATTTTAATTTGGGAAGACTTTTTACTTTAACTTCACTACATTTCAAAGTTATATATCTTACTTTTACTCAACTACTAGGAGTAAAATTCCTCTACTTAGGGTATTTGGTCCCACTCTATATAGAGTTAAACTGACTCAGAGAAAGTGTTATTTGCTGATTTATTTTCTTCATTTTATTTCAAATCTGCACAAGAAAATGCAAAATAAAAATCAACGATTCAGAGAGGGACTAAATGCACTTTGAACAGAGTTACAATAGATAATTTTTTTATTATATTATATCAAATACCTATATTATATAGGTACAGAGGTACCCCGAGATATGAATGCTTTGAATTACGAAATGTTCGAGATACAAAAGGTCTCGAGTGAAATTTTTTGCTTCGAGATACAAAGAAAAATTTGAGATAAAAACAATAACAAGCATTTCTGCTCCATTTGTCTGACGTTGCGCTGCGCTTCCGCGTCCTTGCGCTCCTTTCTCCCTTTGAAGAAAGTGTGCTTTAAGTGGCTGATATGCCTTAATTAATACACTTTAAATCAGTTTTAAATCGAGTGAAACATTATGTTTAGATTACTAATAATGTACTATAACAAATGTTAGAGTCAAGGTGTCGTAAAAAAATAACGTTTATAACGAGGAAAGTGCTGTTCTGTAGCGCAACTTAGAGAAACCATCCCATCTCACACACTTGGTATTCTCTCCGCTTGTGCTTGAAACTGTGTTCCACCTCCGACACATCGCCTCACTCTCAAGGTAAGGTTTCACATTTGTGTACATATTACATATTTTGCGTGTGTTTTATCGTATAAAATAAAAATGCTCTTCGCAATTCCCATTATTGCATTAACAATGTGTAGAATTAAGGATTGGAGAAACGTTACTTGATTTTTTTCTGGTTTTCCATTTTTTCATCTACTTATGGAGTGAATAACTGTTCACTCTACTGTTATTTCTGAGAGCCATTGCATGGATTAGGCGTTTTACTTGTAAAACTTGCTTTGAGATACAAATTGTTCGACTTACAAACGTCACCCTGCAACGCATTAGTTTCGTATCTCGTGGTATCACTGTATTTTTGATTATTAGTGATGATGAGCATGTATGATTAGTAAGCTTATAGAAACCTAAAACAAAAGTCAGTTTAACTCTATACAGAGTGTGCCCAAATACACACTGAGTAGAGTTAATTTAACTCTTTTGTGAAATCAGTTACTTTTTATTTATGAGTGGATAAAAAAACAGTGTACAATTCACTCTGTTTTGAATTGGTTTGGTTTCCAGTCTGTTTAATCTACTTAGCGCAAATGCTGTTTAGTGTCACTTCAACAGCAGTCTTTTTTGAGAAACCTGTGCCTTAATAAATGATGGAAGAAACTCCTGAAAACTAGTTTCTGTTACGGTAATCTGATATGACTAGATTATATTTACCAACAGAGAAATCTTGTGAACCTGTGTTTAATAATTTAGACATTAAACGTGTCTAAGGTGAGAAACTTCTCTTTTCTTTCCAGTTTTTGAAATATTTTACAATTGTACTTCGAAAATATTTACACTTTGTCAAAAATAGAAACTAGTCCTAACCATGGATGCCAAGATGAGCAGAATGAACAAATCCTGACCTTAAGATGGCGTAGGGGTGGAGTTGGTCGTCCAATAACCGAAGAGTTGGCGATTCCGTCACAGCCAGGTCCTTTCTGATATTTGTGGCCTTGGTCAAGTCACTTCACCCGCCCAGCCCTGTATGGATGTGAGTGACTGGTGGGGTGTATTTGGTGGTGGACAGGAGTCAGTAGGCTCAAAATGGCAGCCACACAGTCCCAGGACAACTGAGTTCTACCAAGGCAGCTTATCAGCACCATTGTGTCATTATGGAGTGAAGGAATAATGCTCCGAAAATTCTGGAGAAGCGCTACATAAACTGATCACATTAACTCAAATTACCACATGGTTCACTTTTGTCAGTTTCTCTTTCTCTCTTTTAGGAGGAAGTTTTCAGCCCACAGCCGAGTTTATAAATTGAAGGTGACCCCTTAATTGACTCTGTAATTACGACTCCTCTGGAAAAACATAGGTCTTGTCAGGCAGGGTCAGCGTGAAGGAGAACTTTAATTTCACTGTGTACCCACATCTCGATTTTCCAAGCACTTAAGACTGTTGGCTAAACACAGGTCGGAAATTGAGAGTCATTACAGCATGTAATTAGACACTTCTTAAATACAGAGTGCCTGAGTGAAGGAGGATTGTCGCAGGACACATTAAACATCATCAAGCTGATAACCCTAAAAATGTGTGGTCTCCACAGACACAAAATGTTTTATATTTAGTGACAATTTAGTTGTCTTTGCTTCTATTTCTGTATGAAATAATTAATCTGTAAATGGAATTCCAAATGCTGCCGTTTCTTTAAGGCAAAAATACCCCAGTGCCGCCTTCACACTGGCAGTAAGTGCTTGAGTCAGACTCAATGCCTGGCTGTTCTCTGAGAACCCATTTGTGGGTTAAGCAGATACTATTCAAGTGAGCTAACCCAATTGTTACCAATAAAGCTTCGATTTATTGTGGACATCTGTATTCAGAAATCTGATAGAGCCCATATCTGTCTCTTTATTTGAATCTGGAAAGACAGCCATTGCTTCTTTAAGGACTATAAACATCAAACCATGTCTCCCAGCCGCAACATAAATTCAGATTTTGCAGGCGTTACGGCAAACGGACAGACAGGCAGGGGTCCGGGAAGTTGAAAATACAGACTGGAGCTCCATTCCTCTCTAAATGAGTCTGTGCCTGTGCCCGAGCTAATGAGATTACGGATCTCCATATTTGTAAAAATTGATATCAAAATTTGTTAAGTGCATTATTTAAATGCGAGTGGCTTCTTGTGAAACATAATGTGCTTTACAGTGTGTACAAAAGCTACTGTCTACTATAATATAATGACGGTACCAACTCAGATGTGGCTTGTTTTGTTTATATAGTGAGCTAAAAGCCTATATTTTTGCTGATTGTCTTCGCTCCGACTCCCTTGAATTTGTAACAGCTGTGAGAACATGTTTTTCAATCGTAGTAAGCGCCTCATAGACAATTATTCCAATCTCAATAGCCACGTTTCCATTCAAAGATGCACTAAAATATTTGCGAATAAAGCACCATTTCACTCTAAGGACTCCAAGAGAACAAAATAGTGTCTTTCTGATGAACTGGCACCAAGTTAGAGGTTTCCCAACATTTCCAGTCACAAGCCCCATGAGACACATCTGCCTCGCCCACGTGCCCCTTGCTACCAATGCCTCTCAATTAGTCAACTATAACTAGATTACAATACAGCATTCACACAATACACAAAAAAATACTGAACACAACAATAATCATTTTGTTGAGCATATTGCCGCGTAGACTTTCATTAATAAAACAATCATCACTAATGCAGTGTATGTTCTTGGGCAAACGCGGAAATCTGATCATAACATATATACAGGATCTTCAAAAAAAATGTAGCATATTATATGCTAATATGCAAATGTTTTTAGATTTTTGGATTTTCATGAGCTGTATGCCAAAATCATCAATATTAAAACAATAAAAGTCTTGAACTACTTCAGTTGTTGTGTGTAAATCAATATGAAAGTCTAATGTTTATCAGTACATTACAGAAAATAATGACCTTTTTCACAATATGCACATTTTTTTATAACTTTGATCACTTTTTAGAATGATCAAAAAAACATTTTTATTTTGGAATTTTATTTGGTAAATCAATTTCTGTTGAAGTCTATGCACATTACTTCTCATCGGATAAAAATTTTATCCTACTCTGTCATTTTTTATGCGCATTTTAACAATGTATGGGCATCTTGGCGTTTCCATCCAAAAGTTTTTATGCTGCATTCCAAATTATGCATAAAAGTGAAAGTGAACAATTCATTATTCTTGAACTAAAACTCCTCTTGATAAAAAAATTTAAAAGAAATCTCAGTTTTTGCTTAATAGCCTTTGCGACACCCCAAATGTATTCATACCTCATGTTGGGAACCACTGATTTAATCTAAAATGAAGAAACCTTCCAAAATATAATGGTAAAAATACTAGAAATATAAGATCTTTTTTAATCCCAAAGATAATTGCATCTCCAGTCGCTGCTCATTCAACAATACAACAGTAATTGGTTATAAAAAAGTAGCATTCAATGTACAAAATACAGAAATAAATACAATAAAACCATAAAAATAGAAAAGCCAAACCAAACTATACAAAAATAATAACAATAGTTTATATGTAATATTGCACAATGTATACCGGCATAAAATGTTTGATTGTTTATTTCATGACACGTCTCTATTTTTTATTATTTTATTTAATTCTTTTACTGTGTCCTGTCCTGCTCAAAAGCCATCACATGGGAGAGTAAATGCTTTGCTGAGTTGGACAGTTTTGTTATCTCCAGGGGAGTAAAAACACCTGGTGTGGTGTTTTCTCCTCTGGGTTGGAGCATTGAATGCGTGTAAATATTTATTAGTTGCGTTTCCCACAAACCAGTTTAAATTAGTTAGGACAGGCAGCCTTGGGCTAAAAGGGGGATTGGATAAGGGATTGGGGAAGGTGAGGGGGAAAGGTTCAGAAGTGAAAAGAAAATTGGAAAATCGTCTCTATTTAAAGATGAGGTATGATAGAGTTTGATTGCTACAGGAATGAATGATGTCCTGCTTCGTTCCGTTTCTCAGTCTATGGCTGAATGAAATTTTGTAATACAGCACTGACTCGTGACGTGGATGTGGCGTGTTGTCCTTGATGCTGAGCAATTTCTTAAGTATCCTCCTAATTATTGGGCTATGGATAGACCTCTTCTTCCTAAAATCAACCAACAGCTCCTTTCGTTTTGAAGGCACTGAGCTGAAAGGTTATTTTTACTCAAAGAATTACGTTTTATCCAATCATCAAACATGGCCAAAGCAGTTTAACCTCTTAAGCCCGAGAGTTCCCGGTACCGGGGACTTGCCCCCTTGTGCGTTACATTTTCGCTCATAACTCACTAACCCTGAGAATAACCCACACATATTAAATACTGTTGTGTTCAGCGGAAACTCCTCTAAAAACGTATCTAATTCATTTTCATATCCGTGAACCACAGCTCGAACGCCATGCAAATAAACAACAACATGTCCGGAGTATAATTCATGACCACGTTTTTGTTTATGTGCGATATGTATCCACAATATAAACGGAAACACCAAAACCATGGCATCAAATGAAAGCTAACAACAAGCAGAATCCAGCGATATGCAACTCATTTACATTGCATGAAGTATTTCAGAGCAGGGAGCGAAAGTTAAAGCTTTGGACAAGATTTTTTCCATATTTCAATTATTGTGCCAAACTGTGCCAACATGGATTACGCCTGAACTTTGTTCAATCAAAACCTTTACAGAATATTAGTTTCTTGTAGTATGAACACCAAACTTGCTACAGATGTTCTTGACATGTAGTGGTTACAATTGATTGTGATTTATTGCTTCGTTATAAGTAAAATAAGGAGATTTTAGAGGAAACATGTAGTTTTGTTTAGGCGGAGTTCATTTTTTGGCCATTCCAACATCAATTACTCTTACCCAGTGTTCTTGACTGTCAAATTAACTCATCCACACCACTCCCCAAGAACCTATCTTCATTTTGATAAAAATTTGCAGTTTAGACCTTATAAAAGCTGAGAAATGCCTTAAAAAGTAAAAGTATAGGACTTTCGTAAAATAGGCCTCAGGGCTTAAGAGGTTAAAAAAGTTTTGTATTCCAACATTGAATGATATTAATTAAACAAAATTAGTAGATATTTAAACCCTTTCTCCGTGATTTGAATCTTTCTAGAGAGCGTCCAAAAGTCATCTGGGAAGAGTTGATTTAATAGAGTCTGATGTATCATTTGCTTTTTTTTTTAAGACGGTCAATGCCACTGACCTTCCTCTAGTACAACCCCCTTCCCGATTGCCTCAGTGTGGTTTATATATAGTGTCGCTCCGCCACTGGAATCTGCAGCTTCTAAGTTCTGTCCCACTTGGCTTTAATTTACAGTGGGAAAATAATTAGAATCTCACTTTTGCGAAGAGTGGAGTGAAAATGTAAACAATGCTTCCCTGCGGGCGAGTGCTTCATCAAGTTGACAGGTGCATTTGAATGAGAGCGAGCGTGTGTGTGTGTGTGTGTGTGTGTGTGTGTGTGTGTGTGGTGGACAGCCTTGGTTATTTATGTGGCAGTTGCACATGGCAGCGCTGGTACAGTGTGATGTGATGGGCAGATTACAATAGGTGATCACTGGAGTTTGGTGAGTAGGTGATAAGCTTCTAAAGGGGTCTCAGACTCTGGAGGCCGAATCTTTAAAAAACTTTAGGTTGTGGGGCGTACAAAATAAACATTTATTCAACACACTAAATATTCTAAAAAAAGTTTTGTGCTCACCGTAATACGCAACGAAATAAAGAAGTAAGAGCTTTTAAATAACATGTTGGGACCGTGGTGTAGTGGGCGATGCGCCATCTATGCGCAGGGCAACGTGGATGCAAGTTCCAAGCCCATCATCTTTCCCATCCTTCCACTCCTCCTCCTTTTGTTTATCTCTCATATCTCTCCAATAATGGCAAAAATACCAGAAAAATGATCTTAAAAATAAATAAATAATGTATAGTTTTATGGAAATTATATATTCTTACTTTCTGTAAAGTTATGTCTGCACCCCAGGACTTTGTAGGATTACAGTCAGGTAAACAATCAACCAACTGTACCAAACATGTTCTAGTGATCATCAATGCCACACGCAAGCCATGAAATGAAAGAGAAACAGCTCTGTAGGAGCTGTAAAATGGAGGGAGGCATAGCTAAAGAAAGAATGTTTCTTGTCATGGCAAGATTGAGCAAAGCAACGATACACAAGTTCACATTTATACTGCAACACATTCAGGAAGGCAGTTTCTTCAATGGAAGTCTGTCAACAGTTAAGTATGGTGGAGGTTCCTTGAACATTTAGGGCTGCATTTCTGCAGGATTATAATTACTTGCGTATCATGCAATACTAGCAGAGAGGCATTTGAGTGTCTCCAATTGTATTCTGCAGCAAGACAATCACCCTAAACATACAGCTAAATTCCCTACAAACTATTGCAAAGAAGAACGAGAAGAACTGGGAGTGATGGCATAGCCCCCACAGAGCCCAGATCTCACCATCATCAAGATAGTGTAGGATTATATAAAGAGAGGACGTGAGGAAGCTAAATCCACATATTTAGCTTGGGGTTAGTTTTCCAAGTTGTTTGAACGAAGAAACTGTGTGCAAGTGGTCACACCAAATATTGTGTTGACTTTGATTTACTTTTATTCTTTAACCCTTAGAAGTCCCAATCCAATCAGAGCGGCTGTTGTGGCCAATCATGACGCGGCCCAGCTATTTATAATGTGTAGGTTTCCAAAAGGATAAGCTTTGATATTTTTTTTGGGTTTTAAACGAACATTAAAATGATATGACACATTATTCACAAAGTAATTCAAATGTGAGAAAATGTCTATCAGTTTCATTTTACAGGCCCCAAATCGGTGCCATCAGTGCCATCTAGTGATGAAAAGAGGGGATAGTCATTAGAAGTAAAAGACCTGTGATATTGTTTGTGCTTTTTAAAGTTCTGGCACAAAAAGTTATTGGAACCACGTATAAGGTTTAGAAGAATTCGCCTGGTTTGTGATGCAATTTCACTTTGTTTTAACCTTGTTTTTGCTTTTTGGGGGATTTATGTATTTTTATGTTGTCTCCGCATATTTTATTTTTGTTATAAACTTAAAAACAATCTGATCTCAATTTTTGTTGTGATAAAATGACAAAATGTACTATTCAGATTTGTATTTTTTTGTACACTTTCAGGTTTGTTGTGGAATTATTGTGTAATGTTATGAAAAAAAGGATGTAAAGCATTGCAACAAAAACGAATTTAAAGGTCATTTATTAGAGCAAAGTGTAAAGTTGTAAAAACTAAATGTAAAGTTTTACAAATTGTAAAGTAGCCCAAAAAAAGATTATAATATAATAAAATATTATAAAAGATTAATTTATTATTTCTTTATTGGTACGTTTTCATTTTATTATTACCGGTACTTATTATTTATTTTTCAAGAGCCATTCCACATATAATTTAATTGTTAATTCATGCTAAAAATGTATTCCAAGCAAGCAAAGACTTCAGAGGTACATCAGCTGTCAGCAGAACAAACACACGATTGATGCACATTTTTATTTCATGGATGACGGAGTATGTTTCATTAATGAGTATGCATTCTATACTGGAACACCTCTACAATACACTTGACATTGATGATCATTTTGGGTAAAGTGACTCATCTTATGATCAGTTGTAATGCTTATTTATGTTTTGCTAACTGGTTGTAGCAAGCAATTACTGATTTCTACAGCCACTTTACCTCTGTGAACCCATACAAGTCAAATGCCAAACTACTTTGATGTGTGCTTTAATGAAAGTGGGCTGTTAGAGAGAATTATAAACCAAACGGCCATGAATATTTAACTTAGGACTCCAAGCAGATAAAGATAACGAGGAGATAGGATCAGAGCTCAGGATAATCTTCCTGATGCATCTGCATAATTCACTGTTACTAATCTGCTTTTATAAATGCTCAAAAAGCCAATTTAATCCGTAAACAACTCTGGGAAGGAGACGGACTAATAAAGCTGTGATGCCTGCGAGTGAAACTTTTTCGAGGATTGTTTGGAGAGGTTTACTTTGACTCTTGATGTATTATGAGATTATTACACTGTAAAATAGCAACTGGGTTCAGGTAATATTAAATTAATACTTTAAATAAGGTCAATTTTGCAGCTAGTTTAAAACATCAAAATGCTCATTTCAAAAAGTAAAGCATTTATGTATTACACTGTTTTGAGGAGATTTAACAGAAAGCACAGCTTTATTTAGCTTAAACATTTGTAATGAATCCACTAAAACAAACGCTGCTCTTAGATTAAAGAAGATGGGGAGGGGGAAGGGGGGCAGGTCAGAGACCCTCTTAATGAACAGGAGAGGATAAAAGAGGGAAAATATCACTGAGATACTTTTCGAAGAGGTTTGTAATGTCCAGGTTATGATGTACCGTATATCCTGTTTGTGATGCAGTTCAATTTGATCTCAGCAATTAACCAGAAAATACGATTATAATTATTTTTTTTCTATAACACCAGTTTTAAGAATAAAAGAACTGAATGGTGATTTTTTCTTAGCGTTATAAGAAATGCAATTATACTGCATTTAGAAATTACAATACTGGACTGTAATTTTTGTTTACAGTATTAGTCTTGTAAAAATACAGTATGTGGCTGACAACCACATGGCTGGTAAATTTACAACAAAAAGTTTTAGCAGCCATCAAAAAGGAGGATTTGTATGTAAAAAAATTTACTTATTTGGCCTGTTCTTCTGATTATATTTCCTTTACTATTTGTACAACGTAAGGTGGATGATTTTTTTTTTTAAATGACAGTTAAATAATTATTCCACTGTGAAATATAAAATTAATATTTTTGCACTTCCCTCTCTGTAGCATTTTAACCAGCACTAACTGGCTTTCTGACCGTCCAATTTGTTCCTTCTGTTTTCTATTATAAGCAAAAGCAAGAGAGAGGGAGACAGAGAGCAAGAGATTACGGGATCTATATGAGTTTAAACATGTGGACTCAATTTCAAGCTTCCAGCTGGGATTGTTTTGACAGCTGACTGTGTGCAATATGTTCAGATAAAATTAAAGAAATGTCCATCTCTGATAAAACTAAAGTCCAGCCTGGTATGTGAAAAACAAACCATGTATGAAAACAAACGCTGTGCTGACTTGTTTTTGGACCGTTTAGCAGAAGTAACTGTTGCCAACGATTCTAAATCAATGTTTGGACTGATTTATTATCCAGCATCTGATTCTAACTACATAAATGCGACTGATCCGAAAAAGCTTGAGGTATATTTTTTATGAATAATGAAGCATGAATATCCGACAGTGAAAATGAACAGAGAATGGACTCAAACTCACAGCGCTTGTACATTTCAGTTATTATTTGTAGGAAATAACGATAGAAAAAAACCTCAAAGAATAAAACCTTGATTTGATTCAAACGCTGATCTTTTCTTAACTTAGTGATGTAACTAGTCATGAAAACAATAGTCGTTATATCAAGAGGAACTAGAAATGGGAACAAAAGGAAGCAGGTTTTGCAGGTGAGCATCTTTGTTGTTCCGATGTGGAAAGGGTGAGAGAAAGATACAGCACTGTGCAAACGTTTTGGACAGGTGTGAAATAAAGCAAAGAATGCTTACATGAATACAAATACTGATTGTTTATTAATGGACTAAATGTACAGTGAGCGAGCAAAAGAAATATTTGATGTAACCACTTTTTGCCTTTGATCCAACATCAATTCTGTACACTACAGAAAGACAATGGTTTGTAGAATTAAAATCATATGGTATTTGTATGATCAGGCAGTTACAGCAAACAGCAAACTATGATCTATTCTAGTTGAATAGAATAAATCATAGACTGAAACCCAACAATGAAACTCTGCTACAAAGGAGTGTTCGAGAAAGACCAGACCCAAGGTAGTCATACTGCATCAACAAGGTCTCTCCCAGACAAATATTTCCAAGCTGACTGGGGTTTCTGGATATGCTTTTAAATATATGGATTTAGCAGACACTTTTATCCAAAGCAACTTACAGATTGCAAGAAAAAAACTCAACTAATTAAAAGAAGTGCTCACATATGCACTTTGGAGGAGCATTTAAGCATATAAGTGCTCTTTAAAAAGAAGAGTTGTTTTGAGGAAGCTAAGGAAAATGGCAACATTGAAGATCTTAAGGAGTCTACACAGCAATCCGAATTTTCGATTCAAGTTTCAAAATTTAACCGAAAACCCCAACAAAAAATGGTTTCGGATTGTCATATTGGATCAGTTTCACCACAAATCCTCTCTTTTCTCATCATTTTTGTCCAACAGCTCCCTGTGATCATAATTTGTTTTTTAATTTCTGTTCTTTGATTTCTTCTCTGTCCTCATCTTCATTTCCTGGTTCCCCATGTGATATGGAATGCATCTGTTGTACTGCAATCGACATCTTCAAACAGGTATCGTCATTGCATCAATATTTCCTCGAAGCCCACTGCTGAGAAGCCATCCAAAGATTCGTGCGAATCTCAATTTGAATCATTATGTAGAGGCCTTTATACCCAGTGTGTAGCCAAGGAAACTTGTGCAGCAATCCAAAACACATCAAGCTAATTGACGTTTGAAAACAGATGTTCAGCACAGTCATTAGCTCAGGACTGGTGGATGACACAGAGTGACCCAGGTATGTCATCTACATACCTGTTCAGACTCTTCATGGATGAATTGTGACAAAAAACATAATTCTGTCATGGGAAGAAATGACTCAAGTATGCACATAAACAAAGGAACTGGGATGTCAGAAAATGTCAGCAGGTGCTGTGGACTGATAAGTCAATATTCGAAAGATTTGGCTAGTAGTAGATACCATAATGTCACAAATTTAATCAAAATCACCTACAACCACTAGCATTTCCATCCAATTACAGTCACTAAAGCTCTGTATAAAAGACTACAACTTCCATGATCCCTTGTCCATCGTCAATGTTGTTCCTCTGTGTTACTTCCCACACTCCCTCGCTGTCTTTCATTAAAGTTTAATTTGTGAGGTTCTACCATCTGCTACTTACCTGTGCTCCTCAGATCCAGAACACTCCCTGTTGGTGTGCGATCTCCACCATCGGCTTGTTCCCCACCTGTTAGCATCCTAGCCAATCTGCTTCCTGCCTGGTGGTGTTTGCATCTCCCTGGATACTAACCTGCTGCGTTCCACTCACCTCTCAACACCCTCCAGTTCACCTGAGTGAAGCTGCTGCAACTGAAACAGACTACAGTGAAGCATGGTGGTGGTTTTTTGAATGTTCAGGGCAGTGAACGGAGTTGGAGATTTTGTCAGGAATAATAGTGTTCTCAATGACAGAAATTTACACCTTCAGAAACAGAAAACAGGAAGCTCACAAGGGTAGTGGACTATAGATAGGACATTGGGGTGCTGGGAAGGAGAATTATTTGAAGGGAATACTTTGGGTGGCTGAGTGAGGGACTAGTTGTCAGGGGCGCGGGACTCAATTCTGTGTTTTCAGGGGATGTTGACGCTAGTGACAGCCTGATGGTCAACTTGTTCCAAATTCCTCTAAAAACCCAGATGAGGGCCTTTGTCTCTATTCCCTTCTCTCTCCCTCCCTATCTCTCTCTTCTCCAACAATTGTGCGACTGCAACACTTTCACACATTGCTGCCCAGCAAAAGTCGTTGACCTTTTCTGCATGGCAGGCGTGTCTCCTCTGCAGTCATGTCGTATTGAGCTCTGTTGTGTGGCTCTGTGCTGCTGTAGCCTGGGGCCTCGCAGCTTCTGTGCACTGTCCACTAATAGCCTCCTGTAATTGAAGAAGCGGCTTTCAGAACTAATGCAAGCAAACAGGCCGGCCGAGTGGAGGGGGAAGGGCTGCAGGTGCCTTCCTGTGACCCTTTCCACAACAGGGCAGATTCTGAGCAGCCTCACTCCCTTCATTTCAGTGTTTATGTTCCTGTTTTGGGTGTTTTTTCAGGGCTATTTCAGACCTATTGTTTCTTGACAGTGTCTCCGGGGCCTGCCGGTCATGGACTGCTAATCAGCAGGTGAGCTTTGGTTGGGAGACTAAAATAAAAACATTCTGTTGCAATCACTTCAGATTTGTTGTTTAGGTAATACACCATCTTTTAAGACAATTCAGACCATTTTGTAATGAATAGCGAATGAGGCACAATCACAAAACACAGATACAAACCCTTGCTGGCATTTTACAAGAAGTAGTAACACATTATAGAGAACCTTAGATTTTGAACTGAAACGTTATTTATTCACCAGTTTGCTCACAGATGCCAACCTGGTATCTTAAGTGTATATGAGGAGTTGAGGGAAAACGTACTGGGCGAGCTGTTCTAGTTCAGGTACAATTATACAATGCCCTAAAACCCTCCAGCATAGCTAGACATGCACCTCATAACTGAAATCATTTCACACATTGACGGGGGACAGTAAGCTCTGTGATTGGTCAGTTTTAACAGGGACTATCGATTCATCTGAAAATTCTATTTGGAAATTTCCTGCATGGTTCCTTCTCGTTTTAGAGGAATCATCATATTCTTGCTCAAAGGACCAAGATGATATATTTCTCTAACGGATAGCAATTGTTTAGCTTATCATTAATTTGCTTTCTTTCTATGTATTGTTTTCTTGCCACAAGCAAAATCCGAAGACAAACAAACAGGGGTAGAGAGTGCCATTATGTATAGCTATATACAGAGCTTTATAGACCAAGCGTATTATGATTAATGAAAACTGACAAAGTAATGAAAACTAAAGGCTTTGTGTGTTTACAAAACAAAATATTACAAACTGTTATCATTGGTAAATTTATCTTTGTCAATTTATGAATACTCCTTTTGTACTGATCAAAAATAAATCAATCCATTCGTCATTATTTTAAGAAAATTTGACCTAATTTTTCTTGAGAATCCTGATTATTTATTTGGTTGAATAAAAAATAAACCGTATTAAAAACTATTCTCAGAAGAAGACACAAAGCTTGAATGTAATTAAAGAGTTTTTTAAGATTTCTTAAAAAAAATTAAACCATAGCATTCATGGATGTGTTGGCATTTGTTTAGCACTTAAGTTTGCTACAAGAAATACATGAAAACAAGTTATTGGCACCTAGCAAAGTATAATAAATAAACCCAACACCTGACCCAAACATATTCCTAAAAGTAAATCTGGCAACCATTCGGTTCCTCTTCGAATCTAAGCACTTTGGAACACCAGAAAAAAAATTAGTTCTGTGGGACTTCTGCATAATAGACAAAGGTGACAATTTATCATAATTTGGAAAAAAAAGCAACTTGAGTGTGTTCTATGATGAATTCGCTGTCATAGATTTGGACTAAGGCAACAGTTTGAAAAGGTCCTGTCTTAATAATTACAGATGGTATAACAGAGAGACGAGTTGAGGGGGGCTCTCAGGAAGAGAGCGGCAGTCTGCTCATTAGTTCTTCATTGCGTTCGTTCCCCTTCCTGCGACAGGTTGGGCCCCCTGTCAGTTGTTTTGCAAAGCACCTTGGGTGTTCCCTAAATTCAGCCCATGGAAAGACATTACTGAGACATGTGGAGACAAATAGCACGACAGAGAGCAAATCTCGATGCGATTCAGAAGCAAAAACATCTCCAGGGCTATCAGCAGCCATTAGCACAACGTTCTGGTGAATTACGATGAAGATTACAGCAACGCCGGACTCCTCTGTCACTGTCACACAGCCGGTGACAAAACAGTTTGCGTTACCTGCTTAAGCGCGGCAGACATTAGCACCTCCCTTCCAGGTACAGTAATCAAGAAGGTGACGGCAAGCAATTAATGAGGTCCATCTGCAGCAGCGCCTATTCATAATTAATGAGCTCATTATCTGCACACTTTGACTTTAGGCCTCTTCACTAGGCACATAAGAGTGCGGGTAGAGCATAAACGGTATGTGGTTGTAATCGCGACAGAAAGCATCGTTTAACACAACGCATCAAAAGTCAAACATCTGTGCAGAGAGGGATAATAAGTTAAAAGCATTGCTAGGACTCTTTTCAAACACATTTGGAAATATAGCAAAAAGCTAGAGAAAAATAAGTGTAAGATTAGCTAACACTCAAAAAAAAGATAGAACTGCTAAAATAAATAAATGCAGATACATTAAATCCAGAATTAGGTTATTAATAAGAGATTACGTCTGTAACTGAAATGCAAATGAGGCTGAAGACTGTAAAGGTAAAATAAAAACAACAACAAAGAGGTCATTGAAACAATAAGTAATAATAAACTAAAAATATAGTATTTCATTTCAACACACATGCGTGCAAATCAAATGTTACAAAAAACTCACCAAATGTTTAGTCATTTTGATTCATTATTTATATTCACTGCAGCTACTTTTCTTTTGATATTTAGTAGTTTTGCGTAAATGGTTTAAAATAAAATTTAATTGAGAACTGGAGGTGCATTTTCCACAATGTGCAGCTAGTGTTAAACACATTTACATCACCAAAAAGTGTTACGTTTCTTATAATTATAATTGCAGAGCCATGCAAGGTTTTCCTCAAAGTACACTTTTTTTTTTTGAGTATTATTGAGTTTGGTATTAAGCTACTAATTCCAAATTTGGGCTATCCACCCAATACATCCATCCACCCAACCCATCTATCCATCCATTCAACCATCTTCCAACCCATCCGACCAACCATCCTAACCCATACACCCATATATCCAAACATCCATCTTTCCACCCAACACGTTCAAATCCATTCTTCAAACATATCCATCCATGCTACTCATCCAATCATACATCCATTTATCCACCCAACATGTCCATCCATCCCTCCAACCAAACTCATTGACCCCCATGGCATAGGCTTATATATATATATATATATATTCATTCATTCATCTTAACTCAGCTTGTTCCCTTTCAGGGTCAAGGGGGTCTGATGGTGTACATCAGATTAGAGGTGGGGGTACACCTTGGACGGATATATGTTTTTAGGATTGTGGAGGAAACCAGAGTATCTGGACAAAACCAATGCAAGCACACTGAGAACTGCTTTCAGGGAGGTCATCGACGAGCCTCGAACTGGCACCTTCTAACTGAAAGGCCTCAGTGCTCACCTCTGCGCAACAGTGCCGCCACAGTGTTTCTGTAAACATCATAGTCTATTATTTAAATAAACACCAAAAATGTAAGTTTACTTTCAAAATGTGAGAAACAACAATAAATTAAATTAAGTTTCACTTTCCAGCTCTATTCAAACTCCAATTTTCTTGCTCGGGACTGTCACTTTTTTTCTCAAAGAGCAACAAGGGCCTGATTTATTTAATGCATTTTTGCAATGTATCTGATACAGACAATCGACAGCTCACTTTTCGATCACATGACTATCATGGCAGTGGCCAATCAGTAAAGAAGTCTTCAATGTTGTTATCTTTAGCACTATGAAGTGAATCATTTCGATGAGCTTCCGCTCATTTCCACTGGGGGGAAGAAGTGAAGCCACCTAAAGACAGCAACAAAAGCAACATGTTAATTAGACGAGAAATTCAGCGATCTCCTGCTGCTCACCTAGGAGAAAAGCTTTTCGCCTCAGCTTTCTGTGCAGCACTAGTTCCTTGTTTCATATTTAACATTACTCAGAAATATTGTTTTGAAACTGAACATGAAAGAAGGTAATTTGAAAATGATTAGGATGTAGTATTATTTTTAAGATAATGCGCAAGTTTGGGACTTGCCTTAAGTATCAATAATCTTCTTACCTATTGTTGTATTTTTGTTATTTTCCACTTTATATTGATTAAATGAAGATATTTTATTTTGTAGGGAATTGGCACATGCATTTAAAATATCTAGTGAAAAAAATAAAAATAGTTGATCTAGTACAGTTTGAAATATTGGTGAATAGCCTTTTTTCTTACCTTAACATTCTGGATTTTTTTGCTTTTTGCAATTAAACTAACCCTCCGCAACACCTCTAATGATTCAGTTTCCTGAATGGGTACAGCAGCATGTGGTGGGCGGAGCATGTTGCATAAGAGCCAGTAATTGTTCAACCAGGGACAGTTTTTTTTTTTGGTTTATGATTATTTTTCTGCACAGAAAATAATTTGATGTGAAACAATATACACATGGGGTCCCAAAGTGTTTAAATCCTGCAAAGACCAGCAGTGATCTTTTCGTGAGCTGCAAAAAGTTTCCAAGACTTGGCTTTATCTATACAACGCCCCCCTCCCCTCCCCTCCCCTCCCCATAGTGGCCTCTCAGTATTAAACCTCTCGCCTCTTTCTGCTGTATTAATTAGCTTTGTACTGTTATAAGGAATGTGTTGGATTCATTATTTAATTGTAGGTGAACGTTCAGAATACAGATTCCGAAATGTATTTTTAATGAAAACTACAACATCCTGACCTAATCATATCAAGCATATTCTATCTAATTAAGGATGCAAAAAATCATTAGAGTTGCAAAATATTAGTTTCAGCTCTGTCTGGCTGCTCCCTTCCCTCTAACGTCTGTATTTCCTCTACTCTGGTGATAAATAGTTAATGAGGGAAAAATGACAAAAATTTGCATGTAGGCAAATTAGTTTAATAAGGGATATGTCTTTGCTGAGTTGGGAAAGTGACCCTTTTTGCATAGAGAAATTGCCACAATAATTATGAAATAATGGCCTAACCCATCTTATTTAAATGAAAAATCGTCAGCCTGAATAATGTAAAAATTGTGAAACGCAATAACCCTAAATTTTCATCATGCTGGCAAATGTGCTTAATGTGCTAGCATTTTATCAGTTCAATAACGGCAAATTATATCCAATATGAGAAAGGAGGTTGAGAGTACACTGGTGCTGTGCAGAGCTGTGAAATCATCTGTAAATACGGCGCTTTGCAGCACTGTGCCTAATTGCAATCGAAACAACGGCATATCATTAAAAGTGAATCATTGCAACAGTCGACGTGGTATTAGTAAAATCTAATGGGGTCATTGCAAAAGGGTGAAAAGTGTGATTAGCAAAGGTCCAAGATTTGAGACCGGATTCGCAGAATGCCTTTTTAATGACTTGTTTGACAACCTCAAAACATCGGCTGCCACCCAAGCTGTGTGCTTGTGTAATTTCATGCAGGCCTCTCTTGATTTTTCCTAATGAAATAGTGCTGGAAATTGATTTCCGTGGATTAATCAAGCGAAATTCCTCGTTGGATAATTAGCCTCACCTAAGAAGGCTAGCTGACGATTTTTGGCATCCATAAATGTAACCAAAGTAAACATTATGCCATTTAATTCAATTTTATGTTAATTATAATGCATTTGATAAAGCTCAGTGAACAGTCCAACGTGACAATCCATTACTGAAAGGGTTTCTTACTCATAAATGCTAGCGGGCATCTGTGAGCCATCAGACAGACAGAAATACTTTGCAGGGACAATCTGATGGATTGGGATGAGCTACCATTTTGCGCATCTGTTTTTAAAACAACCATTAATCCAATTAAGCGCCTCAGACTTGAGTCGAGCTTGAGTCAAGCACCCACCCAGAGACAATGCACCCAGTCGCCTACAAAAAATAGAATACTTTTGTTAACCTTCACAAATGTTCTATCTACGTTTTTATTGTTCACTTTATAACAAAGTATGCATAGAAAAGTCAAAGTAAGCAAGGGATTTAAACATTTACATGTAGCAAATATAATGTAGCTCAGTATTTAACTTGCAATAAATGTATGTTTATGTTTGAAATAAGCTTGAAGAAAGGTTGAAATACATAATAACTTGTCAATTGTACATTTTGTACAAAAAAAAAAAATGCATTTCTAAATATTCAGTAAAACCCAATGGTGATGTTACTTAGAGAATAAATATATATTATAATTAACTCTTATGTGTTGGGGATGTTTTCAGCCACTTCAGGGTGGTTTTGGGTCTTAGTTTGACCATACTTTTTCTGTTCTGAATGGCTGAATGATTTTTCGTGACAAAATATTATTTTTACACATAATTTGGGAAAACGGGGCGGCACAGTGGCGCAGTGTAGCGGTTCGCGGCTCGCTGGTGATCTTCCTGGAAGGAGTTTTCATGATTCCTCCAGTTTTCCCCACAATCCCAAAAATCTAAACTCCCCTTAGGGGTGAATGTTGACCTGCGATGGACTGGTGACCTATCCAGGGTGTACCCCCAACTCACTCCCAATGTGAGCTAGGCACCAGTAGACCCCAGTGACCCCAGAAAGGGAATGAACAGGTTGGAAAATGAATGAATACATTTTGGGAAAGTGCTTTGAAATAAAAAAAAAAAAAAATTATAGAGGCCTGAAATAAATTAAACCAAAAAAAACTTGACACAGCCATTACAGTATCAAGCACAGAAATATTAGAAAAAAAGAAATTAACACAAAAATATATGTTAAAAAAAAAAAAAAAACTCAACACAGACTTTTTCAAATGCTGTGATCAAAGAATTTCTTTCGTCTTCTACTTTCCCAGTTCAGGGGTCACCACAGCAAATCATCCGTTTCCACTTAACCTTGTCCTCAGTATCCTCTACTCTTGCTCCAACTAACTTCATGTCCTCTTTCAGCACATCCATATATCTCGTCTTTAGCCGATCTCTTGACCTCTTGCCTGGCATCTCCAACATCCTTCTTCCAATATAACCACTATGCCTCCTCTGCACATGTCCAAACCATCTCAATCTGGCCCCTCTGACTTCGAATGTCCAGATTCGAATGTGCTAGGTAAGCTGTCTGGGAATGGAAGCTAACTGTAAATTGTGAAGTGTTGGGGACGAAGGAGGCGAAACTCAGACTAATGTTGAAGTTGGGTTTAAATAGTGGTAGGCTAATGATTATCTGATGAACCATATTATGCAATTTTTAAAGCAGTTATAATAAATATGTAAGTCATCTATACTAGCATTGCACCCCTAGTAACTTAGTAACACCCTAAGTAATAAAAAACTTAATGTTGAACGATTAATCACCTGATTGAATCAACTCGTATTTTAGATCTGTGTAAGTCTCATCACTTCGCAAGCTAAGACCATTAATTTTTAGAAATAACAACACGCTTCATGTAGTTCAGTACCTGTGTATGCTAACGAGCTCTCGTGCTGTTTGCTTGAGTTAATGAACAAAGTTTCGATCTATTACTTGCAAATATTGTTGGGATTTGAAAACGGGAATGTGTCTTTCTAAAGGTGTTTCGTTGACATTATTAATCCCATGCGGGTGTTTTGTGCAATGCTGGGTTGGTTAGCATAACCGCTAGTATTGCTCTGTCACCATTTATTTGACCCTATTATGGCCCCTTTAAGGGAACTCGTGAAAAAAATTGGAACAAAAGCATGTGAACATTAATCCTCCAATTATCGTTGTGTTTAATGTACCAATACTATTAGTGTTTAATGTGTTCTTATATAATTCACCTTTTTTCTTCAGATTGAATGACTTTCTAATTTAATGGGGAAAACTTGGTAAGCATAAATTAATTATATTATTTTGTCACATTGGTTGTCCTTGGGGTCAACTGACCCCAGGGTCTTTTTGCTGTATTAAACATGGGAATAAACTAAAAAACAACAACAAACACAACCATACCTGTAGTATTGCGAGAACCACTGACAGTTGTTATGAAATGGGGGGAGGGGGACTCTTATATTGCGAGAACTTTAAAGTTTCCCGTGTTTTTTGTGGAAGGGGAAAATGTACTTTACATGGTTTACAGGAGAGATGAAAAGCTATCAAAGTTTGCACAGAAGCTTTCTAAACTATTTCTCTTCGATGTGATACATCAATTACACTTTCTTGCAAAAAAATCATTTTCTGGAGGTTTAATAGACAAATTCTTTCTTCTCAAGCTCCGACTCACCTTCCTCCTCTCTCCACCGAAGCCTCTCCATTGCTCTGCCTTCTTGACAATGTAATCAAGCTCCTGATTTGAGACCTCCATGTCGTGTGGAACAAGGAATGATCCATCAGGGCTGTGGAGGCGATGGTAGATATCTAACAATCTTCCATCATCGTGAAATCTGTTGATGAAGAAAAAACAAGGCTAAATTTTGGCTCACGATGGTTGAGTGCCAGGGCAAATTTTAGAATTCTACAGCAATAAATCCGGGATTTGACCAATAAATCAGCAATAATGAAACCTGGTAACTTTTTATTTCACAAAACAGTCCATTCTGTATGCTAGTATATGCTATGTAGCAGTTTAGGTGCCCTGGGGACATATCAATGATGCCCGATCAAGCGAAATATTTCTTGGTTTGCTCCAAACTTGTAGAAGAAAACTTCTAGATTCAAACAGGTTTCTTGTCACCTTGTCAGATCCTGGACATTTTGCTGTCAAGGCTGTTAACATCTGACGAACAGCTCACCTGACCTTTCCAACACAATGAAATTGTGATGAGCTTCAGCTCGGCAGACGAGCAGCTCTGGTAAGTCAGTGTCAACCGATAGAACAGAAGTGACTTTAGTCTGCGATCACAAAACTGAAAAGGTCTGACAGCTTTTTTTTTATACACTTCGATTGTTTCCTCTACTTCTCCTTCCTTCAAATCTCAAGAAAGAAGTCTTTCAGTTCTAATGAAAAAAATAGATGGGGTATACCTAAACCATTAATCCAGCAGCATAACTGGTTAGAAACAGTCTAGCCCAGTGGTTTGTGTTGCCAAATCTGAGTTAGATGGTATGTTTTCCAATGTATGTTTATCCTGGTTAGGAAAGATCTACAAGTACATTGATCTACAAAAAAATTGGTTAACTGAGATTAAGTAAACTCTTATTGCTCATTTAACATGAAAAAATGCATTGGTTTAGAAGCAAATACGTTTTTTTCGTAATATATATATATATATATATATATATATATATATATATATATATAGACCCAAAAAATTAGCATATTGTAAAATAGGTCATTATTTTCTGTCAAGTACTGATAAACATTAGACTGTCATATATTTCAGATTCATTTACACACAATTGAAGAAGTTCAAGCCTTTTATTGTTTTAATATTGATGATTTTGGCATACAGCACTGTATTGATTGTATTTTATTTGTTGATTATGAACAATATGTAAAGCCATTTCGAATGTGTTGAAATTCAAACTTATTCAATAAATCTATTAGAACAATCAGACTCTGCCTTATAGTCCGGTGAACCTAATGTTTGAAAATAGTATGTTTATGGTAATGTATGGTACTTCACACAATGTGATTCACGAGCTGTAATCCGCCTGGGATTCTGGCCATTCGCGATGGTCTCGCGACAGCTCGATCTACAGCCACCAAACTTTGCAGGGGTATCAAAATTGCTCTGACTCTGGTTGCTTCATCTTTTTAGACTGGTACTACAAAAGGAATTCTGGGAAATCACAGAGAATGCTGCGAAATGTTTGACTCAACAGGGTCAAACTTACAAACTGTAACTCAACCTGAGAACCTCATAGAAACTCCAAACTCACCACACTTGTGATTGTAACCAACCACTGTGCAAAAGAAAGTAAATATTTACTTTCAATACCAAACAAATAAAAAAAATGTATGACCTCTCTGATGGTTCCCTAGCAACCAAACTGTTTATCTTAACAACCACATTTTTCTTAGTTTTGGTAAAAAAAAATATGCACATGGTGTTGGTTTATATAACTTGTAATGACATGAGAACATTTAATTATGTCACTGACCCGTAGAGCATAGCGTTTTTTTTTTTGTTTGTTTGTTTTTTGTTACCATAGCAACCATTTTGGGCTCTCACTATCTCAGCATAGTGACTGATGGACTAGGAACCATCAATTCTTATACTGTTGGACCTCTTTACAGGCTCTGGCATGGTCAATCATCAAATCTGGCTGTAGTCCTATCGCACTGCCGCGTCCTTTATAAGATTTCCACAAGGCTCAAATCTAGTTCTTCCTTTAGTTCCTATTCAAGATAGTTGAAGTTGACTTTATTGAACTAACAGTGTTTCAAATAATATTTGAAAATGTTAAATATTTTTCGCACTGTTAGTTCAATAAAGTCATCTTTAACTCCGTTTTTTTTTTTTTGCGCTAACCATTTCATTCAACCATTCAAACCAAACTCTTTGAATTATTGTGAACTTGTTGCCATTTACAGTGCAGCTTCTTTCAAACATAGAAGGTGAATAACCTTTAAAAAAACGTAATCTTTTCTTAGTATGGTCAACAAAATGTAAAAATAAATTGGAAAAAAAATATTACAGTATAAACACAACCAGATGATGAGTCTGAGATCTCTTTGCTCACTGGTTCAAAAAAATCTGTTTTCAATACTTTTAACTCACCTAAAGATCAACTTTAAAAGTCTTTTTGTGCTTATCTGTTTGAACACAAATACAATGACAAATGCAAAACATGCCTTTTTTCCTGTGTGAATCAGGGCTTGCTAAAATGTAATTAAAAACAGATAACAGTTCATTCTATCTATACGAAGAGCCTGAGGCACTATTTTAGAAATAGGTCAGGGACTGTGTCAGTGCTTCTCTCCACACAGTGAATAGAAGGAGATAACCCATAAAAATGTGCAAGCCTACTCACAATCAGACTGCTGGCCTACATTTACACAGCGCCTAGCTGCTATTATGCTTTAACTCATGCACCAACCCTGCTAGAGCACAACGGTTTCCCATCCAAACAGATAAAGGGTTTTATCAACTCTTCCGAAACCGTATTTGTTCCTATTGTTGTTTTTGTTTTAAAAATTGAATGGTGTTTCTTAAATACATCACTCACAAGTTACTAGAAGCTAGTTACCTCACAGAAAGAAGCATTTCTACCGGTTAATGTATAGTCACATATATTTTGTATAGCTACACCACAGTTAAGACTCTTAAGCCGTAGACGTCCGAATCCTCTAAAAAAGCAAAAACAGTGTGAAAATGTTGTGAACCTTTCCTAAACCGTATACACTGTTCCAAGAACTTTTTGTTCCATTGAAAAACACAAGCCATATCCCAGGTATTCTAGTGTCATTCCTTCTTTTCACTAATATAAAACACTGATGGCATCGACTTGGGGTCTGTAAAATTGAACTGAAAGACAATCACACGTTTTCTCAGTTTTCAATTTAATTTACCTCGCAAATTATGTGTCATAACTCATGTAAAACCCAAAAATATCAAAACAAATAACCTTTTTGACATCAAAACAAACATTAAGTGGGTTGCGTCATTTCAACTTTATTCGAAAGAGCTGGTGTGAATGGCACACACACCCCATGTGCATGCGGAGACTACTAAGGGTTAAGTATAATGACACAAAATGAGTTCTGACTGCTTATGAGAACCAATCTGAACCCCATCGAGTTGTTGTGGGAATACCTTCAGTGCAGGGTCCATCAAGTCAAACAATCTAGTAAAATATGCTTGAGGAACATTGGGGTGAATGAAATGAAGTAACTTAAACACTCACAACCTTCTAATATACTTACTACACACGCACGCACGCACACACACACGCGCACACGCACATATATAGTAAAGTATAATAAATATTAATTATATAAATAAGTTGAGTGTGGGCTGTTCTTAAATTCAGAGCAATGATTCAATATTTAAAAGTTGGAAATGACTTAAAAGTAACTATAAAACATTAACAACAAATGTAGGCCAAATGATTTGAATATTTAAAAAAAATAATATTATTCCCATTATGTGTAAATATATATATATAAAAAAATAAAAATTTAACCAGTGAGCTGTGATTTGATTATGTTGTAAAATATACTGAGAGGAAAATACTCAATTTTCCATGAGTAGCCTTAAAATAATTTATATACCTCAATATTGTTAGTGTTTTTAGGGGGTATGAAATATATCTATAAATAATTTGCATTTGCATTTAAATTTCTTAATTCATTTAATATTGAGGCATTAACGTGAGTATTGAAATGTTATAAAATGCATTAAGGTGCATTGGGCACAATCTGTATTTTGTATTGTAATACCCCCCCCCCCACACACACACACACTATTAACACGATTAAAAAAAATCCATATACAATATTTTCAATCTTATTCAAAGGTTTTTGTACCTTTTTGAGAATTTTGTGTATTATTCCACATACATGTATGCATGTCTACTGAAAAGCTGACCATTTATTTTTCACGCAATTGTAAGTTGCTTTAGATAAAAGCATTTACAACGAGCATGCAAACAGATCATTTTAATGTATGTTTTGGTTTATATATATATATATATATATATATATTATATATATATATATAAATTTATAAAAAATGAGTGAAAGAAATCGCTACGAAAGCCCAATGCTCAATATGCTTGCACATTAACCCTGTGAAGGTGATTTAATCTCATCTTCTTGTCATTTCTCTGATTATGCATTCCTTAATTTCACGAGAGCATTACATCAAACTGCATCACATCAACACTTGGCTGTCAGATAGTGGTAATGAGCAGGAAGATCTTGATAGGCCTGTTTTTGATGGTTATGTGCTGGTGGACAGCACTTCATTGGCTGGATGTCCCTCAGGGGTTCCCTGTCCAAAAATACACTGGCCATAATCTCAGACTCTGAATTGTGTGGACTACAGTGTTGTGACATTTTGACACTTCCACCAGGAAGGTCACACATAAACTCTACAATTGACAGCAAAGAAAGAATTGGAGTTTGTCTTAAAACACAACTGTTATCATTGTAAAAATGCAAATAAATCAATAGCTGTGTTTACATGCGCATTTTGGAATTAAAACATGGCTAAAACAACAAGATGTGCATAAAAAAGTAATGAGCTAAACTGAGTAAGATAAACTTTTTATCTAATAAGAAAAAACGTGAATAAACTGTGATGGAAATGCACCGAATAAATCACTTCACATTACAAAGAACTGGGGAATTAATGGATTGACCAACAGACCAATTTCACTGCACAAAATCTGAAATGTTTGGGTCATTATAAAGTTCCTTAACCAAAGACTGTAAAGTAGTTATGATCATCGCCTCCTAGAACTGTCTCGACCGGCTGCGTTTCCAAAGAGGCTGCGTCTCCTGCCTCCAAAAGCAAGTTGACTGAGCAAGTTAGTTATTATACAGTGATACCTGAAGTGGCCTTCGTATCCTGAATTTTTAGTATGTTGAAGCAAGTTTTAAAAAAGTTAACTTTTAAAAAAAGTGGAAAACCAGAGAAAAATCTAGTAACTTTTCATCACTCCTAAAATGATAATAAAAATATGAAAACAGAATAAAACAAATGCAAAATAATACACAAATGTGAAACCTTGCGAGTGAGGCGATGTGTCGGAGGAGGTGGAACAGACGGTAGAAAACATTATGGCAAAAAGTTAACTTCATCGAGATATTTCACGAATTAAGAACAGCAACATGAAACCAAGCACATCCATAGATAGTACCCAAAGCGTGTGTGAAGGGATGGAGAGAGTGCTTCTAAGAAGGCGTATGATGGGTAAAATATTACTTATAGCGTGAAAACTGCCGTTCGGAAACGAAAGTTAAAGGTAATGGAACTTGCACTACAGAATAGCACTTTCCACTTTATAAACATTATTTCTTTTAGGACACACTGACTTTAACCGTTATTATGACATATTATAGGTAATCTATACATAATGCTAGTATGAATTAAAACTGATTTAAAGCATTTTTTGTGTGATAATGATTAAATTTTCAGCACTTTTTTTACCATTGTCTGTCCATGGGAAAGTGGAGATGTCAGACTTAACAAGCGGATAGGAGAGCAGAACTGTTTGTTTTTATCGTATCTTGAAAATTTTTCCATACCCTGAAGCAAAAAATTTTTAGAGAGACCGTTCGTCTCTTGGATTTTTCGTAACGTGAACCATCCATATCTTGAGGTACCACTCTACATGAAAAAAGCCTTCTACTGCAGAAAATTCCACTATTCTTTTGATATTTGGCGCCGGCTTATCAGGAAGTGACGATTGTGTCGATTGTGCATAAATCGAATTTGCAGCTTTGTATGGTAACATGGATAATGTTTAATTAAACTCTGCTTCATCCTTAAGATCCACTAAAAAATTGTTGTTAAATCTATGACTAAAAGACTGAAAACATGTCCAAGGCAAGCCCCAATTCAAGTCATCGTTTGAACCAAATGCACATGGTTTCTTTTTAATTTAACAGTTAGGACCTGCTGTATGTTCCTTAGTCTGAGTGCTGTCCTTCTCGGATGTGTGTGGAAAAAGGGAAGGTGTGAGAGGAAGATCTGAGTCTGAGTCAAATGAGAAACTGAATAGATGGAAATTGGATAAGTAGGATGTGGCACTTCCTAATTATTGAAAACAAAGTTTAAATATTAGAATTGATATTTGTTCAAAAGGCTAAATTGTAGTACCTGAGGATGTAAACATAAAGAACTGTGAAGGACAGGATACAGTGGACACCATAGAGGAACAGTGTGATGATGATGCCTGGAACACCAGACTGTTCCATCCGGAAAAAATGCCAGTAGAGCTTGGCAGCATCCGCTAGCGGTTCCTCTGCGCTGTAGGACAAACGCTGAGCAAAGAAACAACAAAACACGTCATACCCAATCACAACCTCTGGAAATATTCTGCAGAGCCCTCACTTCTCAGAGGTGAACTCTACTACCAATTTGAGCGATACTGCTTAATAAACGGTGACGCAGCACTATTAGCGGTTATGCTAAGCAACCCAGCATTGCACAAAGCACCTGAAATCAGTTAATAGCGTCACCGAAACAACATTAGAAACAATAAACACATTCAAACCCCTGCAATATTTGCATGAAATAGATCCAGACTTTGTTTATTAACTTTATCTCACGGAAACAGCATGAGAGCCCGTTAGCATACACTGGCAATGAACTGCATGAAGTGTGTTGTTATTTCTACACGTTTACAGTGGATTCATTAGTTTGCAAAGTGGTGAGACTTACACAGAACTCTTTGATGCACTTTGGACTTTATTTATGCCCCTTTCCAGCCGTTCTATTTAACATAATTCCTGGACTGCAAGTCCCAAAGGGGGCGTGGTGAAAGCATGAAATATGAGATGATTCAAAGATGTTTTTCACGGTTAATATTGCATTTAGAAAGTTACAGTGTAGTGCTAATATAGAGGGCTCAAAAAATTATTAGAATTGCTTTAAAAATGGCATATCATGGCCTCTTTAAAGTAAATCGGGGTGAGGTTTATTCCTCAGGCCAGAAGGCTACCAGTTTGAGCCATTAGCCTCTCTGCATTTGCCATGTTGCAGAAGTATCCTCCATGCACAGTAAAAAAATTGTATTTGAGGTGAATTGGTAGCACCATTCGTTTAGATTTATTTATCTATTCATTTTAAATAGGATTACTGGAATCCCAAGGGTACATTTTAAAGCAAATACATCTATTCAGGGTTTATTGACAGCGTCTGATGTTTATTCCGCCATCAAAATCTGAATATTTGATACATTTTTTGAACGAATTGTGTTCCAAAGTACCATCACTTCCTGTCCACCAATGAGGCTGTGCTAACCTCCTGTGTAAGTTTGGCAGGGGTGTGAAATAGTATTTCTAATGGTAGTTTCCATGAAATCTCCCCACGTCGGCAGGAGCTTCTGCATCACTGCATGTGATCCCATTCAAATCAATGGAATTTTCTAATGTGACCGTCCTGTCAGTCAATCCATTCTGCTAGCAGGTACATTTTGTGGCTCAGAACAGTACCGGAAGATGTTGGAAATTTGGTATTACAAAAGAATTAATAAACAAAAATGGTGATAATAGTTGTGTATAGCTAGCGAAAACAAAGCGAGATGCAGAGAAGAGAGGGAGAGATACTCACAACAGAAGAGAAAATGAGACAGACACGGGACCAAAGAAGTTAGCCACTGGGTCTAAACTAGACACTGGCTCTTATTAAAAATTACTTATGAAACAAACAGGTTTGGAACATGAAAACCCCTTTAAATCAATTTGAACATTTTAATTCCTGCTCATTTTGAAAAACAACCAAGTTTTTAATTCATTATTTATATTTTAACACTGTAAATGTAAACCTTTTGATTTACATAACAATACATTTTTCAAATGGTTTTTAAATTGTAGGAAATTTATTTGATTTGACTTTCAAATATGGATTGCATGCAGGCTACTTGATAATATATTGCAGTAAATAATCAGATATTATAATATTCTGGGCCTTCACTTAGCAAATATGATTAAACCGGACCTCTTTAAAGGTATAAATGGTATAAACAGTCAGGGAATGTAGCCCAGCATTGAACTAGTCCAACTAATGAGCCTAGCAAGCGGGTGGTTGGATAGGCATCAGTACACCCTGCCACAAATTAGACTTTGTAACCATAATAAAGGATATTAATTTGTATAATAACACTGAAATCTGATTTTACTCTTAAAGTGACATTTTAAGATCGTTTTAAACTTCTCTTTACAGTGCAGAAGTGTCCACGTTATTTTAAGTGACTTACCCCCAGGATGGCATCCACAGCGAAGACAGCCAGAGGGTCCAGCACTGTCCACACTGCGGCAGCCATGATAAACTTTGACAGGAAGGAGGGCAGTGAGCCAAACGCTAGCTGACAGCCCCATCTGATCAGGAGCAGCACTAGCGTAGCTGCATTCAAGGTCAGGGGGCCTAGCAGCACCAGCAGAACCTCCTCCAGGGTAGACAGAAGAGAGCCCTGGTACACGAGATCTACGGTGTGTGCATTCAGGCCAAATCTGATGAGAGAGGGATGATAGGAAACCAATTAAGTTCACAATTAAAATTAATAAATGAATATAGAATTAAAATGAATGAAATGTTCAGAGAATATCTTCAAAAACATTTTTTCTAAAAGTTATTTTGTGGAATAAATGTCTTTATTGTAAAGGTGCCAATCACAATAAAAAAAAAAAATCCCTGTACCTCAGAAAAAGGCATATTCTCAAATAGATCTTGAGGGGTTACGGGATAGTGTAAGTCATTATGTCAACAAAACAAAATAAATAAAAAAAATAAATAATACAAAAAGTAAAAATGGGCAACTGAATCACATTTGTTAAATTGTAAGATAAAACTGCCTCTCCCACAATTGAGTATTTGTATTTTGCTTTAATTTTTAAGAAATAATAATAATAATAATAATACATTTTATTTGAAGGTGTCTTTCTGTCACTCTGCAGACACCATACGAGAAAAAAACACTAGACATTAAAAGTCTGTACACACATTAATGTTGGCTTGAAAAATTCAGTTTAAACGTTTTTTTTTAGTAATGCCTCTATGACTTTCCTAAGCTGAGATAGACATATGGCAAATCCATGGTTTCTATGGTGAACAGTCTGGTTGCTATCGAGAACGAGTGAAAGGAGAATTTTGATAATATTCATTGTATTTTCATAATTGGGTGAAATACACATTGCAGTGAAAAGAAATTACAAATTTTCTGAAAATGAAACCAATGGGTAAGAGATAGACAAGCCGGCACAAAATTTCAAGTACAGAACTTGTGTGGCAAATTATAAACATCATTGTATATATATATATATATATATATATATATATATATATATATATATATATATACATAAAAAATTTTGCTTATTTGTTCACTACCACATCATTTGTTAAATTTAAATATAGAACAAATCTTTAAGATTGATTACATTTGTTGAGATAGAACTGACTACAACATTTTAATACGAAACAAAACATATAATTTATTACATTTTATAAATAATTAAATTTGCGTATTCTCCCTGTGCTTGCGAGGGGTTCCTACGGGTACTCCGGTTTTCCCCACAGTCCCCAAAAACATGCGTTTAGGATGATTGAATAATCTAAATTCCCCTTAGGTGTGAATGTGTGAGTGAATGTTGCCCAGCGATGAACTGGCGACCTGTCCAGGGTGTACCCCCGACTCTCGCCCAATGTGCAGCGGTTGGAAAATTAATGAATAAATGAAAATATAAATGAACATGTCACATGAATTTTTTACATTTTTTTATTGTTTCAGAAAATATTTTCTCATTCTCTGGATCCAGAGCTAGTAGTATTAGCATAGCTTAGCATAGACCAGATGCATTTCATGTACAAGATTTGATAGCTTGTATTTATACATCCTACACCATATAAAACGGAACAGTAAGAGTTGTTTAAGGAACACTTTCCTTTGGGAAAAAGGCTTAAATTGGTATGTGTTAGTGTTTTGAAAAATATGTAAACATTCTCTGGATTTGGCGCTAGCTGTTGTAGCACAGCTTAGCTGAGAATTTGAAATCAAGTTAGTCAAAATGCATTTTCTTCAAGATTTTTTCTCTGTTACCTCTAAAGATACATTGTGTTCCACATCTAACAGAAAATGCAAAGTTTCTTAAAGGAAGATTCTACATTCTACTGTTTTCTGACAGGCTCACTTTCAAACTATGTTCAATTCCAACATAATAACTCCAAAAACGTTGCTAGCGAAATCTTACTGCAAGCGGGCAAAAAGAAAAAAAAAATGCAGTACATCTGTCATCATATCTGCCTTCGAAATAACAAAGTTCCTTAGTTATTAGACTGAGTATCATTATAAGTCTAATAACTAAATTATTTTAAAATTGGAAACATATTAAAACTTTTTTTTTTTTTTATTTAACCGGAGTCAATGAGATATACTGACCTAGACCTGGGGAGGGCTACATATATTCAAGAAGGGCAAAACACAAATTATTTATTTATACCCCCAAAATTTAGCATTTTTTTTTTGGGTGAATTTCTGTGGTATTTACATTTAGTTTAATCTGAGTGCACACGAGGGACCATCAAATTATTATTTTGATTATTTTTTGCAAAATACAGAATAAGTTCTACTTTTTCAACAGCAGAATTTTGCAGTGGTCGAATCACTCCAACAGTGATTGTTTAACATTGAGTTCAAGTCTAAACCGGATTCATCTGCAGTCAAGATTCAATTTGATTTGATCTGCTTTGACGTCTGCTGATAAGGCTGTTCTTGAATTCATTAAATTATCTATAGTTCCCCAACACCAACACCTCTTGTGTTTTCAATGGGACAGTTGGTTTTTTCCGCATGTTTGTGGTGCAATAAAAATCTACAGAACAGATGTTGTTGTATAAACGGGTGGGACTTATTTGACGCTCAAAGGTTTTGTGCTGATTTTGGAGTTGTTTGTGTAGGAGGGAGGGGGGTGTTTTGTGAGAATGCTGGGGGTAATGAAATGTGCGTGGGGTAAAGTGGGAAAGAAAGAGATGTTAATGACTGCAGGGTGTGCAAGTGTGTGTGTATTTAAGGGTAGGGGGTGCTGTCAGTTTGCAGCTGATCTCTGACCGCTACTGTGGTCACCAGCCCTGTAGAAATGCTTCCAGGGGACAAACGGACAGACATGTGGAAAATGTCATGAGCCTATGACCTAAGCTCTGTGTTTTTCACCACTTTCTCCCTCATCTGTCCTTCCGTACGCTCCCTTCATCGTCCATCGGTCACCAGAATTTAATGATTTATTTGGCATGGTCCAACTAAATTTAATGAATGACTTCTAAATGTTACATTGAATCAACGGCATATGTAAAATTGAACCCAACCACGAAATCATCCAATATTTATAAATAAAAGAAGATGAATTATTCTAAATAATGGGGTATGTGCATCACCTTAAAATAAATCAGACTTTAGACTCAAGAAGCTGTAAAACAACATACTTTCTTAAATAATACTAGGATTTAGAGCGGGATAAAGAACACTGACGTTAAGTTAAAATAAGTGCCCTTTAATAACAAAACAAGAAGGAGCGCACAGAAGATAGCCAGGAACTAGCACCAGTAACCTACAGGGGACCTGACACAACTCCCCCACTCTGAAAAGGCTTGAACTCATGCCAGACTCCACCATGGAGGGGGGGGCCTTGGGCAGGAGAAGAAACGGGACATGGACTCCAGTGAGGAGCCGACAGAGTGAAGACTCCCAAAAGGTCCTCCTCAGTTGGGACTCGATGCTCGTGGAGGGACATTTCCAGTAGGCTTCCGTGCGCCGGGACAAGATGGGTACAAGATGGGACAAGGGAGAAGCAGTGGGCAAATCAACCTGCTGGTACAAAATCATCGACATCAGTGGAATACAGATACCCAACTTCGTCCTTGCTGGAGAGATCCATCCTTTGGGGGATGCTCCAAAGGTTCACAATAGGATTGAGGTCAGGGGAGGACTGATGCAGATGTATTCTTTGCAGCATGAAGATTGTATTACTGGAAGCATAGTTCATCCGTCTGTACCAGGGCAGACAGTGGTCAGTCAGAAACTTATCATACTTCAGAGGTCATCGTTACACATTTGAGGACTGGCTCTTTTACCATGATTCTGGCCCAAAACATGACTTTCTGATATGACAACCTTATTGGAACAGAGTGCTTGTCCACCAACCATCCACTACTCCATGATTCATGTGATTTCCTACCCAATTGAGCCGTTTCTGCTTGTGTGCATTGGTTAGTGGTCGCCGAATGCAAAACTCTGGAGGACCCTAAACCTTGATGAAGCTTCCAAATCACCAGCAGCTTCCAATATCTATTTGGTGCTATGTAATGACAAGTTAGCAGCTGCATCTGGAGGCGATGCATGGATCTGGCAGAAATCTTTGCCTTTATCAGCACAAACTGTGCACTGAACCAGCAACAAATCTTTTAAAGTGCAATGATCACGATAAAGTTTTTGTGAAATATCTAATGTTTTCATACCTCAAGGAGTTGAACAAAATAAAATTTTTCAGCAGCAGAGATCCCCCCTCCCATATTGCTTGAAAAGGGTGCTCTGCTTAACAATATGGCACAGAAATCTTTAGTGATTTGTCCATTAATTTGGCCCACCTGGCTATCAAATTATTGCAGGGGCCTGAGCTTGTTTTAAGTAATTAATAGACCCCTAAGACAAAATGCCATACATGAGTTGAACTACACACGAATAGCATTTGCATGTTAATTTAGAACAAGGTGTAAATACCTTTACTCAAGTTTTTAAATGTTTAATTTTTTTAAGGATGAGCAAGGTGAAGATGCAAAAACAACTTTATGCATTCTATGATAACTTGTTAACAGAGAAGTAGAATACAGATACAGGTGCTGGTCATATTATTAGAATATCATGAAAATATAGATTAAAAAATATGTATATTTTTGAAAATGTTTAAAGTTTTTTTGAATAATGTATAAATTCATTCCACAGAGACTGATATATATCCGTTAATTATGGTGACATCAAATTTATTAATATGCAAGTAATATATTGAGAAAAAATATTTTTTAACAGAGTTTAGACTAATGTGAGGTGAAACAGACCTTTAAACAACAGTCCATGAATCACCAGCGTGTATTTGTGTGAGAGTTCTGGAAGATTTTTTGTATGTAAATATTTGGAAACAACGTCTCCTCTCCTGAAATATTTTGTCTCGTATTTTATTGGTGGAATAACGATTAGCTTTATTTTTGGGAGGGTTTTGATGTGGTATGTTACCTGTTGATGGGAATCTGTTTAGTCTGAAGGAAAAGCCACTGGCTCCAGTAATGCAAGTATAAACGGGGAAACCACATTAAAGTGAAGAGGAAAAGGGTCAGGATGATTTGAGACAGATGAGGATGAGGATGGCAGGAGAGGCCAAGCAGGGATGGGAGGAGGCGCAGTGTCAGACGGGTTCTCTCAGCTGTCCTACAGCATACAGAGGAAGATCCATGAAGCTGTGATCTGGATAAAACAAAAAAGGCTTATTCCCATTATGCGAGATTTGGTCAGCTCTGTTAATGCCTAAAAAATTAACTTTTTTTCTGTTAGTTTTATTGCTAAGGATGGGTCTGAAACATATAATTTGATTACTGACCCCACCATAGAAACCACACTGTTAATCCTAGCAACCAAACAAACAGTTCTAGGTATATATGCTAAATACCCAGCATTTAGATTTAACAATAGTCAAACAGCACTAGAGGTGTTTTTTTTGTTCGTTTGTTTTAAGAAAATCTGCATTCTTGTCATTTTTTTGTGATATACTACTGCCAGAAACCCCCAAATTGACCCCGTCCTAGAAACGCGACTGTTTACCCTAGCAACCTAAAAACAATACAGCAGTAGGTATTCATACAAAATATACAGCATTTAGATATTAATATATACCCTAACTAGGGTAGGGTTAGTGACTTCATATAAGTTTCATAAACCAGATTGTTTATCCTAACAACTATATATATATATATTCACCCAGCCATGGATTGAATAACATCCCAATTAAAGTAATGTTTACATGGGTTGGATTTCCATGCAGCTTCTGAAAAAGAATTCAGACAAGGCCCAAGCAAACAAATATACAAGCTATTAAAAATAAAAGTACCAGGAATGCATGTCTAAAATAAGATTTAAAAAATTCTGAAATAATTCCAGCTGAAAATGCAAATAAAAAGAGCAGTTTATCGTAACATCATTGCTCTTTTTTACTTTAACATCTTTGTAACTCCAGCGTTAAAGTTCCAACATAAAATCAGTAAATATTATTATTTTTAAATATTTACAATAAATAACGATATATTATTAAAAATCCAACAGTTTTCACAAACTAGCAGTGAAGAGAACACACAAAGCCAACAAAGATCAATCACAGTTTGTTTAGGTCTGAAAGAAATACAAAACAAAGCACATATATATCCATACCACCCCAAACACCCAGAAATGCTTCCCTGTCAAGCTGAATTATGCTACCGCTGCAAATAAATCCAGACTTGCATCCCTTTTCTAATGAACGTACCTGTGATATATGAACGGATGTATTTTTAGCCGGCTGCACTCACTGGCTGCTCGACAGTGAATGTGTAATGCAATGTGAAATCTGTTATTGCCACAAAACTGATTTTTATTGCTATAGCTCAATCTCTGGAGAGCTATTTTTTGAAAAATTGTGACATGAATGTGAAAGGAAAAAGGTATTGTGTCCAAGGAGAGACACTCTATGCTAGTCAAGCTACGATGGGAGCTTCTAAATACACCTTCAACTGCAAATGAATTATTAAAAAATAATCTTTAGCATTAATAATCTTTTTACTTTAGCATTTAGCGTGGAAATTGTTTTAGAAAAAGTTCAAATGTGAATCCAACATTCCAAAGGAATTCATTGTTGCTGGATCCATGGCGAATGAATCAGGTAAAACGAGTGATTTTATGGATTTTTCCCTCAAAATACTACCTCTTGGTTGACCCCGAAGACAACCAAGACACTTTGGATGGCCTGTTTTGTTTTGGCGGGTAGCTGGAGAGACATAGAAACACATGGGCGCCATTCAATGGGTGATTTTATTAAAAAGGTGTACCCAAGAAATAATTAAGTCATTTAGCGCTCTGGAATAGGGGATGGTGTGCAGGCCGGACGAATGTGAGTAATGTACAGGAGGTAATTCCGGGGTGCCCTCATCCCGCTCAGTCCAGTGCCGCTTGTTTTCTTGGGCCAGAGGAGTGGGATATCTTGGTGGCTGGTCTCCTTGGTGGTTCCCTAACTTCAAGCTTCGAGCCCTAACTTCGACACTCAAGAAGCCCTTCCTCGAAGAGAAAACTCAACTGGTCTGGGATGAAGCACTGCCTGGGCTCCTTTGGCGCCTTCATGAGCCGCAGGTGGCAACGCCAATTGGAGCCCCGCACCCCGTTACACAAGCTATGATGGAGGACAGCTGTTGTTTCTAAATCTGTAAGGGACTATGAAAGTGTAGTTATGAGATCATGTTCCTTAAGAGTTGGTCTACTGACCGTGACTTTTTCTTTAAGAGATACAAACATTTCTCAGTAAAGTTGGTTGAGTGTGTGGAACCTGAGAGAGCTTCAGCCAAACATTAGTTATTTTCCACAACACCCTATATAGTGATCTGTATATCACTTCAGACAATAGTGTCTGCTATATGTAAATGTAATATTATATTCAATAGTAGTAAGAGGTAACATGCTGTATCATAATTTCAGAGCAGGTTATTCCTAAAAAAAAACTTGGCAGCTTTCCTTTAAGCTTAAATGATAATTCCGTATTAGATTTTCACTCAAATGTTTGTCATTAAACTGCTCTGTTTTTCTAAAGCAATAATTCTGCATTGAACACAATGTTCCCGCCAAGGACAAACTCTTTATGTTACCTCAATCGAACATAGCGCCAGTAGATTGTTGAAGAATGTGTAGCTGCATGTGTGAGATGTAGAAAATAAAGGTGTGCTGTGATTGACAGCATAATGTAAGATTTACTGTAGTCAGAGTGTATACATTAATAACCCCTCACACAAAAGACTGGGTTTTACACAACTGATCCCAAGCGGATAACATTCCCTTTACAGACAGCAGTGAAGACGGAGCTTTGATGTCAGTCGATCTCAAGAGCGACGCTGAAGAAAAGAGACGACAAGGCTTTATTCTCAAAGTTAAGAGCTTCTGCCGAGGACGAGCTCAAATTTTCCACTTTCCATTTCTTTTTTTTATTTTCTCTTTCAGATGTATATAGGTTTGGATTGAATTTGATCACAAACTTGTTTGATCAAACCTTTTGAACAATGCCAATTGACCTGAATGCTTCTCATCATCATTAGAAAGTTAATAAGTTTATATACCCTATATTTCTCGGCCATTTTTCTGAAAACATGAATGATGACACATTTTTCCATTCATAGTAAGTGGTTCAGTTAAGCCATACATTGTCAAAAAATGACAACAGAAACTTTCCAAATTACCCTGATCAAAAGTTGAATCCGGTTTTGGCCAGTTGGCCAACATGCACTAAAGGGTTTGAGTGGCTGGTAAAGGTAACCATCCTCCCCTGCGAACTGTTAACTTGTAATCAGTGTTTGTGTAGAAGGTTTTTGAGTTTCTGGCTCCTGATAGACCTTTGCCTCTTTTCAGAGATGAGCTGGCATTTCTGAATTCAGAGCGATGGGAAAACAAAAAAGTTGTCAAAGGATCAACGGGAAAAGGTGGTTGAACCTTACAAAGCATTTGAAAAGGATCTCCAAGAAACTGGGAATGCCAATCAGCAGCCTTCAAATTCTGACTAAGAAGTGGAAAGTTGGTGATTCTGTTACAAAAATTTCTGCTACAACTGCCAGAAAAAGGGTAAGAGATTCAAAGAAAAATCCAGAAAGAACTTCAGCATAAACACAGCGCATTCTGGAAAAATTAGGAAACGCTAAAAGGAAAATTAGGTTGAATGGTCGAGTCGCCATTACTACACAAAGTTGCCCATTTACAATATAGCGACAAGCATCCAAACTACTTGAGCAAAGCTATTTGGAAATGCTTTTTTTTTTTGTCCACCACCAAACACAGTTGGAAAGGAATTAAAAAGGCCTATGATGTAGGGCACGCCATCACCATGTAAAACAAGGAGGCGGGTTATTGATGTTTTGGGGACGTCTGAGCTTCAAAGGCACAAGAAAATTTGGTCAAACTTGGTTCCACCAGAACAAAGTGAATAACTTGAACCGGCACCTTCTAACTGGAAGGCCACAGTGCTACCCACTGCGCCACCATATTTTTCTGTTATCTTTCATATTTTCTGAAAACTGGCCAAGAAAGCAAACATTTACCAGGATATGTAAATTTATGAGCACAAGTATATTTCAATTTATGTTACACATTCACACATGTAAAATTTTGTCTTTTTTTTGTAAATTGAATGTGTTAAATGCGAAAGCACACGTAACTATAGGTCATTCCATACTTAAAGCTCAAAAACACTGGTTCAAATAACAAACTTGTATGATTTAGTAATATGTCAAATCAAGCAGATTTTGCTATTAAGAATGATCTTTTATCTGCAGGCTCGTTATCCTCATTATTCGGAAAGAGAGCCCCATTTTAACCCTAGGAAGTCTCTGCAGGCAGTGGTAAGTGTGTTTTGATTTTTTTTGTTTAATTTTTATTTCAAATATAATGGTAGGTTTCAAAAAAGTTATTAGCTTTTATGTTTTTGGTTGTTATGACGCATAATTCGCAAAGTGATTCAAATTAAATCTACTGGTGAAATGAAGAGATAACTCTTGGAAGTACAAAACCTGTGATATGGCTTGTGTTTTTCAAAGGTCTAGCACAAAAAAGAACAACGGAAAAGTGATTGGAAGAGTGTATAAGATTTAGAGAGATTTGGCTGTTTTTTATATACAATTATTAATTTTTAACCTTATTTTTGCTTTTTTTGAGTGGTTTTATTAATTTTTATTTTGTCTCAACACACAATTTTTGTTCTCAATCTTTGTTTTTTTTTGTTCGTTTGAGTTCTCATTTGTTGAGTTTTTTTTTTTTTGCAGTAAAAACTAAATACAAATTGTAACATTCTGAACTGTTTATTTTGTACACTTTCAGGTCCAGCATTGCCAAAAAACTGTTTAATAGGTAATTTATTATAGTGATATGTAATGAAGAAAAAAATGCTCAAAAAGGCCCCTGACTTCTAAAGGTTAAAGTAAACTGAAGGAATTAATTTAAAAAGGTCATTGTGTGAGCAAGTGTCATTGAAAAGCAAGAACTAAACCAACACGTTTCTGTCCCGCTCACATTTTATTCACCAACTAAAAAGATGTGAAACACCAAAATGTAAATGTGCATTTTTTTTATCGAATTTTTTACAGGTAGCAGTTATTTTTGAGAATCAAGTAAGAATAAAAGAGCAGAATTCTGAAAACAAGTGTGGCTTTATTTTGGAGCTGGCCCGACTCCTCTTTCAGAGAAACAAGTGAAGGGTGGACTGAAATATCGTTTACAATGTTCTCATGTCATGATTTTCAGAAAGTAAACACAGTAGCAAACCGATTGCATATGCTCTAATAATTCTGCAAATCATTTAAGTCTTAAAATGCCCCCAGCTCATGCGATCCTCCGCAATAATCAATATTAATTGTGCTGTTTAAACAGCAGTCCCCAGATGCTGTTCAACGTAACATTATCTTCACTCACAAAGCCAAAGTTCACTTCCCTCTTTCCAGTTCCATGTAATTAGGATATCATAGTCTTTACCCAGTTCTATCCAGTTTTCCACAAGAAATTTACAATACAGTGCAGATTTATTTCTTGCCTTGTTTTTCCATTACTACCGTCAAATCTCACGCTTTTATTAGAAAGGCCATTTCCCTGTTTCTGGCAGAGTGAGATGCACATAAATGTGTTTCATTGAGAAAAAGGCTACGAGAGGAGATCCGGGGAGCAGTAAAAGAGAATTACTGCCGCTGAATTAGAATACGCCTCATAATTAGAATAGGAATTTTGCCACTGCCAAATTATCAGAATTATTTGCAGCTGAGAGCAGAGGAAAGATGGGCGCTGGGGTACTTTAACCTAATCGAAAGCAGGAAAAAATGTGTTCCACTTAATTAGTGGATCTCGTTTGACTAATAGCTAACCGCTCCCTTTTTCATGAAGTGAAGCTCCCACATATGAAGTGCATGAGTCTCTATAAAACAGAGCACAAAGTAAATGAATGCCTCTCTAGGTTCTCACGTCCAAGCAGATGAGGAAGCTGAGTTCGTGCCAGTGCAACATGTGCGTGTTTATAGACCGGTTGCATCTTTTGATAGGGAATCGCTCTTTCCAGACCAACTTGGTCTAATAAACCCAAAAGAACATTAAACTGCTAAAAAAAGTGTGTAAAGATTAGTCACTAATTATTCAGTGCTGCACAGCCCGTCTTATTATTTCCTCACTGAATCTGTGGCCCATTTTCTGACTTTATTAGTATGAGATTTAATATTTCAAAATAATATTGGCATACCATTTAATGGCCATTGTCAGCCATTTTCAACACCAGTCTTTTGTTTTAGTAGGTACCTACTTCATCTACTAACATTGCATAGTAGGTGAAGTAGGCCTTGATCATTCCGTATGACATGGAGCGCCACTGTTCCATTTACTTGACTTAACAATACATTTCTTGGTGAACGGAACAGTTATTTGTTCAAATATTTATAATAAATATTTATTTAGTGTGTATGTTATTCTTTATTGTTTTACCCAGATAAACAAGAAATAGTGACTATAAAAGGGCATTACTTTACAAAGAAAAGTCCTTCTCATTTCATAATATCAGCAATGGCTCCCCATGGAAGAAAAATGTCACAAAATCTACAAAAGTAAATAATTTCTTTACACAAAAGCTGAGGGCTACAAGAATATCAGCAAAATTTTACGTCAGTCAAAAGCACTGTAGCAAAAGTGATCCAAAAATGTAAGAAAGATGGAAGTTAACATCTTGACTGGAGCATCTTCTGATGAGTAGTGCTAAAGTAAATCACCGTGCAAGTTCACTGCATTAGAAAGCCTTACTACAGTGACATGAAGGTAATACAGAGATAAAAAGTATAGGATTAAACTTTTAAACTGTAAGTTTTTCACTGAAAGCTACAGTAAAAACATGGGCATTATAGTTCCACAGTTAAAAAAGAGTTTTTTGTGCATGCTGTCGAAGGCTCCATGCAGAAGGGGCGAAAAAAACATGCTAATCTAAATCAACTTGAAAGAAAAGGACATTCATTCATTCATTTTCCAACCCGCTTATTCCCTTTTGGGGATCACCAGCGCACATTGGGCGAGAGGCGGGGTCACACTGGACAGGTCATCAGCCCATTGCAGTAAGAAAAGGATGCATGAGACAATGTTAAAAAGTCCAGTGGTAGATTTACTACAAAACCCGTCAATAATGTTTTGATTTTTGACTTATAATGCGTAATCTGTGCTTAAAGGGTCCATATTTTTCTAAATTAGCTTTTCTGACATTCCTGGCATTGCCGCCAGTTTTATTCAGGATGGTTCATGCATGTTTGTGTAATCTTGTTTTCCTTTTTTGTGAGCTGAAAATGTTCCTTGATGTTCAGCTCGATGTTCCTTGCAATGCCCATAGTTCTTTACCTCTGCCCACAGACCAATCAGATTAATCCCTAGTACAGCTCATCCCTATGCAGATCAGGGGACTCGGAAATGAGAGCAGCAGACCCGCACTAAAGAACATTGCAGAGAAAGTGTGTTTTTGTTGATTAGAATGTAAAAGGCATCAGGACATCAATGATGTCCATAATGAAACATTGTGAAGGACGATGATATTGTCCCAATCACCAACTTAGAATTGTTAACAGACCCTACGCTACCAACAGCATTGCTGCCAAATAAAAGGTGACACAGCAATATTATGGGTAATATTGTCACAGAAACACCTTTAGAAAGAATAAACACGTTCCAAATTTCAAACCCCTACAATATTTGCATGAAATAGATCCAAACTTTGTTCAGTAACTTTACCTCAAACATAATGCACGAGAGCTTGTTAGCACACACAGGCACTGAACTGCGTGAAGTGTGTTGTTATTTCTACACATTTATGGTGGATTCTTTAGTTTGCGAAGTGATGAGACTTACAGAGAACTTTGGACTTTATTTCTGTCCTTTTCCAGTCCGGGTGACACACAGAAAACCCTTAATTCTCATTTGAACAACTTCATGCCGTTCTATTTGACTTGTGACTGGTAGCCATTACTCACTATATTACCCATGATTCCCGAATGATTACCCATGATTCCATGATTTGTGCAGAGGAAAAAATATGGAAAAGACATTTATTTATGGTTAATATTTAATTTAAAAGTTACTAACAGTGCGGTGCTAGTATGTTTATTATAATCGCTTTAAAGATGGCCTTGTATGGCCCCTTCAAAGTAAAACTAAAACATTTTTATTTAAAATGGCTTTTATTTTCCGTGTTTTTAGGTCTGGAAATTGTTTTTGTCTTTTTCGACCATGGTTGACTTTTATGGTTTGTGTTATTTTCAACCTTGTATGTTTCTATTGGATTGTTGTACACTACTGGGCTGTTGGTAAAGAAAAAACAAGTAAGTTAATTAAAAAATCAAGAAGTAAAGCTTGATTGATAGATTCATTTCTTTTTCTTTTGCAGTTGTTTACTCATTTGTTTAAATCCGACATCCTTTTTTGACCTTGTACCAGAAATACAGACCTTAGAAAGAGAACACATTTAGAGGGATGCCAGAATGCCAAAAATAAACCAATTCAGCAGGTTTTGACCCAGGATTCACTGCTGTCATTGCAAATTCTTTTCTGTAAAGCAAACTGTGATGCACACAAACATAAGCCAAAATAATTTCATCATAAAGTGCTTTTATCAATTGGAGGTTAAAATGTTGACAGCAAAAAGTGATTTTCATGTTTTTTGTGCATACAGAGGCAGTCGCTTGGTCATGTTCTTCTTTGGAAGTTTGACTTCTGGCCAGACTTCTGGCCTCACTGATTTCTGCCAATTGGATATATTCAGATTTTAAAAGCTAAAAGATGAAGTGTATCTCACTGGGTGCACTTAGTTCCCGTTTCCTTTATGCTTCTTCAAAAAGCTTGAACAACACATCTTGAAACCCCAGTCTGCTCGAAATCTTCATCTGTGAGAGACCTTGTTGATGCAGTGTAACTACCTAGCGTCTTGTTGCTGTACTCCCCTTTGCTAACAGAATTCCGCATCCACTGCTACACCTCCTATACAGCTGTTTCAACCTACTTCTGACAGAAGCTGTTTGGTATAACTGGTAGATTATACACCTCAATAAAGTCACCAGAATGTGTGCTTTAGTCTGAAAGAAAAAGGTAGCAACAGCAAATGTTCATTCAACTTTGATTTTTCTTAGTGCTTTGCTTAATTTGCTTTTTGTAAATTAAAAAGAAATGTTTAAAGCATTCTTTGTTTATAACATTTTACAAACTCTTTTGCAGAGTACTGTATGATAAACTCACATACTCACATTAAGCACAGGGACATTGTTTAACAGGAACTTTTAAACAATTTAATTATGACACTGATTTATATATCATTTATAATCTACATAGTTGGCTAAATTTAGACTAAAATACTCTCAACACAAAGCATCATAGGTACTTCACTTTTAACCCTGTAAAGCCCACTGTTGCAAAATTACAACATCACTTTGAACAATTAAAAAAAAAGTCCAGCAAATGTTTTTTTTTCTCTCAAAACCATATTTATATATTTAATGGGTCCTATTGTAAAATTACTTTTTCCAAACTTTTTCAGTTTCAGAATGCTTAGTCCTAATACCTAATCAGTCCTAATACCAATTTTTCTGGTTCAGAAGTAACCAGTGATGAAGCTGCTTGGTATGTACCTGAAGATGGGCCTAATGTAAATGTCTGGAGTCCATATGTATTGGAAGACAGACACACAGTACACCCCTGTTTCTGATGTGATGTCCCGGAACAGATTCCAATCTCTGTTGAGTTCATTACACTTTATAAACAATTTAACTGTGTGGAAAAGAAGGACAAACTGTGGAAACTCAGACCATGGCTAAATTCATTTAGGGAGAGATGCCTGCAGGTGGTACCTGAAGAACACAACCCTGTGGATGAAATGATGGTTCCTTTCAAAAGGAGATTCATTAACATCAAACAATATATGCGTGGCATGCCACACCCGTGGGGGCTCAAAATATGGGTGAGAACTGGAATCTCTGGCATGCTCTGTGATTTTGATGTGTACCAAGGGAGTGTAGATGGAATACGACATGCGAAATCTGAACTTGGACGGTCGGGTGATGTTGTGATGAAGCTCGCCTCCACACTTCCAGAGGGTCAAAACTACAAGATCTACGCAGACAACTATTTCACTCTCAGATGAAAAGAACTGTCTTAGGGACTATCACTGCAAGTAAACACAGACTTCATTCAAACCACACTAGATGTGACCAAATAATTTTTTTCCAAATATTTTTATTCATAACTTCTTATTCATAAAAAATATGATTGTTGTGTGATCATTACTTATGATATATACTACATGGAGCTAAAAAAGTGAACAACCCTGCAAATGAATGCTTAAATGGTCTGTGAACCTGTTTAGGCAAAGTGAGTACAAATAGAGAAGTTCTGCTCACAACTAGGCCCAACGTTGCAATATTACAACATTTTCCTAAAAACTTACTAAAGAGTAAAAAAACGGAAAATTCTTCAATTCCTACATAAGAGGCCTTCTAAAACAATATCTGAGAGGTCAAAAAAATTTTTGCTCATTTTTTTCTATATTTGGGTCTTACAGGGTTAACTCCACCATACCGTCCAGACACATTTATTCAGGAGGCTGGGACTGAACACATACCGAGGTAAAAATCTCTCTTTTTTTAAAGTTCTGCAGTGCAAACATGTCCCAGATTGTTTATTTTCTTTTTATACAATTTTAAAGAAAAATGATTCTAAATCAATCTGCGTTTTCTAGTAGTTTATTTGTGCAGGAATCTCTAGATACGTTTGATTGAAGTCTTTGCATTCTTAAAATGGAGTTAAGTTCGCGGGCTTCATTTCAGCTAGACACTTTGTTTTCTGAAGTGCATTCGAAAGAAGGGAACTCTGGGAAAATACACAAACACATCAGGGGGCACCCGTCCACTAAACTATGACCAGTCAGCTGCTGCCAGACCAAGTGCTTGTCAGGTTTGACAGCTCTGATTTTCAGAGTCAGAGGCCATCTAAACCTGGTCAGGGAAGTTTGGTGTGTTTGTGGGGGGGTTGTGATGGTTCCCCGGAGCCCCTTGGAACCGGAAAGGGCCCAGACAAAACTACACACAGTTTTGCGTCAGAATTAAATGATCTGCGACTCAAAGTCATGGACAAGGGATGTGAAAGCTTGTGCAAATAACCCATGACTATATCATTTTTTTTTTTTTTTTACATAAAATGAATATTTGACTTAATGTTGATAATTTAAAGGATATCATGCTTCCAAATATTCTTACTAATTTTATTAGATGAATAGCATTTTTAACCCCTCAGAGAGAATATTCCTGGAATATTTCTGAACTCGAGAGACGGGTAGACTCTGTGAAAGTACAGTGATACCTCAACAGACAAAATTAATCCGTTCCAGGGTGGACTTTGTATCCTGAATTTCGAAGCAAGTTTTACATGTAAAAACCGTGCAATGGCTCTCAGAAACAACATTATAAATAAAAAAAGCAAAAGCAGAGAACAATCAAGTAACGTTTCTTCAATCCTTAAATCTGTGTAATAAATGACAATGATACAATGAAAACGGAATAAAATAAATGCTAAATAATATGCACACAAATCTGAAACCAAACACAAGTGCAGACAGTACCGAAAGTGTGTGTGAAAGCGCTTCAGAGAAGGAATGGGTATGATCTGACCAATAAGAGAGCAGAAATGTTGGTGACGAGTTTACTGCAGTCACTCGACCCCCAGCATAGTCACCCGAGAGAATTTAAATGGTCAACAATGCAGTATGTAAGTACATTTTTCTCAGATTGTGTTTTTCATTCCATTTCGGTAAATGGAGCTAGGGATTTTTTTTGCCGGGTTAATGATGTTCTCAAATTCTGCAGCAGGATAATGACCCCAAACATATACCGGAATACATTCAGATTAAGATCAGTGTAAAGAAGAAATAGTGGAATTGATGCCCTGAACTCAACATCATCGAGTGTATTGGGGATTACTTAAAGAGACAGAAGGATGTGAGAAAGCTACAACCACAGGAACAACCTCCCAACAGAGTTCCTTCCAAAACTGTGTTGCTCACACTAAATGATGATTTCATTAGATTCTCATTTGTTCGTTTGATTCATTTTGTTCATTGATTAAAATAAATCAATACAGTGGTGCTTCGAGTTACGAAATGTTTGAGATACGAAAGGTCTCGCGGGAAATATTTTGCTTCAAGATATGAAAAAAAATTCCAAAATACAAAAAACACCAACAGTTCTGCTCTATTTTAAATCAAGCAAAACATTATGTGTAGATTACCAATAATGCGTTCTCAGAAACGCTCTCTACTGTCTCCGATCGTGCTTGAAACCGTGTTGGTGTTCGTAATTCGTAAAATATCTCAAGAAAGTTAACTTTCAAACCTGGTGCCGTTATGTTTTCTGCCAACCAATCCACCTCCTCCAACACATGGCTTCACTCAAGGTAAGGTTTCACATTTGTGTACATATTACATATTTTGCATGTGTTTTATTATCGTTTATTACATTAACAATGTGTAGATTTAAGGATTGAAGAAACGTTATTTGATTTTTCTCTGGTTTTCCATTTTTTTTACAAATTTCCAACTTATACGGTTGTTTCTGAGAGCCGTTGCATGGATTAGGCATTTTACATGTAAAACTTGCTTCAAGACATACGAAAAGAAGAAGACATACGAAAGCCACCGTGGAACGGATAAATTTTGTATCTCGGGGTACCACTGCACTTGTATTTCTGAAAGCTTTCATTGTTTACAGCACCTGCTAAAAATGTGACATAAATGTAAATGTGAGTAATCCTTCCTGGTCCCCCCCCCCCCCCCCCCTCACTGTTAAGCTCCGGCTTGTACAACCACATCGTATTGTATCAAAACAATGTTGGTGATAAACAGCCGTCACGTTATGATGCAATGCAGCTGCAGCGCCAGCGTGAATGAATTGGGCAGCATTCAAAAAATAAACAGAAACAACATGCTAGCTAGCATTAGCATTCTGGTAAAATGTCAAAGAGACTAGTCTGTTGCGTGTTTTTACTAAACCAGCAGGTTAGTCGTAGCCCAATCAGGCAATAGATGTAGATTCGGCAGATATTGGGTGGCCATAGCACAATTCACTAAACTTTGCTGCAGACTCAAATAATCAGGCCGAAACTCTCTTAATAGACACCTGTTTTTATTGTGTGCTATGTGGTGGACAAGCAGCAATGCTATTTTTGTAAAAATATGTCTTCCTCCACCTTCGCAGAAATATATTGCTCGGCAAACTGAGACAGGATCCCTCAGGGAATGTCTGTAAAGTGCCAAACCCAAAGTATGTTTTGAAAAGAAAATTATTAAAAAACTTCACACTAAAATGCTCCAGTATGACAAAAACAAGGGATTTCAGAATTTAGTTTTTGTAAAATTAGAGATTTGTGATAGATATTAAAATCTGGATATTAAGCCAAAGTTCCATTCGAACACCTGAAAAGGTTATAATTTTCTTGAAAAACTTGGAAAATTTCCTACAGGAACAAAATTTGCTCTGAAATGAATCTATTTTACTTGAAAATTCACATGAGGCTCTGGGACCCTATTTATTCTTAAAATAAGCCAAAAATAAGTAATTTCACCAGAAATTTGTCACGGGAGCTCCAAGACTGATTTGTGTTTAAACATTTAAACTGCACCACTTGAATCCCTTAAACCCTGAAAGTTCTGAAATTTTCACAGGAACCAAATAAAATGGTTTCGATTGAGACATTGTACAAAGTGGTGACAAAAATTCCAGACACCAAACTTTTTCCCTTCCTTGGAAACTGCTGGAGCAGTGCATGGTGCTTCAGGACCTCCTCGTGCACTGTTTATAACCCCTAACTTCCTCTTAGTGTGCGGTCAGTTCAACTGTTGACTCTCCTGAGTAACACTGCTTACCTGGTTCCTCACCTGCTTCCCTGTTCCATGCGCTATTCACCTCAACACTCACCTGATCTCCATCGTATCCAGCTGTCTCTGTGTGTACATGTGCTTCCACCGATTGGACTTCAAGAGGCTACATCGTTCGTTGTCGGCAGGTCTGCATTATTACGGTAGGCAATCTGTGATCTCTGAGTTATTATTTTGAGCTGTATAAACATAAATAAGAAACCTGAGGTTGCACTGATGCTGCTTCTTTTACAATTCAAAACGTACTTTTAAATTGTAAATGCTATGTCCAAAGTCTGCTTTGCTTTTTTTCTGGAGTCAGAGTTGCTTCATTACATGAGGTAATTTGTGGTTAATTTTGTGAAAATGTTGAGCCTTAGACAATGGTTCAAGGGTACCCTTGTATACTTAGCCCCTTGACGCCAACTGTGATCACGTCGGACTATAGATCATGGATAAAAAAATGAGTGAGTGTCAGTCTATTGGCTTTATAATGTTTGGGCTGGGTCATTTCACTTAAATACAATCCAGACAGGGAAACTAAAGAAAATGGGAACAAATCATGGAGGAATCCATTTTCAAACAATGGAAAGACTTTTGCTAATGGAGATGGGAACAGTTTAAGAGGTTTTAGATTCACTGTCCGTCCTCTGGAGGAATCACAGACCCCCTAATCTTCCTTTTTTAGGACGGCAAAAGTCACAGACATAATTGATATGAGATTTGGAGGCTACTTTTCAGTGTAATTAGAGTCTTGATAATTGGGCTAATTAGATATAATTGTTGTGTGAAACTGACTTTGATTAAAACAGGTTGCCCCAAAATGAGAAGAAAACGGAAAGAAAAAAAAAATGTTTGACATTGGCACAAAAAAAAAAAAACAGTAATTAAGGAGCAAACACACAAAAACAACAAATCACACCAATATGAAAAAGTTTTGCAATGTATAATAGTAATCATTTTAACAAAAAAATTATTAAAGTTTAGATTTTTTCTGATTGGATCCATAACCACTTCCAAATAGAAACTGGCTACTTTTGCCAAAATTGTAAAGGGAAGTCAGCTGTCATAATGATTTCTATTATAAATCTATATTATGTTACATATTACACTATATTATAAATCTATATTCATATTATGTTTGTTAAATATATAATATATTTGTAAAACTCCAATACAAGTTTTACAAAATAATATCAAATCAATACAATCAGAAGAAATAAAAATAATTTCGCAAGAACAACTCGTTTATTTTCTTTTATCGTTTTTCAATCGCCAGGATGGTTGATGGTTGAACTCTCTATATCACTCTTTCTCTCTCTTTCTCTCTGATTCGCTCCTGCTCATTCTTTTTTCTCCCTTTCTCTTCCGCTATATCGTTCTCTCTTCTTTTCTCTTTGCTCTTTATTTTTCTCTTTCTCTAGCTCTCTTTGAAATAAGTAATATTTTACCTTTTTCACATCACATCTCCAAAACCTTTAGCATAGCTTAGCTTAGATCATTAATTCTGATTGGACTTGTAGCATATAAGAATACAATAGTCAGAGTTTTCCTCGACTCAAATCTGTTCCTGTGATTTGATTACACGGATAATGCAAGAATGGAGCATGGTTTTGTAGCGATGGTTTTAGGTTTAGGTTTAGGCTCTAGTAGGGGTGTCTAGTAGGGGTGCTAATTCTGAGAGGATCAAGGGAGAAAGACAGAAGTTGAAAAGAAATAGTCTGAGGTGCTCTGTCCATAACAGATTAACAGGTCTTCAATATTCAATGGTTGAAAACTTTGCTCAAAATAGCAGGAATGCTATGTTTTGAAAGGTTTTGAGGGAGATTTTCCGTTCGGGGGAATCCCATTACTTCTTTCTCTTCCTCATGCTGTTTGTTTAGGATTAAACATCTGCTGCAAAATACATTTAGCATGAAAATTATGTCCAGTCAAGTGGTCTTGTTTTGTTGGATTTGTTTGTTTGTGCATGTTATTAGTTTTGACTATTGCTTGTTTCCTGACTTTCGCTGAGCCTTTTTGTACTTGACGCCATTGTAAAACAAATGATTTTTCACCTTAATTTTTGAGTAGCAAGACGTAACAAATTAAGGTGAAAAATCATTTGTTTTACAATGGTGTCAAGTACAAAAAGGCTCAGCGAAAGTCAGGAAACAAGCAATAGTCAAAACTAATAACACGCACAAACAAACAAATCCAACAACAAGAGAGCAACGTGCGCTCCTGAAGGAGTCCAAAATCAATTTTCTAGTATCAGTGGTGGATGAGGAGATGGGGCAATAGGGACAAGTCAACAGAAGCAGACAAAGTGATGTCACAGGAAATGATGTAACCAGAAGTCATGTCATTGGAGGTAAGGTCAAAACACAAAACTTAACATGCACAAGATACGACCAAGGGTTTTAAAAATGAAAGATATGTATCTTTCTGTGTAAAGAACACCTGTAATCCTGACCAAATCCCTATCTCTATGTGCAGAAATCTCCACCATGCCTAATCAATATAGAGCACCTGCTGCCACTCTTCAGCACCACCGTTCCTATGTTTCCGTGCATACTTGAGTTACTTGGACAATAGATGAGTGTACCTTTCTCCCACTGGTTCCCTTTCAATCGATTCCGGAGAGGAATGTCTGGAATCCGACATACGTCTGAGTTTCCCCCTTCAGGGAACAATGGGTTATGCAATTAACCTAGACGTTTCTGTCAGTTCTGAGCTGATGGCACTGCCAGACATTTTCAAGGAGTAATAAGCCTGATGTGAACTACGTTTTCTCACCCAACCACAATGTCTACCATCCAGAATGTTCCATATTACTGTGTGCTTTGGAATCTTTGTCTGGGAGAGACCTGACTGATGCAGTATAACTACCTGGTGTCTTGTTGCTGCTCAATCTCGCCATAACAAGAAACTGTTTTTCTCTTATTTTACTTTGGAATCAGGGTTTGGCTGTCTGCACGCTGTTTTAATCCTCCTACACAGTTGTTTCTGTTTCAGGTAATGACTGTGCTACAATCTGTGGTATTGATCAATCGTGGATCATACACAATATAATATACATGACAAACTCTCATCACAAGGCACAAAAAACACTTATCATTAGTTTCTTATATAACAGAAAAGCATTGATTTAATCGCTTGTTACCGGCTCAAACATCAACACTGACTCAGCACTTTATTTGTATTTATATTCAGCACATTTTGTGCTTTCGGAGTTCACATGGACAGAGCAGCAACTCAGAGGGATTTTCCATAAATGGGACAGAAGTTATCAATAAACTCGTGTCTGTGAACTCTCCACACATCCGAGTGTCTGCGGATTCTCTAGATGGCAGTAATATGCTTCACACACTCACATGGAATCAAGCTTTGTCATGTTCATAATAATGGAACACATTTTTTTGTTAATTTTTTTTTGTTCTTTGCAGAATCACTGTCTTTTATAACAACTTAAACAAATAGGGTAATAACATAATGTAATTGATTAATAACAAGCATTGACTAGTAACTCTTTCTTTGAACATTTATTAATTGCTGTCTTTTGTCTCCTTTATGCAAGAATTTAACCCACAATGTACCAACTACAATGACACAAAATTTGACGAATTGTGCAAATAACGCACTTTATTTAGTACAAGCTGATTGTTCATTTTAAATCAACATATTATTATGAAAACACAATTTTTTTAATTATTAGTTTAATAATTAGTTTAATTATTTTACACTCATAAAATTCATAACTTAGTGATTTTTTTTGTAGTAATGGTATATGGTCAAATCTTGTATAAAGGAGCACAAATAAAAACATCAATCATTAAATGAGTTTCCTGGGGCTCAGTCAGAATGCCATTGTGCTTGAAACACAAACATCTAATGCAGTTATTAGTCAAAGATTTTTTTTAATGACGTGTTTCCATAAATGAATAGATAAATAAAAAAAAAGAGAAATCACTTTATAGGGGTAAATATTATAAAAAATAATTGTGATAAAGTTAAAAAAACAGCATTAAACTTTTAATGAGAACATTATGAAACCATGAATAAACAGAGCTCTGTTTCTCTTTAAATGTTTTTTTTAAGAGCTCCACACATTTATTGCTGCCCCCTAGAGGCTGGAGGATATTACACACTCTAATGCATGTCAAACAAGACACTGATGTGCTTCGCTTTATGTTTTACTAATGTTTAAACAGTGATCTATCTTTAGTTTTGTTTTTATTAAGATGCATTGCGTCTCCGAATGCTCTCAATGTCCTTGATTAAAAAAAGGTACCAAACTTAGTATTATGTAAAAATAGGGAATTAAAATTAACGTTAAAATTGACTTCATGGTGTTTGTGTCTTTCTTTCTGGGATTCTTTTTCTAACAACTACCGTAAAGATGCCTCGTGAAACCAGAATGAACCACCCCAGTGCATCCACAATTCAAAGAAATAAGGATAAACAAAGAAATGATCAATTGAAATGTATTCTAGGTTGCTTACATGAAAGACAGTCAGGCTAAACAGTGTCTTGTCAGTTTTTACTGTTACGTTTGAAGTCTTTTATCGTGCTTTAGGTGAGTGTGTGTTTCTCTGATGTATGGCCTGAGTTCTATTTGATTTCCTCTTCTAGCTACAGCACCGATGCTTCTGATCTCATTTAAAAGTCCAGCGGCTAAAAAAATTACCAATTTTCTCAAACAAAACAGAGCTTTAAATACTATGAAACAAAATGTTCTTTCTTTGTACTTAGAAAAATGTACAGCACTGTTAATAATTCCTCTGGAATCAAAACCCCTTTTTTTCATCTGCCGATTTAGTCCAGCGACTTCATATGCAGTGAAATTTAGGTGCTTTGTAAAATCCAATTTGATCAGCCATTTATAAGATCAGCGCTGCGGTTTGTGTCGTTGTGTTTTCACTTCCCTTTTTTCTCATTAATATCAAATGCTGCATGGCACAATAAAGTGGAGAAAACACTCATTCGTGGGGCTGCTTTTGCACGTTGCATCATCGGAGAAAAAGCAATTATCCACAGCGGAGGATTTTATGTGTTGCCACAGCTAACATTACCTTGATCCTTTCAATAATAAAACGCATTGAGTCTGACAATAAAACAGCATTTATATTGCGGACAGCGAGATCTACGTTCAGCGTCAATATATCATGAAGTTTGATTTGTGGTGTAACATCCACATGTCCTGGACGTCTTATACAAAGAAAAAGGAGACATGAAAACAATAGAAGTCGGCAATAACAATAAAAACATACAGGGAATGATGTGCTGTCATTTACATATTAGTTTAAAAGATGATAAAATCAAATGATTATGAATGTATTTGCTATTTTGAAAGTTTATTGTACGGCGGGAAATGTGGTGAATGCCTTCAAAGTGGTGAAGTGACACAAGGCCATAACGGCAGAATGGGCCTGGCGGGGATTGAACCGCCAACCTTCCGGTTGAAGTATGACCAATTCCACCACTACGACACTTGCCGCTATTTCAATCACAATAGAATACAGATAACATATCAAATGTTGAAAGTGAGACATTTTAAAATCTCATGCCTAATATTGCACCATTTTGGATTTCATGAGAGCTACACTTTCCAAAAAAGTTGCGACAGGTGGCAAAAGTAAAATGTGCATATAAGGATCAGCTGGAGGACCAACTTGCAATTTATTAGGTCAATATGCAACATTATTGGTATTAAAATAACCTCTCAGTGTGGCAAGATCACCAATTCCCCCAATAGTGGAGCAATATCAGAAAGTTATAATCATCTACAGTGCATAATATCATCCGAAGATTCAGAGAATCTGGAACAATCTCTGTGCGTAAGGGTCAAGGCCGGATAACCTTACTGGATGCCCGTGACCTTCGGGGACTGCATCACATACAGGACTGCTACTGTCATGGAAACCTGGGCTCGAATATACTTGCAGAAAGCAGTGCCCATAATATACAATGACTTACTGCACCTAAATAGAGCTGCAAGTAGGTGAACCATCTGAATGGGGTTGATACAGACTGATTACAAGAAAAGGAGGGTTTGATAACATCAGAATTGGCTAAATGAAAACAAAGCTGAAATGAAAATGGTAAAAAATAAAAATGTATGAATCTGAAAGGTGACCCAAAATTGATTCTTAAAATTGTAGAAGAAGCTACTAATGTTGAATGTGACCCACTTCTTCTTAAGTGTTCTCCAAATGATTTGTCTACATAGAAATTAAATATGGCTTTTAGAAATACTCTTACCTTAAAGAGAAGGTGAACATGTCCAGTTGATTTTTAGGAAGAGGTTTCAGAGCATCCATGTTTCTCGCAATGACTTTCTTCTGCCTCCCGCTCTGATCAGAAAGACACATGGGCATGTCGTTTGTAATCGGAGATAAAAAAGATGGAATGATTCATGATGGGATTACAAGAAGTGCAGTAGACTTCACCCTGACATCATCTCTCATGTATGCTCTGAAAACAATTGATGCAGGAAACAAATTACATTGATATTAGAATATAAGTCGATATGACACGATATAAAAAGCTAATTAAAGTGTGCTTTTTTATTAAACCATTAGTAAGGAAGCCTCTTGCACACTCTGGATTGAATAAATGGTCTGAACAGGAACCCTGCAGCAGGGTCACTAGAACATGGGTTCAAGTAGAATTTGGTCCAGGAGATGATTCAGAAGCTGTAAAATTAGAAGCACACCCTTGAAGATAATGTTGTACACGATGGGATCCTGGTTTGGAAATAGTGGTTTGCATGGGCAAAGTTAGGAAATTGTACTGTCAAAAGTGTTCACATTAATTTCTTGAGTAGAAGTATGGATACCAGGGTTTAAAAAGCATCAACTTTTAAGCATGTAAAGCTTTTTACACAAGTAAAAGTATAAATAAAGTAATGATAATAAAAAGTAATATAATAAAAAGTATAAAGTGATGTACATAAAAATATGTATGTGCGTAAATTATATATAATAATGTTTTGCATGTGATGTTAAGGCATTTTAGTACAATGCAAAACAATATAATTCTGTGTTCTGAGCATTAACACATTTCATATAAGGTGCAAAAAGACAAACTTCAGAGGCATGTCATCATTAACAGTTATTGAAATGTAAATCAGTGTGGGCAACATGCAAGAAAATTGTATCTTGTAAGTCCCCTCCCCTTTGTATTCCCTTCTCATTATTGATGTTACCTGCTGCTTGTTTGTGTTGCTATTTAAACTGGTTTTCTAGCAATTGTCACTAGTTCCTCTCACTCTGTTTTGTGGGGTCGTTGTGTTTTGGAGGGACAGTCTCCTCCACTTTTTGTTCCATAGGGATTCCTGGACTTCAGAGTCTCTCCTGGACCCCTGTATTTTCTGTTCCTGCTTGGCTAAAAGACTTTTCTCTTTGGATTACCTTTTGTACCTTTTACTGTGTACTTCAGGCTGTAATTTGTGATTTTTCTTGTTGTCAAAACTTCAGTCAAGTGCTTTTGGGTACAGTTATTACTAACCGTCTCTAAGATTATGACGGACAGGCTTTAGTGCTCTTGAAATGAATGATTAATGAAAGTAAATAATTTTTTTTTTTATTTTGCGTTGCAGAAACAACTTATATCGCATACGAAAAAATGTCAAATCTGTTAATAATTGACTGATAATAGCAAAATTCCAGCTCACCTCTATGTCCTTTATCAAATTAGACAGCGAGTTTTTGAAAGCATTAGCTTGTGGTACTTCAGTGTGCAGAGCTTGTAGCGCACTCGCAACAATGTTTTTGGATCCAGTCATTTCATTCTTTGAGGTGCGACCAGGGATGTATAAATGTTGGCTTGCCTATCAAGCTCTGTTTGGGACATTTGGGAGTTTTCTTGAATCTTTGTCTCAGACACCTTATCAAAACCTTGTCAAAAAGCATGTTGCGTGATGTGATGCACAGGTGGGATAATGGATCGCGTACCAACCAATAGGGTGTCAGAGAGGTAAATGTTTAAACTTCTCTTCCAACCACAAACAAATTCCCTCTTTCTGAAAGCCATTTTAAAATGCAAGAAGTAGAAAGTGCAAATAATTGTTTGAAAATATGATCTAAAAAATAATTACTACAGATACCTAACATTTCTTCTAAAGTAATGTAACAAAGTACACCTCTGATTGTGGTGCAGTGGTGGACAAAGTACAAAATCCAAGTACTTGAGTTAAAGTAGAGAAGCACTAGGTAAAATATTACTCCAGTAAAATAAAAGTGCTCCCTTCAGAATGCCATTTGAGTAAAAAGACAAAAGTATTGGCTTTAAAAAGTACTTAAGTATCCACTGTACTATGATTTAACATGGCTAACTTGTCTACATTTTCTTTGGAACCAAATGAGATTTCAGAGCAGAGCCTTTTCAATTGAAGGTTTTTAAGATAGTTGAAAAATAAAAAATAAATAAAAAACATTTTAAACATTTAATGTTGAAATATTGAACACAGTTTCACGAGTTGTCTTTAACTGTATTGTACCTAAATGTCTCTATGAGTAAGTATAACCTGTTTAAATCAGATTACCGTAACAGAAACTAGTTTCGGGAGTTTCTTCCATTATTTATTAAGGCACGGCGTCTCATAGGAGGCTGCTGTTGAACTGACACTGAACTGCATTCAAGCTAAATAGATACAACACAGCGGCAACCACAACAATTCAAAACAGATCGCATTGTACCCTGATCGGTGGCTCACGGATGCTTACAGCCACAAGTTTTTCATCCTTTCATAAATAAAAAGAAACAACTGATTGGCGAAATGTAGTTGAGGAAAAATTAAGATATATGACTTGAAATTTAGTCAAGTTAAAGTAAAAAATATATTTACTTCATTACTGCCCACAACTGTTGTGGTTTTGATTTTCGGCCAACAGTGGTGGGCAGTATGTCTTTTTTTGGAAACCATGGTTGCGTTAGGCAAAGTGGACCATAGGTGATCTCCTGTGGTGGAAGGAGGTTTGTTCTAAGCTCCGGTACAGGTCCTACTTGAGAAAATAGGCTCACAAAACCAGTTTACTCTAGAGTTGATTCATTGCTGAAACCACACTCTTGAGCTTAAATGTACTCTTGGGATGGAACGGTCTCTTGGATTGAGGAGTGGTGACTGAGAAGCCTGAAATACTCAGCAGTGGAACGAGGAGGATATATTGTTTGTGTGAGGGCTTTATTATTAATCCCCTAGGCATCATGGGATACAGTGACTCATCTAAACCCTTATGGGAGAGATATATTAATGCTGCATCATTAAAGAACACTGCTGTAAACATTTCCTATAATTCTCAGCCATACGTCCATCATCCACTGCCAAGTGCTTGGCAGATGGGAGTCTCCGCTGTCCCTGCCTCACTCACTAAGACTTTGATTTAGAAATACGTGGGGTTTTAAGCTCACTTCAAACAGATTTATAGGACACGGCTGAAGTGACAGAATGAAAACGTGACTGGAAAGATGATTTCGTCCAAGCGATCTTATGTGGCATTATCAGAAGTATGGATCAGTTGGTGCCTACTTCAGTAGATTCAGTTGATCCTTTTATCTGATTCCAAATCATTTAGGTTCATCAATGAAAGAGTTTTAAACCGTATGATATTTTCTCTTCCACTACTGTATGATAACTGAGAGTTGCTGTCAGCGAAGGTGGTGTTCTTTCCAACCATTGACAGCCACAACTGCAGTGCCACTGGCCAAGGAAACAGTTTGGGTACAACAAGGAGACCCAATAACCTTTCACACACTGCAGTCCCTTGGGCTGGATATCATCCACAGCTTGTTTGTGGATTTCTTTATAGAACTGGATTGTGAGACCTTTGTTACCAGTCACTCAGACAAAAAAGCAGCATAACAAATTCCACAAAGCATTGCTGTACAACTTAAGAGATCAGCAAAGAAGAGACATTCAGCAATTACCACTTCTAAGTGTGGCAGGTAATACCACAGCTTTGATTCATTTAGCATTAGTCCTGTGGAACACAGGAAAAAGCATGTTAGGAGCAGTTCCAGCAAGTACCGGGCTGTTGCTGCTGATTTCACAGAATCAGAGCTGTTTTGGCTTGTCCTGCACATCAAAAATGACTTTGAACTTTGAAAAATACCTGTTAGTGCAAAGAGTACAGTATGATTAGTTCTCAAAAAATGTTTAGGTTTTTTTAAAATGTAAGTAAAAAAAATGCACAACGTAGAATTTTCTTAAATACATTTGTTAACAATAATTAAAGGGGCCATATTATGCATTTCTATAAATAATAATAAATATTGGAGCCCTCTATACTAGCATTGCAGCATCAGTAACTTTCTAAAATGTCTTTTGTAATTTTGCCTGTGCAAATGCACCATTTATCCTCTCTTTCTCCCACAGTCATGCTTTTGCCACGCCCCTTTTGCGACATGTAGTTGGTCGCAATGTAATGGTCGACAGTTGCAAATCAGATGGAACTGCATAAAGTTGTTCAAATGAGAATTAAGAGTTTTCTGTATGTTACCCGGACTGGAAAGGGACATAATTCTGTGTAAGTCTCATCCAATGTAAACGTGTAGAAATAACAACACGCTTCAGGCAGTTCAGTGCCCGTGTATGCTAAAAGCTCTCGTGCTGTTTGTGTGAGATAAAGTTAATGAACAAAGTTTGGATCTACTCCATGCAAATACTGTAGGGGTTTGAAATTTGGAATGTGTTTATTCTTTCTAATGGTGGTTTGGAACCATTCACTGATTTCAGGTGTTTTGTGCAATACTGAGTTGGTTAGCATAACTGCTAATATTGCTGCATCACTGTTTATTTCGCAGCAATGCTCTTGGTAAGTTTGGGTCTGCATCGTCCATCACAATGTTTCACATTGAACATCGTTGATGGCCAAATTGCTTGACATCACCCAACCTTTATACCTTTTACATTAAAATGCCAAACCACACTTTCACAGTTTTTACTGCGAGTCTGCTGTTCTTACTTTCGGGTCAGGCAGCGCACCCAATCTGCATAGAGATGAGCGATTAATGAGATTGGTCAGTGGGTAGAGCTTAGAACTAATCGGCATTGCAAGGGACACAGAGCTGTTTTCAGCTCACCAAAAAGGCATTCAGGATTACACAAACATGCATAAACGATTCAAAATAAAACGAGGTATGTGTTTGATGAAGGAATGACACTTAAAGATGCCAGGAATTTCAGCAAAGTTGATTTTGAATAATATGAAACATTTAAACTATAAACTACATTTAGGAAATCCATTACTGCAAAAATCCTAAATTCTACTCATCCTAGTCCATAATTGTACATTTACATTTACATTACATTTATGCATTTGGCAGATGCTTTTATCCGAAGCGACTTACATTTCAATGAACATATTTTTTTCTGTCAGTTCTTGCTTTCCCTGGGATTTGAACCCCAACCTTTGCATTTTTAGCGCAATGCTCTACCAACTGAGCCACAGGAAAGCAATTATGCAGTAAGTGGGAGCTGGATGTTAAGGGCTGGGACGGGAGGGTCATTTGTTCAAAAGAGTGTCTTAAAAATTCACCAAAAAAATGTTAGGCATGTGCCAACTGTATCTTTGGTCTATCTATGGAGAAAAAATGCATAAACAATGAATAAAGAAAAAAATAAACCAATCTCCGGGAGTATTTTACAACTATTATGACCCTCATCTTTAAAAGATAATGAGCAATATTTTAAAACCTATAAATATGCCATAGTAGCAAAGTTCCTCATGCTGTAATGGAGCATAGTTCCACATCAGCATAGACAACAAGTTTGGTTTCCGGATGCAGTTTGATAATTAGAAGTTGAAGTGGCCCCAAAATAGATCTCTGTGGAACCCCAGAAGAAAGTGGGGCCGTTCAAGAATTAAAACCAGCAAGGCTCACACATATGTTCTTTCTGGCACAGATTTTAACCAATTGAGTGCCCCCCAGTTATTTTCTCCACCAAAAACCACTAAATACATTTAAGAACAGAATTAATTATGGTCCAGTATTTGTCGCTTATTAAAAATGCCTTTGATGATCTCAATCACCATGCCCCGCCTACCAATATATTCCTCCAGGCAGATGAGCAAACTGAACAGTGATCAGACAGGTGAATGTTTTAATAGGGGTCAATATTTTTATTTCTTGCACCAAAAAACGTAGTATTGTAAACAGACTCATAAAAATAGTTCAATTGATCCCAGAAAGTGTTATTTATTTAGTGTTGCAGGTCTTTGTTACCTTGCTCTGAATTTGAGTTTTGGTTTTCTCTTCAAGGTTATTGGCTTCAGTGGTCACAGGTCCAGGGCTTTTATCTGTAAAGGCAATAAAAACAAACAAACCTTTATTATATTATGGTGAATAAACTTGCATGAACTTAAGAGAAATGCAGAGTTAAAGAAAAAGTGACGAAAGTTGCTCTTTACACATATACAGTTATTCCGCTTCCTCTCTCATCTACTCCATCTCTGAGCCCAACCTCTCCTCTATTTTCACTGCTCTAATGCACACAATTAGACATGATGAAAAATCGAAAAAAAATTACATTTAGTTGTAATACATTTTGCCATTCTTCCTTCCTTTGGAAAATTACTTTTGAAGTGTTTTCTCTCGCTTTCCATCTGTAATTTAAATGGTAAGCTGCCAGATGTGTGTCTCATGCTTGAAGTGCAGGAGCTTTGCATTATTTAGCATATTAACATTCACAGAATTTAAAAAGAGGGTTCCTGCATTGCCTGGAGCATCCAATTAAGTAAACCTTAGCTTGATGCATGTAAAAATTTTACCATGAGAAACTTTTTCATTGCGTTTTTCTCTTCGCCTCAGTCAGTCATATCTATATAATAAATATGGAAACTTCCCAGATGATATAATTTCTCTCTCGCTGCAGGATTAAATATATCAGTAATAATAACTTTTAAATATAGGCTATGTATCAGAGAAGCTTCAGAAATCTCAGATAGGATTTAATTGGGGAAGCATTGAGGACAGATATGCCCTCTGTGTAGTTTTTGAACCAATATCAGGTTTAATCTGGAAACTGATGTACGTTTTAATCGCGAAAGATTTGCGATGCCGACAGGTAAAAGCATTATTTCCAACCTGAGTGAGCATTTAATGATTGAGTAATCCTGTTCATCTCTGATTTGCTCTCTTTTCAATGAGACAAGTCTTAAAGGGGACATGCAACGTTCATTTCTCCCAAGATTCTATAAATATACCAGTGTTTTAAATGTCAATGGCATTGTTAAATTACTCCCTTATTATCTCGTTAAATACAGCACTGTTTAACATTCTAGAAGTATGAGAAGAAGTGTTTAGTAGATAAAATTGTTAGATAACCAGGTGAGCTTAATATTCTATTTCGCTCAGTTTTGTGGTCTTTCTCACAACGGTTTGCAAATAATCTTGTTAGGGAAAACTTATTAACGAATGAATGAAAAGAACGAGTCGTCCAACAAGTATTTAAGATTAGTGAACAACCAAAATGAACAAAACCTCCCATCCCTACTGCAAATGATGTACTACTTGCAAAAATATATAGATCTCGACAATATCCATCACTAAAGAACCTTCAAATTGAGTTTTGTTCCTAAAGTTTTCTAATGTAAATCTGTAACAGGAAGGAGGGGGGAACCAACATATAGTGGTACCTCGAGATACGAATGCTTCACGTTGACGAAAAATCCAAGATATGAATGATATCTTGAAAAAATGTTGCTTCAGGATGCGAAAAGGTGTTTGAAATTCGTGAGCACACATCACCTTTCTCGCAAGCTAAGGTTTCACTTTTGTGTACATATTATTTTGCATTTATTTTATTCTTTTTTCAGATTTTCTCTGGTTTTCCTCTTGTTTTATATATACTGTTGTTTCTGAGAGCCATTGTGCGGATCAGCCATTTTACATGTAAAACGTGCTTTGACATACGAAAAATTCAGGATACGCCATCCTGGAACGGATTAATTCCATATTTTGAGGTATCACTGTAGTTTTATTCTGTTTATTCCAATGATACGAGTTTCAGAAAAATTGAGTTCCTTAAAAATCTAAATCGGAATGAGCTTTATGGCCAAGATTCAAAGTGGCAACATTAAACCAATGTGCTTGACAGTAACAAAATAAAGTGCAGGTTCAATGTTGAAATAAAAAGAAACTTTTAAGAATTAAGTGTCAAAGTGTGAGTGCAGAGTTCAGATGTTTGATGGTTTGGAGGAACAATCTGTGTGCGCGCCGCGCTGTCCTAGCATTTGTGGCTCTGAATCGCTGGCCGGAGGGCAAGAGTTCAAAGAGGTGGTTGCCAGGGTGTGTGGGGTCCAGGGTGATTTGCTGGCCCCCTTTCTAACTGCTGGAGGTCCTGGAGAGACGGTAGCACCGATGATCTTCTCAGCAGTCTGTGCTGTCCTCTGGAGTCAAGGTGTACTCAGCATAACAACCGTCTCTGAAACCGGAAGTCATCAAGAGAATTGTTGTCAGGTGAACAACGCAACTCCATAGGGGACTGGATATCTGGTAGGTAGACAAGAGCAACCAAAGATCAGCGACTGGCGAGTAGGGGTGCGTATCAGGAGCAGCAGTAGAGGAACCGTGAAGGACTAATCCATTCAGGAGGTGTGTACTGTAGTTCTGACAACCGTGGTGGAGCTGGAAGGACTTTTTTAAGGTTTCATTGTGCTGATTGGTTGCAAGTGAATCCATTGGAGGAACTGAGCACCTCTTCATAATCTTAGGAGTCATCTTTAATAATGGCAAATTCCAGCAAACATTTTCGTCTTTTAGATCAAGTGTCTAACTGCAATGGTGGGGATAGATATCGTCATGGAAAGGGACGAGGAAAAACACGCTCGACTTTTTACACTTGTTTTCAAAACGTTTTCTTTAGCGTTGCACCAGTTAACACATGTAAATGGACCAAGAACTTCACCTTTTTAGTGTCCCACAAAAAATACGGAATTAAATGTTTTTCAATGTTCTTTTATTTAAAGTTCTTTTAAAGAATGGGGGCTGTGATTGGTTCTACAATCTTTACAATTTATTTTTGCAGGTTACCATGGGAGCCAGATTACATCAAAGGGTATGATTGAGAAAAAAGTTTAACAAAGTCAAACACTTCTGCTTTAAAATGATCAGCAATGGTCCTTTAGACAGAGCATTAGATTACAAACAGAAATCAACCCGATAATAAAGACATTAGGCTTCTAGAAAGCAAAGACCATTGTCTGTGCAGTCCATGATTGTGTTTTTCTAAGCTTTTGTCTGTATCCATCGACCGCCTGCAGCGATGTGGCGAAAAAGCCTGCCCTCTACCTCTGTTGTGTGTCCAGAGACTGCAATCTCTGTCAGCAGAGCCTTCACGCCATGATCATGCATGTTTTAATGGGCCAGCCAACACAACTTTGCAACTTTGCCTTTAATTATCCGTCCTCCAGCCTGATGCTCAGATGGTGCCGGGTCTGAATTAGCACAGCGTGGAGAGCTGTAGGCTATGTCCATGAACTTGGAGTGCCGCAGCCACAACCCACATTCTCCCAGGGCGAACAAGAGAAGCTTGTTATCCTTTGCTTTCCATTAATGCAGAGAGACTAGGAACCGGGCCTGAAGGTTTGGTTGACCAATGGGGACCTGTGTGCTCACCTAGGTTTCTAATTGCATTGGTGTCGGATCCAGAGGTTGGGAAAATTCAAAGGTCAGGGAATTATTGATTACCCATGAGCTTAATCTATGATTCTCATAATTATCCACTGTTGTCAGATTGCTCCACACAAACGGATGTCAAAAAGGGCATTTTAAGTAAACGATCAATTAGTTTGTTTAATGATTCTATTCTATTCTACTTTTAGATGTGTTATGTTACGTTATACGGTAATATACACTATTTTAATAAACTATACTACACACAATTCTAAATGATGCACTATTATGTTATTTTATGTCATGTTAACCACAAATTCCATGCCTTTTTTTGCTATTCCAATAAAAAAAAAAAAAATAATAATAATAATAATAATAATAATAATAATAATAATAATAATAATAATAATAATAATATTTTATTATAACATTTTAAATTTGTTTTATTGTATTACTACAGTGGCCCATTGGTGCTCAAATCAATACTATTGAAAATCAAAAATGGCTACAAATAAAAAACACAAATATAACACAAAAAAATGTCAATTTGTGTTTTTGATTTGCAAAAGTTTTTTGATTTTTGTGATCTGTTTTTTGATTGGCAGTAATATTCCCAATATGGCGCATTATTACGGTGGCACATTGGTGCACAATACAACCCAAATCGACTTTCTGGGCACATCGCTATTGCAAATCAAAAACAACTGAAAAACAAAAACACAAATAAAACACAAACTATTTCAATTTGTGTTCTTTATGTGTAATATCATTGTGCTGGTTAAGTTGATTTGCGTTGTGGTGTGCACTAATGGGCCACTGATCCTACGATATGAATGGCAAAAATAAATTACAGAAGTGGGGGCGCTAGTGAGCTCATTTACATGTCAGATCTTTTAGCTGAAGAAGAACACATCCTCTGGCTCTTCACTCTCCTGTACATTATTGGATTGCGAAAGAAAATTTAAAATATTGCAGAATTGTGTTGTGTCAAGCCACTGATACCATAACTCATCACAGAAAGGCTCCGGTGGGAGGAAACCAGGAAGTAGAGGTAAACATCTATTGCACTGAAGCGAAACCTCAAACTACTGCCAAAATATTGTATCATTCATGGTGAAAATAAAACAGTTATTGCAGATCAAAAATGCTACTGCTAATAATAAATACTATTTTAAATATTTTGTGTTTAATTTGTGTTTTAATTTGCAGATTGTTTTTTGCAATAGCCATTTTGGGTTTGCAATAGAATGCAAAGTTGTTGTTACATTGTGCACTGATGGGGCCACTGTATAAACAAAACATGCAAAACAAAAAGTTGTCGACACATTTTTAAAAACCCGTTTCTAAATATTTATGGCATATTCATGTTCATTTTGTGCATGAGAGTGGAGAGTCAGATCTTTTGTTCTTCTTCAGACAAAACACAAGCATGTAAATGAGCTCACTACTGACCCCCCCCCCCCCCCCTGCATTTCTTTATTTGCAATATGTGGTGTGCTCTAATGATCAGTGGCCCGTTAATGCAGGTAACAACACAAATCATCTTTGTGCGCACAATGCTATTGCAAATCTTTTTTAAAAAACCTGTAAATCAAAAGCAACTGCAAATCAAAAATACTAATTTAAATATTTTATGTTTTTTGGGCTTTTGATTTGAGTGGTTTTGATTTGTAGTAGAAAAGTTGATTTGTGTTATTATGTTTTATACATTAACATTTTGTTGGATTTTTTTTGCAGTTTATTCCTTTTATGCTGTGTTATTGCATTTCAGGAATTGTTTTATGAATATAATTTTAGTAATATTGCATTATATTGCATTTAACTACATTACTATATTCATTGAGAGTATACTTTCCAAATGTTTAAAAAAGTTCTTAATGAAAATAATATGCCGTTACTGAAAATTTTTATGCAAGATGTGTTACCTCAGAGCTGTTTTATTTTTTACAAAACTGAGGGGCCTTTGAGAACGTCTCCAAAAACCACGTATGACGTAACAAAGGTTAATTCATTTATCTGAAGATGGAGGGTGCTAAATTAATTGGAGAAAGAATGCAGCCTGATTTGGTGAGTATGATCCTGTATTAGAGTTATCCGCTGTGACCCGGACTGGCCCCTCGGGGAAAACAATATGAAAGAGCATGGCTATGATCCAGAAACACTCTCAGAAAGGAAAAAAAGAAAGAAATCTTGGAAATCGTCATTGTGCTAAAGGGCCGAATCTACTATGATACATATATTTAAGGGCCAGGATGAAACATAGCTTCCAAAGCCCAAGCCACAGTATGCCGTTATAGATCCACTAAGGGTGATCAGAGCAGAAAGACCTAATTTAATTAGTCATTTGAATTCAAACAGACCTAGCGTAACTGGATCGTTCACTTAATATGAAAGGTCAGTTAACTCATAACGCCTGGAGCTACGTCATATGTTGCAATGTACTGTACACAACATTCTCCATGATATAAAATGAAGGAAATAGTACTAGCTGTTAGAACTGCTATTTCAATCTTTATGTGTTAATAAAAATGCTCAAATATGACACAGAACATTCCTGTATTCCACTTTTAAAACTGTCTACAAGTCATTGAAACAACAAAGGAAAAACAAGAGCGGTTCCATATTCAATATTTTTGGTAAAATTTCAAATGTGTGAGTTTTAAGAGACAACGGTGTCTTGTTTCCGGCTCATAGCAGGAGTTTCTTGCTTGTTTATCAACAAATAATGCCAACTAGTGTGCAGGAATCTGCTTTTAAACATGAAAAAACATGAGGTTGTCAGTGCTGCAAGTGACTGAACCAAACTATATTAAGAAAGGCATTTGAAAGATAAGTGCTACATACTTGCGATGACAGCATTGAGCGAACTGAAGGGAAATAAAGATCTCGCCAGTAAGTAATTACATTCAGTACATTCTAAATAAAAAAAAAAGATTCTATACACAAACTGAAGAAAAATGTAAATGCAACATTTTTGTTGTTGCTCTCATTTTGTATGCGAGATCAACTCAAAGATCTGTTCTCGATGAACTCAAAGATCTGAAACATTTTGTCCTGGCAAATTCAATGTTCATTTCTCCACCATAAGCCGTTTCAGAGAATTTGGCAGCACATCCAACCGGCCTCACGACCGCAGACCACATGTAACCACACCAAGACCTCCACATCCAGCATGTCCACCTCCAAGATCGTCGGAGACCAGCCAGTCGGACAGCTGCTGAAACAATCGGTTTGCATAACCAAAGAATTTCTGCACAAACTGTCAGAAACCGTCTCAGGGAAGCTCATCTGCATGCTCGTCGTCCTCATCGGGGTCTCGACCTCACTCCAGTTTGTCGTCGTAAATGATTTGAGTGGGCGAATGCTCACATGCGATGGCGTCTGGCATGTTGGAGAGGTGTTCTCTTCACGGATGAATCCAGGTTTACACTGTTCAGGGCAGATGACAGACAGCGTGTGTGGGGTCGTGTGGGTGAACGGTTTTCTGATGTCAATGTCGTGGATCGGGTAGCCCATGGTCGTGGTGGGGTTATGGTATGGGCAAAGAAACCAGCTGCATTTTATTGATGCCATTTTGAATGCACAGAGATACCATGAAGAGATTCTGAGGCCAATTGTTGTGCCATACATCCATCAACATCACCTCATGATCTGTACACAATTCTTAGACGCTGAAAACGTCCCAGTTCTTGCATGGTCAGAATACTCACCGGACATGTCACCCGTTAAGCATGTTTGGGATGCTCTGGAACGGGTTCTACTTCCTGCCAATATCCAGAAACTTCGCACAGCCATTGAAGAAGAGCGAAACAACATTCCACCGGCCACAATAGACAACCTGATCAACTCTAGGTGAAGGAGATGTGAGGCAAATGGTGGTCACACCAGATACTGACTGGTTGTCTGAGTCCCCAGACACCCCCCATCCAATAAACCAAAACTGCACATTTCAGAATGGCCTTTCTGAGTATCACCTGCGACGTGGGATGGATCATCTTGGCGAAGGAGAAATGCTCACTATCACAGATTTAGACAAGTTTGTGAACAATATTTCAGAGAAATGGTTATATTGTGTAGGTGGAAAATGTTTCAGATCTTTGAGTTCATACGATAAAAAATGGGACCCATAGCAAAAGTGTGGCTCTTTGGCTCGTAGTTATATCTTTTCTATTGCTGTTTAACTTATCTTCAAAGATGCTATTTAGAACCAATTGTCAAAAGTGTAATTTAGATCCCACCATCAAATGTATAAAAAAATAAACTCTGGTATATATATATATATATATATATATATATATATATATATGACCAGTTTCTGTATACAGCAGATTAAAGACAACAAAGAACTACTTTAGAACCACAAATATCAAAAGGCAATAACAGTTTCTTTAGGCTGTAACAGTACCTCAAATACCACAAAGAACCAATGAAGAACCAAAAAGAGCTCAAAGAGTTCTTAAGAGCGATAAAGGGCTGTATAGAACCTTTAAATCTGCAAAGAACCAAAAAGAGCTTAATGGATTCTTTAAAGTGAAAAAGTCCTATTTTGCAACCCTCAAAGGTGAACAATCTTTTTTTAAGAATGTACCTCGTGAAAATCTTGTTAAGTGTTCTTTCTATCTGCAGGAAAGCTTATCTTCATGGTCAGACATTTACTTGCACAGAGAGTTTACACTAGTTCCCAAAATCATTGACTACCAAAATGTTGATTGCGAATGATTCATACCGAAGATTTAATCAACTCTACAGATTTTGGAGACTCAGCTCCTATCAACTTTATCTAGTGCTTGCACACTGAGTAATAGAGACGTAACCATTAAAGATAAAACGGGACATAAATGCAAAATCAATTAAACAAAACAATTTAACAAAAATGGTTAACCCTCCTGTCACCCTAAAATTCACCCTAAAAAAACACTTTGTATCTGCTTGGAACTAAAAGGTTAGTGTCAAGTAGTTGAGGACGTTGTTGACTACTTAACAACACTCAAATACACCCCTCCCAAAAACTATTTGTACGCTCCTGCCAAAACGAGCAACATCCCATCTAAATTTGCCATTTCAAGTATATAACAGCATATCTGTTGAACCCAGGAACCATTTTGATCACAATAGCAGCGCTAAGTCTACCCTGTCATTCAAGTGGGGAGTGGGACCGTAATAATTGCTTGCTCATCAGGGAGATATACACCACTTATTAATTAATTTTTTCACTTTGTTGAGTTTAAACTTGTTGGTTTACTGTAAAGCTGCTTTGAGACAATGTCTGTTGTGAAAAGCGCTAGATAAATTAAACGAAGTTGAAGTTGAACTTAATTGTCCATTTTTGGAAGGTAATGTGTCTGCTGTGGGTTGAGAGGCAACAGAAGGATGAACACTAGGTGGCTCATCCTCATCTGAGGAGGTTGCCTCATAATCAGGGTCTTCCTCAAGATTTTCCTGTTTCAGACACATTCTCCTCGATGTCACACTTTCACTGTCGAAAACCTTCCATGAATATCATCTTGAGTTTGATCAAACCCTTGAGATTCGCATGTAACTTAATGATTTTGTTCAATAAAGTATTGCAATCCTGAAAACTTGAGAGTGTGAATTCACACTTTTGATTGAATGCCTCCAAGTGGAAGTGCATTTATTTCAAGAATAAAATGTGTTCTCCATGGTTCAGTTAATGGAGGATATGAGCAAAGATCTTTGGACCCGAGGGCATCACACAGACTTATGAAGCCATGGGTGCTCACCATCAATGATGGCAGATTAATATTGACGGAGTGTGACTGGGAGCTGATGACACACGATGGGAGGGTCAATAGTAAAGAGTAGGTCAATACAAATGCTAGAGCCCTTTTCAGGTACATATATTTTAGGAAACTAATAAGCCACATTCCTTAGTGCCTCTGTAAAACGATGATGTTATTTAAAAAGGTAGTTTTTTTGTTAGTTTATTTTTGGCACACTTTGATTTTAAATGTAAAATAATATGGACTAGTCTTTCTAGATTTTTCTTTTTTTTTTCTTTAATATAAAGGTTGTCATTCCAATCCAAGCATTTCACTTGACGGGGAAACCACCATCTGAATATCATAAATGCATAGAGTAGTAATGCAACCTGAACTGATCCTTATGCTAACGTCATCTTTGCTCAATGCTCTGATGCTGTGATGCCTGGTAAAGAACACCTTTTGATCACTTCTTCAAGTCAGATTGGGTTTACCTCTGTTTGTCTGCAAACCCGTTTCCTTTTTGAACCTATTCTTTCATTCCAGCCTTTTTTAGCATACAGAACGTGGAACGCAACTCTCCCAGAGTGCCATAGCATAGGGACACTTCCCATGTGGGGTGTTAGGAGCACAGTGGGAGGTCAAAGTTCACAGCAGAAAGGAAGTGACAAGCTGTGAAATGTAAAAGACCAATTTCTTCCACATGTTGCAGCGCTCTGAGAACAGCGCCGAGCTGTCAGCTAGCATCATGTTTAAAATGGGACAGGTTGCTACCCAGCAGACCTGTCACAACTCATTTGTAATTAAAAAGTCTATGTGATGTTTAAAGCTGAGCACCCCAGAAACTTTTTCAAGCTCTACTCTGTTAAATAAAGATGAGTAGTGGCAAAAAAAATTAATAACAGCAGCATGGTCCTTGAGATGGATCAATAAGAGCTGAGACTGTTTTAAGTTAATCCAGTGGTGTCGGGATGTATAGTGACCTAAATAAGAACAGAACACTGACAGAGAGGAGAGTCTGCTCAGGAGGGATGTGCTGATTTAAATAAAGAACACTTGGCTCAAGAACAAATTCAAAGGAAATTGCTTATTTGTCTCTTTCCTGCTAAAAATTGGATTTTTTTTTGTTTTTAATGGGACGACTGGCGACGTATGGACAGGGGCACTACTGCATTCAGCCTTAAGTAAGTTAAAGACCAGAAGACCTCCCTGACCCTACTAGTGGGATAAAAAGCTCAATTAATAAATATTTCTTATGCTATCATCTGTTGCTATATTTCACATTCACCTGGTTCAGGTACTGCCTATTCTACCAACCAAAGGTTTTGTTTCCATCCAATTCTAATGTAGACAACAACTTTGACAAGAACACCACTAGAAATGCTGTTCCATAAACTTGATACTTGCTTTATCAGTCACTATCAATACCATTCAAATGGTTCACGTACTGCCTACTCTACCCACCAAATGTATTTTTTTGTTTGTTTGTTTTTGTTTTAGATTGCAATGTAGACAACAACAAGGAGAACCACTGGAAATGATGTTGACATTTGCATTATCTGCCATTATCAACTCCATTCATATGGTTCAGGTGCTGCCTATTCTACCCACTGAAGCGTTTTTTTTTTTTTTTTTTGGTTTGTTTGTTTGTTTGTTTGCATTTGCATCATATTCTAATGTGAAAAACAACAGTAAGCACCACTAGAAATGCAGTTCCATTAACTTGACACTCGTTCTATCAGTCTCAATCAACCCCATTCATATGGTCCAGGTGGTGCCTACTCTACCCAGCGAAAGTTTTTTTTTGTTGTTAGTTTGTTTGTTCGTTTTTAAGATTCCAATTGTAATGTAGACAAAAACAACACAAAATACTAGAAATTATGTTGACACTTTCATTACTTGCCATCATCAACATCATTCATATGGTTCGGGTGCTGCCTTCTCTACCCACCAAAACGTTTTTTTGTTGTTTGTTTTTAAGATTCCAATTGTAACATAGACAAAAACAATGAGAAACACTAGAAATCATGTTGACAGTTGCATTATCTACTATTATCAACACTATTCATGTGGTTCAGGTGCTGTCTACTCTACCCACTATTTTTTTTTAATTCGATTCCAATGAATAACAAAGAACTTTGCTTGTTTCTCTCCATGTTACTAGACCATAACTTTAGTTATTTGTTTTGCTCAATCTTTACCAAAACTGTGGAATTGATTATGGTCTAATACTTTATAATGTACATCTTTCTTCATTTCATACTTAAAAAAGCTCCTATTGCACACCAATCATATTGAAACATATTAGAGATACATACATGTAAATGAGCTCTGTTAGAGATCTCGCTAGTAATTTTGGATCATTGTGATGATGGTGTTCATTGCAAAACTCTGTGTCTTCATTTACAGTGAAGGCAATTAGGCCTAAATGGCTTGAATGTAGCAGAGCCTTTAGTCTGAACACAGAAGGTTCATTTTCTCTGCATGAATACCCATGAGATTCTAACTGGCAGCTGCCATTCTGCCTCTGTGTGGGAGTTTGTGGCAGGCCATGACATTAACTGGCATTTCTTGCTTCAAGGGGTGTGTGGGGGGTGGGTTTCCTACCTGGCAGAAAGGCAGAAGAGTGGGTGGCTGTGTCCGGGTGGGGAGGGCGCCCCTGGCTGGAGCTCAACTGGGGGTGAGAGGGGATCTGCAGTGTGTTCTCTGGCACCCTAGTGCTGCCCTGTGGGAGTCTCTTCACCTGACATTGATTGACAGACACGGTGTAAATTTAAATATTGTTGCTTGTTAATAATTATCAAAAAACTCGTCATTTTGGCCAGACAGAACCAAATGGAGTCATTCTGTGGCCATGGAAAAATCACAAACCTACTCCACCTACTGGCACTCCACAATAGGTGCAGTAGGCCCTATTATCTAATATACAGTAGGAATGTTTTGTTTCGCCTCCCTAGTATAATTCAAACCTACTCAAGTCGCCAGTAGGTGGAGCATGTACCTACTGGCTCATTTGAATGGTCCGATCGTGTTTTATCATGGCATTCAGAATGGAGTCCTATCAAAATTATGATCAGAAACTGTTTATACCTGGAAGTACAGGTTACACAGCCAGTTGTCCAGGTCAGTGGAGAGCAAATGCTCGATTTTGCGAAACTGGTTGAGTGAAGATGCCGGCCCCCCACGCAAAATAGGAGTCTTGAACCTGCCCTTGAGAACTTGAAGGGAGCAGTCGCAGACAGGAAATGCTCCCCATCCCACAACTGAACTAATGTGGCTGTGATCACCAGGCAGCAGAAGAAGCTTGAACACTAACACATAGGACGGCAAGAGATCACATGATGCGGGTAAGACCTGAAAAAACAGAAGTGTGTGTCTGAGTAGAACGTGTTTAGTTATCGTTTTATGGTTTTCATTAGGGTCAGTGATGTATTATGTTCACTCTGTATTACATAAACCAACTCCAATGTCTTTTTTATCATTTACCAAACCTGAGATACCTGAGTTCAAATTCGGTTGCTAGGGTAAAATGTTTGGTTACCAGGGAGCAGTTAGTGATGCTATAAAAATGTAATTTGGTTCTATGATTAGCATAAACAAACCCGCATTTATCATTTATTTTTAATGGACATTATAAGTCAATGGAAAATAGTTAAGAGTTACTTTTGCACAGTGGTTGGCATGGTCTTGCACAGACCGATAACCTCCACAAATGTGATCTGCTTGAAGGTTCTCAGTTTAGAAACTGAGACTGGGAAAAATTCCCCGCATTCTTAGTGATTTTCCAGGATACTTTTAGTTCTTGTTTAGTTCTAAAACGTTTAGTTACCTGTCGGAATAGAAATAGCAACCGAAGTCAGACCATGTTTTTGCATTAGTGAAAAACCAATAACAATATATTGGCCTTTAAAAGGCAACATAATTAGCAAACAACAACAGTGTAATCTGTGCATTAAATCAATGTATTTTTTATAAGTAGTTTGGGTTTTCTTGTATGAGATTTTATTTCATTATACTTTTTTTAAACAGTTCTGGATGAGATTTTTTTTTTTGCATTAAAATAAAGCAATATAACACAATAGAAAGAAGAGACGCATAAAATAAGACTACGGTTTTACTCTGGCAAAGATGTGAAAGATCCGTCTTATCTTCTATTTCCTTAGACAATTACAGCTTTCACAACCCACTGGAAGTAAAGACTCAAATCTACACGATGAATCAAACCAGAGCAACTCTGAGCGCCAGCCAGAGCCACTCAAGGAAAACCATGATGAGCTGTTCCCTTCCTCCTACTATAGTTAATTCCTCGTTTCCTCTTGCGAAAGCTCAGAGAGGAAGAAAAAAACAGACGAGGCGAGAGCGCACTGTAATGTGGGCAACTGCGAAAAGCAAATGAGCCAATTACAGACAAATCGGATGGAAATCTTTGAAACATAAACATCAAGAGTAACAGGATTGGCTATAAATAAGAGTTGGTAGAGGATAGAGGAGACTGACACTAGACAATCTCAATGGAGCGCTAAACGATCGCCTGCCAAATCAGAGCCCACGGTTTTGGACGAGAGAGGAGGAGTATTCAGTTAAAGCGGCCCACTTTATTTCTTTTATCTCAAAAGCTTCTGTCTACAGATAGAGGCTTGACAACACAATTCACTGCTGGATTTGAGGCTTTATTTATTGATTACTATCACAGTCTTACAAGATCTATATTTGAAATGTTTTAAGGCTCTGTGGTTGTGGTGGTTGCCAAAAGTAGTTGCAGTTTTTCATCAACTATGGGGTGAAATCTGAGTCTTAATTTGACCACAAGCCATCACTTCTAGTACTTCCTGTTCTTTTTTACTCTGAAGATGATTCTTAATGATTGTAGCTGCATGTGTGGAGTCATTGTCCTGTTGCAAAATACACCTCCCTGGGTATTGCATGATGGATAGGTATTTGCCTCAGCATTGAGAACACTATTGATGTCATGGGAAATTCAAAGTGAACAAACAGATGCTTGTAACTTCCCCACATAGCTCCCCATGTGAATTGGAATTTTGAAATTGCTAGTGTGGGTTTTTTCTCGAGGAGCTCCAGTTTTCCGAACATGCGCCTATGCTAATTAATTATACTAAAACTGTTGAACTGTATTAATGAATGTCAAAAACATCATCATTGTAACACCATTAAACACCATATAAACACTGTTTAACCCTTGAAGACCCATGGGAGCACGGGCGATCCCATTTGAATATCAATTTTTAAATGCCTGTGAATGTATAACCACAAAAGATAGAGCAATAATTCTAGATAGAGCAATACAGTTTTTTTTTTCAATGAGTGGGTGTGTAGAAAACCAGTAAAAAGTTGCAAAAAATTCTTCAAAAACTTCCTCAATCGATATTTAAATCTCTACTAAACATCTCATAACATCCCTTTTTGCCATCTGTAGGGTGCATTAGGCTCAAAAAAAGCCACACAGGGGTGGAGAAAGTGTGTGGAAAGTGAGCCCCCTTCATATGTGAGGCATGTGAAGCCATTATTGTGGACAGGAAGGGTAACAAGTCCAATCCCAGCTTTTCAGTGCAGTACAATACTGTTGCACTGTAAATAGTTTGTGTAGTAGCTTGTTTATATATATATATATATATATATATATATATATATATATATATATATATATATATAGGTTCAAAATTTTATTTTGTTATTTATTGCACTGTATATAAACTAGAATTGTCTACAAAGCTATACCATTTTTTTTTTTCAATTTGCAATTTGATTGCACAGTTATTTTGATGTTCATGGTATTTATTATGCAAAACGTGTTTGGTTTTTTGTCTTATTCAATAATTTTGAGTGTCATCTCAAAAACTAAGCAATGAATCCACTCAGAATAAATTTACTGTGTTTCAAAAGCAGTTTGTGCAACTTTTTTTTACAATTTTGAGGGATAACACTCTATACAATATTTAGAAAAAATGTGTGGAGAAAAGTTTTTTAATTTATTTGTTATTTTTTTGAAGTTTGACACTTTTCTCAGTTAATATTGAAATAACTATATTAATAATATTAAAATCTAGGATATAAGGGTTGTATTGATATATGGCAAATTAAAATACATAAAAAATGGTACCACAGCAGGTAAAAATGTAACATTCACTCTGGCAGACTTGGTTCTATGGCAGGTCATAAAGGGTTACTTATGGCTTCTGCCAAAAAAACTATAGCCATTCTGAACTAATCTAGATTCTAGAACCAATCTGTATCAGGCTTCTATGATGCTGCTTTGAGGCATTTGCATAAAAGTGCTACATAAATACATTTCACTTGACTTATTACAATAAAAAAGTCTATTTGTATAGTTTATTCGAGTAACAAATGTATTACTTTTCTTTTGAGTATTTTCCTTTTGCTCTTATATTCTTCCCCGCCTTATTTGTGTTCTGACACTGCTCCAATTCAGGTTTTAATCGAATACATCTTTATCCCAATAAACTGTCAGCTCTTGTTTGATGAATTATAAATTTGATTTACATACACACACACACACTAAACGTCATCTTAGAAAAGCAGCTATTTTATTCACAGTCACTATCCCTCAAGTCAAACCTCGAGCTTCCAGCAGCGCTTTTTAATACACTCTCTTCCCACTCTTAAAGAGCACACTCGTGCTGCTTAATATCATGATTCATATCCAGCTCCATCAGATTCACCATCCTCTCCACAATGAGACGAACTGGAAGGCTCTGTTTTTAAGTCTTAGCATGTGTTGATTTGGAAAAAAAAAAGATTTATTCCCCTGTTAAACCGCACACTTTTCTTTAACACATTTAAAGTCAAACCAACAATCAGAACTAGCTCTGCAAACAACCAATAAGCGTACGTTAAACAAACAGGAGCGTTGTGCTGGTCTCAGGAGAGCAGTTTTCTGGGGTTCTCTTACCACGCAGAGGCTCTGGTTAATGTTAAGCTCTGTGTCACAGTATCTGCCCTGGTGCTCCACCGGCTGTGTGTTTCCAGCCCACTGCTGCTGCCTCAGACGGCTCCAATGTAATGTCCGCCCGCCCAGCTGGGTCTGGAGAGACACGTTCACAGAGTAGAGACCTCTGGGCAGCTTCTCGCGCACAGCCCTCAGACACAGAACCAACACCTCGATGGGCTGTGGTGTACGAGTCCATTCCACCTACACAAATGAAGGTTAAGCTTTAGTGCACTTTAGGCATCCTTTATGCTGTAAAATAATGAATCATTTGAAATTAAATGCCTGGGTTTTTCCTTTTTTGAAACAATGCTGCAAACAAAGATTGCTTTTAAAAATGGTAGAACGTTATTTATGTCTTTGGTTGTGCGTTTGGGGACAAAGTCGTATGCCTCCCCGGTGGTCGCTTGAGTTACTTCTTGTTGGAACCACTGGTTTGTCTACAAATTTAGTTCGAAATGCATCTAGACTTATAGACTGCAGCGTTGATCAGTCTTGCAGTGGTAGAGAAATGCAGTCTAGCTATATTTCTAAGGGGGAAAAATGAACAATCGAAGGCAAAACATGGATCCATTTTCACATAAAGGTTATTTTTATATGTTTAATGGTGAACCATCAAAAGACCAACTTTGTCTCTGAACATTGTTTTTCTCCTATTTGATGCTTGGGGATGATTTAGCCACTGATCAAGGAAAGAATGTTCTCCATGTCAATTTATCCATGTCTGAATTATAGATAACACAGTCTTCGATATTTATAAAATCAAATGTAAATGACAATGTCAATTTATTAAGCACAGATTAAAAAAACTTTAGCTCACGGGTGTGCTATAGAATGATAAGAAGGTACAGAGATAATCCAGAAAAACACAGATAGCAGAGCTAAAAGACATGAAAAAAAACATAAAAATTGTTAAAAGAAGAAAACAAATGGGTGAACAACAGAATTTTAATTTCTGAGACAATGACGATGCTTGTCTGATGTCAAGAGGCAGTGCATTCCAAAGTTTGGGAGCAGCTACATGTACACAATTTGATGTTGGCTTATAAAAGTGTATTTTAAAACAATTTAAAAAAAAAATGTGCCCTTTGTGATTGGGAGTGAGATGAAACCCCATTTATCAGTGACTTTCCTGAGTTGAGCATTTTCTGAAAGTGAGATCTAGATCTGCTTGCTAGGGTAAAATAATGTGTTGCCATGGAGGAGTCAGTGACATAATATTATGTGGCCCGCGTCACTATGAGTAACATAAACTGACCCCCAAGTCTCTATGATTTTCCAAAGCTGAGATAGAGATATCCCAAATTGGTTGCTATGGTAAACAGTCAGGTTTCTATGGAGGAGTCAGTGATATAATGTAATATTCCCTTTTGTCACTAAAAGTTATATAAGCCAACCCCCATTACTCTCTAATTTACCAAAGCTGGGATTTTGGTTGCTAGGGTAAGCATTTTGGTTGCTAGGGAGCTGTCAGTGTCATAAAAAATATTTGATACTAAATTACCATTTATTTTAGACCAGTAACTTGTGGTTGGTTTGGAGTTTCAGCTTTATGAAGTTTGACCCTATGTTACCAGCATTCTCAGCAATTTCCCAGAATTACTTTAGTGGTACCAGTCTGAAAAGATACAGCAAGCCGAGTCAGAACAGTTTGGATTGACCAGTGCGTAAACATTTTCACAATTACTAAAAACAAGTGGTACACACGCTCACCGAAAGCGTCAGCACAGTTTTGCAATGCAATAAATGATTTATAAATGTAAAACAATCAGTGCACTCATCAAATTCTAAAATAAATATTATTTAATATTCATTGAGCATTAGAGAAACTGGAATTAAAATAATTTGTAAATAACTGTCACCACATTCAGATGAAAAAAAACACACTAAAGAAAAGTCATATAAATAAAAAAAAATGACAAAACAGAATTAGTTTCTAAGACAAATGATGAAATATAAAAACTTTAGACTTGGGGAATTTTTAGAGAAAATACAAGGCAAGATCTGTCTCTAGATGAGAGATACACAATCACTGTAGTATAACTGTGTGCTGTTGTATCGATCTCGTCCGTTTACGACACCGTCAATTATCACGCTCCTAAAGATGCTATAAAATATTATTATTTTTTTAATGTTGAATAATCTGCAGATATTTTGACCCAGCCATTTAATCAGTACCAAAAGCTTTTGTGACAGTTGTATCAAAAAATGTATAAACTAAAACGAAGGCTTCTTAAATATAATTTGTATTTTTTTTTTTTTGGTGGTGAATTAAAAAAGAGGCACAATGTCAGTAAATTCTAAACATGTGCCTGTGCTTGGAAATGTGCTTTCTAGGGATCTCCATTTTCTAGGGACTGTCCAATGTGAGTCACTGTTTCATTCTTTTAGGACTCGAAGTAAAGGATTACTTGTATAAATAAGATCAGGGAACATTACGTGTCCCGTATAGACAACAAAAACTATTCGAATCATAGCCAGATTTCCAGGAAATAAAGACGAAGAGCACGCTGCGTTAGCTCTAGCGCTGTTATAAGTGGCGTTACACCCTAACACTAGCTTAGATTACATCAAAGCAGATTCTTTACACTTCTCATCCCTGGTTTTCTGGCACGCAGGCCCGTTTTCTCTGAAAACTCTGTGGCAGTTCGGAAACAGAACCTCTAGCAGAGACTCGCTAAAACTTTCTGTTTTCTTTCTAAGTATACCCTAATATTCCAAGATTAAGCTTTCTCTTTAATTATTTCCATTTTAATTAGTAAATCTTAATTAACAATGAACGTTTACCCTTACATTTTTTGGCGTGAGAACGAAGGAGGGTGGTGGTGGTGGTGCTGTTGGGGGGGGGGGAGCTAGTGAATAAATATGACAATCTTTTTGAGTCCTCAAGGCAGGATTACCGATGCAGGCAGGCTTAGTTATTAAACACATTCTAAATTAAATGCCTCCATGAATTTTGTACAGAAATACATTTTCATAGTTTTGCATGCCAAATGTGACATTTTATATTTGAGATTCATCTGCCACTGTAATTTTGGAAATGTCACATAAACAAAGATTCTGTCGTTTACCAGTGAAATTACTATGCGTGGCAGGTCGGCCATTGCTTTTCTGGCTGTGCGGGTTGTTTCAAGTCAGCAAGCCATAAAATATCTTTATCTCTCTGAAACACAGCAATTTGAGAGATAATGGAACAGTGACTGGGGGGCACGGATGCCAGGCTGAGGAATTATACTACAATCTCAGTGCGTTTACTACCTCGCTCAGAGCTGATGTTCTGTCTGCGACTGAAGCTGCTGTTGCTGCTGAGGCCTGCCGTTGTTCGAGTCATTACAACGCAAAACCACAGAGTGCTCAAAAGTCTGTCCTGAAAACAAAGATGCAGCAACCTGTTCACATCAGTGTGTGTCACATGACGCCGAACCGCGCCAATGGCCCCTGCACAGTGATGAGTCTATGGGTAAAAGCCAAACTTTATAAATGATTTCCTCAAAAACTTTCGTTCAGCTTTTTCCCATAGACTTTAACTGGGTGGTAATCATTCTGCAGCCAGTGCCATGGTGGCGCTCGCCGCGGTTTGGCTTCACTCTGCCAGATATGTGAGACACACTTGGGTGGGATCATGTGATTGACAGCTAAACAGTAAAATCCTAAGGGTTAAATTAACTCAGGGTGTGTTTAGTTCCATTCCCTATAGAGTTAAACCAACTCTAAAGAATCGTTGTTGAATTTATGTAATTTTTCCAAATCTGTGAATGAAAATTCAGTCTTTTCACCTTTTGTTTTTCTATACTATGTCTAATTCTTACAGGCTTGCTAACCCTTAATGATCATGATGAAAAATGCCTAAACAGTCTCATTTTACTCTGTTCAGAGTGCGTTTGGTCCCAATCTGAAGAGTTAATTTTCATGTGCAGGTTTCGAAAAAATATAGACAATAGATTATTAAATTACTCTCTTTGGAGTCGGTTTAACTCTATGTAGAGTGGGACCAAATATACTCTGAGTAGTGTATGGTCGACAGCTCCTTGAACACTTTTTTCCATTGTGCTTTGAGGTTTGTGACTGGTTGTATAGCCGCCTCACCCATCACTGTGAACTGTATGCCAAAGCTGGGTGGCCTTCCCTGAGCACACTCATTGGATGGTATTGGTCCACAAGTGGCTCCACCTTATTTGTGTAGTCTTCTCTAGAGAACTATTAGCCACTATGCCAAGCGAAGTTACGATCCAGTGGTATCTACCACCTGCAGGTTCCTCATGTTCTTATCGAACTGGGAAAACTGGCCTTTTGCTTCTCTGCTCCTTCAGACTGGAATCCCCTCCGGCAGAGTTACAAATTTCTCAGCTACTCTCATTTAAACCTTTTAATTCTTAACGCAAGATTCGTCCTTTCAGCAGTTCATGTGTTTGTTTGTTTTTTTATGTTTATAGTTCACTTTTCTTGGCTGACCTCTTGGCCAATAAACGTTAATACATAATAATAATAATAATAGTTGTAGCTACACTGCATAGCGTACTTACCGCTGTCATGACATACGTTCTCAAACTGTTGTTTCTAATTACAAAATAAGTTGTATAAAACAGCTTGCATGTCAGAGGGGAGTTGCGAGTCAGACTCAAGGATTCCATCCATATCAGGAAGTCGTGTGTGCACCCCTCGATGAGTGCTCGAAAAAAGACTCATATTTTGGCCACTCCTCTTGCATTTGTCTTCCTCCTGTGTCTCCTGTCCAATTTCACACATTTACGCGTTTAACTTCCTGTTCTACCGTTGGAGTGTAAACTTAGTTCCGATGTATCCATTAGCGATGCGCAGAAGCAGAAGTCGTTTTGATAATAAACACACTAGCCTTTATGTTTTGCGGCTAAACTGATCATTCCATCATTGTGAAGAAACACGAGCCATTCTACGGCTCAGAAATCTGATGGAAAGAGTTATACGAAGAAAGAAAAAGAGGCACATCTTCGATTCTGTTGCACAGGGGAGCTTGTCAGGAACCAGATCTGTCAGAACTGCTGTTTTATGATCAATAACCAAGGACCCATTTTTGTTTTAATACAAACCACACAAAAAACTGTAGAGTTCGTTTCGATTTGGTCTGCTTTTGGTCTGATCTAGAATTCAGTTGTTGTTTCACATCTGCCCAAAAGAAACAGAATAAAAGGGAAAATGAACTCTGGTAAAAATTAATAAAATAAGCAAGTTAGGCGAGAAAGGCCCTTTAAAAACAAAATCTAATTTTGTTTCATTGAAAAATCAGATTTTTGTTCAATCTTTTGACACATCACCACAGAATAAATGACACAATGGTGCATATATTTAGAATATGAGGGGTTAAGGTTATAATCTTTTGTTACCTTCATACAGAGATGACATTACAGAGGTTTAACCTAAGAATTAACTGTTTACAAAAGCTTCTTTGTGGACAAAATTTTTTTAATTTCTTCAGTCTTTTTGTACGCCACTTTGAAGTGTCTGCTGTGAAAAAAAGAGTGATCTTTACAAAATGTTCACTGTATTTCTGACTGACCGAAGTGGCACAGTTCTGCATCTTTTGCTTGGTGCATGTTTCATTAAGTTTACCTCAAAGTGTTAATTAATGCAGGAACTAATCTGTAATTAAGGTGCTCTTATTCATGGAGCAATTCATTTTGCTCATGTTGAAGTTCAATTAGTTCTTAATTAATACATTATTCTTAACTCATTGTGACGTAATTATTCATTCAGGTAGCAGCTTCTATTATTGTAGTGTTACCTTTTCTTTTTATAACTCTCTTCATGTCAGAATTATAAAACAGCGTTTAGTTTTAGAACTGATTCTTTTGCTTGTAAATTGATGTGTGCGTGTGTACGTGCGTGTATGTACCTCTTCAGGGTCAAAGCCGGTGGGTTCAGTGTTTTCAGTCTCTTCAGTAAGCTCTCCACACTGGTTCGTGACCTCAGCCTGGTGCTGATGCAGATAACTCAGCAAGTGATTCTCCTCCCTGTCAATGTATGAGCAGTGTTTAGACTAAACGAGCCGTTGTAAGCGAATTTAAATACATTATCATGTTAACATCGAAGACTCAAGAGACGGGATTGTATCGAAAAGAAAAGAAACAGGTTTATTGATGCATCAGGATAAACAGTAAAGCATTTCAGTCACCTCTGGTTGTTTGAATCTCTCTCTCTCTCTTTCTCTCTCTCTTTCTCTCTCTCTTTCTCTCTCTCTCTCTCTCTCTCTTCACATCATTCCATGAGACACAGCGACACGCCAGCACATCATATTTTTAGCGTAACTGAATGACATTATTTAGTATTCGGATTATAAGCAATGTTTACAATTTTCTATCACACCGTACTTACATTTATATCGTTTGTCTAATTTTTAGTATCAATTTGAAGTTTTCTTATGTTACATTTTACTATGCATGCTCAATATAATTTGAGCTAAAATAAAACTGTAGCATGTTGAAGTCAAAATATAGTTCAACTTTTCCTAGATAAAGCAAATTTGACTAAAATTAGCCAAAACGTCTACTGGACAACAAATGCTTATGGTTCTTAAAAAACTCTCTAATATGTCTAGTCACAGGCGATCCTAAAACTAGGCAAATAGTCTTAAAACTAGGATATTTTGTGCATTAAAACAACAATATTTTTTCATTAAATCAAGTCTGTAACAATGGGATTTGTTCTTAAAATGAGAAATAGTTGCTAATATTTTGGGGGAACGCCTTTGATTCAATTATGTCAGTACTTTTTTTTTTCTTTTTTGGTTTGGGTATGTCTTCATTTATCAGAGAGAGAGAGAGAGGTTTCATTATATTATTGATTTTATTGATTATCTAAAGCATCTAATTTTGTAGACCTGTGTTTTTGTTGGAATTATCTAAATAAAGTGAATTATTTCCTATAAACCTATTTTTTTAATGTCTTCATGGGATCTATACGAATGATTAAATAAAAATAAAAAAATACTAGTTTGCTAAGCATTCGGAACCGAACAGAAAACAACTCTTGGGCAAAAGCGAGCAGATGAAAAAGTTTGCATCAGAAAATGTTTAAGAAGACTCTTAGTACCACCCTCCACAAGATGGAATTCTTTTTATGACGCCATTTCCAGAATCACAATCACGTCAACGAGCTTGTTAGTTATTATTATTTTTATTGATGATTGTTTCTTTTTTAAAATAACTGGTAATGTAACTAATTACTTGTAAGTAATCACAAGAGTAACTTGATTACTTTTCAAAGTATTAATCAGTAATTTATTTACTTTTCTGAAGTAACTTGGCCAACACTGCTCACAGTTTCTGAAGATTTTATTAGGTTTATTGCAGAATCACTCCAAATGAATGTACAGGGAAAAACCTTTTGCAGAATGCAAAGAGTTTAGAATAAAAAGATATATTCTAAATAAAAAGAAGCTTGAATACAGAGATGCAGCGTAAATTGAACGGAAATTTGCTCTGCTTAGCTTGTCTTATCTAACGAGCAGTGATGATACGTGAGGACATGAACAGGGTCATCTCAGAAACCTCTGCACAAGTGTCCAGCTACAGGCTTGATTTCATTAGATCACTGTGTGGCACTGCACAATTATTAAAAACTTAAACACAGCCAAGCCTGCAGGCCCGACACTCAGAAGCCGAGGAAGAGAGAAAGGGCTGCAGACTGAAGTGAACAGGATGAAATTGATGCTGCTTTACGTCCAATGACACGGACAGATTTCCTAGCCTTTGGCAACATACCCACAATGCACTGGTTGAGACAATACAATGTGGAGTATATTACATCGCCTCACAAATGTCAGCAAAATGTAAATGGCTTTGGAAACACAGATTAATGATTATTTCACGTCAGATTGGATGTAGAGGAATGCACGCACCGCTGGAACGCAGCATAGAGTCTGTCTCGTAGAATGGCTTCCTCCTCATCTACGTGCCTGATCTAAAAGAGCAAATGAAACAAAAGCTTACTGAATATATTTACAATATTTGGATATAGCACCTTACACAAGCCTAGGTTTTACGAGTGCTTTCAGTATAAACCTGAAACCACAACAAAAGTTTGAATGGAACGTTTAAATGGATTAGTTTGAGCAATTTGATTGCGGAAAATTGTAAAGAAAGCTGGAAATGAAACACAAAAATGTTATATACTGTATAAATATAAACGCACACATGTTTGGCATGGAATTTGATAAGAAAGCCTGCTATTTATACAGGTTTTATGATATAGAGTTGCATTTAATTGTCTATATTAGCCTGCGACTGTGTGCTTCAGAGATAGTAGACGGTGATTGATGGGGAGAGACAGCAGAAGGTCTCAGTAGCGGCTCCTGTACCTAAGGAAATCTCATTTGACATACCTACTGTAATCTTGGCTTTTTCTGGACACACATCAGTACCTTTGAATTTCCCCTTAAGAGCGACATTACTCTCTGCTTCCTCGCCCACATCCTTTTTTCCGTCTTCCCTCGCTCCTCCTGCCAAAAAGGAAAATCCATCTGCATGTTCAGGAGCTACAGACTACATTCTGCTTGAGGAAGTCGATTCGAAACATCTATAAAGGTGTTTTATTTCCAATTCTACATTCAACGTCAAACAATTTACGTATATTCTCAAGCTCACTGATAATATGCAATAAAATTATTATATATTAAAAAAAACAATAACTCAACCAGTCAAAATAACCAATGTCTCAGGACGGATTTTGTTCTGTGGTCACACTGGGAAAAAAATGAAACTTGAAAGCAACCCAAGCAGTAATGCTAATAGTTCAGTTAATTCAGTTTTGTTTTTTATTACTTTTTCTATTTCAAATTGACACAGAACATCCATACATTTGCACCCTATTTTAGGACAATATTTGGCAATAGACACAAGAGACAAAACTGTATGTCATATATATGTCATATTCTGTTATAAGCTTTCTACCAAATGTGGACCCAATATGCGACACTAAACTAAATCAATCAATATGTTTTCTTTCCATATCTACCTCAGCTCTGAACAAAACTACTACGTTTTTTTTTCCAGGATTTTGGAAGAAAAAAAAGACTTATTCTCAATATGAAAAATTGAGATATTGGTCCGAATTTTTTTTTTTACCTTTAATCACAGTTTATCATTTTAATCATTAATCAATAGAAATGAACAACACGAAAGGGTAGTAAATTTGCCCAGAGTGCATTTTAAAAGAGTCAAATGTAAAGGTACAGAGATCAAAAGTCTTGCCACCCCGAGCACGCCGCTACGAGATCACCCCTTATTTCACCTGTTTTAATAAAGCCCCTCAAGAATCAAAATTCAGGCAATGCACATGCTTGAGGAGGAATCTCACCATTTTATTAGTATTTGTGTATTTATGACCAGCAGCTTTATCCATATCTGACCTGTTTCATTGAGGATCTGCCAACTGGAATCATATCTTTCTGAACACATTCTCTGAGCTGCTCCAAGTAATGAGGAATGTCCTTCGAAGTCCTCTCAGCCATGTTAGGCCCTTGTGGATTGATCCGTCCATCCCCAACTCCTTGTGGAACATCTCCAGACAGCACCATACCTACCATACACATATAGTGAAATTAAGCACCAACTATTCACGATCCTAAGCAATGCTTGGAGATTGCGGCACATTCCTCATCTGAACCATAATACACAGAAGTACGATTTAATTAAACCGCTGAGTTAATCAAACCGGGTAAATCTAATGAAGCACTGATGTAATTGTGATTGCCTCAGTCTCACAAAACATACCAATGGGGAAATACATGGATCATGATTGGTAAAAATGTACGACCTTATGACTTGCTAATTTCTTCGACAGCATTTTAAGCTTGTTTATAGACGTTTTTGAAATCAAATAGGGTTTCTATCAAGTTAATGATCACATTTCCATTGCTCTCTGACATTTGAACTATGTGTTTATAGTTTAAAATTCAAGGAAATTGTGTTTTACCAGTTTGCATATATTGTAAACCAGTCTCATAATGAGGGTCTTAATGGAATTATTAATTGAAGAGGAGAAGATAAAAACCTGTGATGGTCCGTCGACCTTTCCAGGGTGTACCCCCGCCTCAGATAGGCACCGGCAGACCCCCGTGACCCCAAAAAGGGAATTAGTGGGTTGGAAAATGAATGAATTAAGATAAAAACACTGCTCACATTCATGTCCAGCTTGTCCCCAGTCATCCAGGACCTCCTCCAAGCACAAAGACCCTCCATGAAAGGCTGCTAGATACCAACAATACCTTCTCAAAGATTCACAGCTCCACAAGAGCTTCCCAGAATGAAACATATGCTTTTATTTTGTAAAATTGAACAGTAGAAGGCTGACCAGTAAAGCTTTGATTTAGCTAGTGCATCAGCTCTCTGTCCATCTCATCCTAAACTGCTGCTTTGCTTTTATTTTTAAATATCAAACTCAGCTTGATCTGTACTGTGCTAATGTTTCAGAAACATAAATAATGATTGTTTATTTTTGTAAATGTACTTAAAATAAGTGAGTGAAGGAAAATTCTAAATCAGGGCTCTCAAACTCAATTAACCCAGGGGCCGCTAGAGGCAGAATCTGGGTGAGGCTGAGCCGCATCATATTTTCCACAAAAACAACATTCTATAAAAAGTCCATTGTTTTCCTTCTTTCGTTTCTTTTTAATTCCCTGACAGCAACTTTATTTTAAAATCTGATCTCTATTTTTAAATTCTGCTATCAAATCTCATAAGATCATCATTGAAATATGTTTTAAAACTTTAACATTTCCAATATAACTTATAATTTCCAGCACAAGTCTGAAAAAAAAATCAGTGTGGATTTCTTTCAAATCTCCTCCAATCAGGAACCTTCTCCTCATGGAGTCATTAATTGGGCATTCTACCGAGATGTGTTTTCCATTGTTTTCGAAATTCTTTGTTTTTTTTTGTTTTTTTTTTTTGCAAAATAAGACACGTCGGGGTGCCCCTCTGCTCAAAAAAGAAGTACTGCATTTCCTGAAATAGTCAACAACCTTTCTCTTCACTCGTTGCTTTGAAAAAGACGTGTTTGGGGCTGTGTGATTGTCGGCACTGTCAGATCGAAGTTTCAACAAGCGTTTAACTGACGCACAGAGACAGCCTCAATTAATGGTGTAACCCTAAAATGGGTCCTGGTAACTGGGGACTGTTATTACAGAAGGACGGGTATCGTTGTGTGACTGCTTTGTGCTTCCTTACTTTTCTTTTATCCTGCTGCATATGAATCACTTTGATTTATTTTTTCAGAGGAAGAGAGACCTAATATTAAGTATATATAGTGTGTGGGGGAACCTTGTCTCTACGTTTTGGCTTCTGGCTCATCCACGACGCTTACCTCCTTTAGTCTATGGCTGGGATGAGTGTCCGCGTGTGCCCAATAGAAATGAGGCAGCCAGCCAGGCATGGAAGAAAACAGGAAATGACAATGCTACTGTAACTTTAACTCATTCGATGTCCCGCCCTAAGAGACATATAATCTACCGTGATTAGCAGTTCCTTTTAGCTCTGCACAAACACTGTAAAGTTCCATTTATATCAAACTTGTGGACCGCGTTAACGTTAAGCTTTCATATTAAGATGGGGTTCCGTGGGCCGAAATGGGCTTAGAACCCCTGTTCTAAATCAAATCAACATTTGGTGTTACCACTGTCACATTTGGCGAGAAAAACACTAACACACATTGTCCAAAGACAAAGTGACCATTTATAAAAAAAATGCACCAAAAATAATAATAAAAGAGTCACTCAGCACTTGTTCTGTGTGAGTTAGAGGCTGTTAGCTGGCTTATTCCGGGGTGTACTCCCCCCACTTAACCCAACATCTTGGTTCCCAGGTCAGTTGTGTGGGTTCTCTGTGATGCTGGTCCCCCAGCTGGATGGCTCCGACTTTATGCCATTCACTGAACCAATGGATGGCCTCTCGAGGAGTGGTTGTTCAGCAGTGCCCAGTGACTCAACAGGCCCAGGGACACCACTGATGACTTGGTCAGTGGAGCATCTCCCGGGCTCATTCTGTCCCTGGTAGTCCCACAGCCACTCTCTTTAGCTACATACCAAGGAAGTTACTCCCCATCAGCCCCAATAATCACTACTGTCACATATAGGTTGAAACCGAGTCATAAATTGGCAACAGAAACAGCTGTGTAGGAGGTAAAGAACTGGTGGGGTAAAGCCAGAATCTATCACCAAGGGAAGATTAAGAAACAAAATTACTTGTCAACAAGACACTATGCAGTTACACTGCATCAACCAGGTCAGTCTCGGGGAGCCAGTAGTCAGCCAAGGAAACGTAGAGCAGCAGATTGTTACGACCCATATGGTTTTCAGTTTTTGTGTTTTATTTTCCTCTTCCTTTTTAGGAGCTTGGATTCCTTCCTAAGCTCCACCCACCCTTGATGAAATTGTGCTCCATTTTTTTATATATTTGAGAAGCTCCGTTATTTTGGTTTACACCTTGGTTTTCGTTTAGTATTTAGGGGAGGGAGAGGAAAGAAGTACCTTTCTCCTAGTTAGCTTTTGTTTTCCTAGGTTTAATTAATTTGTAAACCATTTGCTTCTCTCGTATAGTTGGCGAATAGTCTGCATCGTGTGGTTGGGGTATTGTTTGTTTTATCTGTATGTGAAAAAAAATCACTTCTTAATTTATTACACTCATTGTTTTAAATCTCAATTGTGTTATTCTGTAAGTTGATTTTCATTAGTGTTACCTTATACATTTACAGCCACGGGACGTAACAAGAGGCGAGATACATCAGGCTATGCCCAGCAGTAACACCAAGAACTGGTTGAAAGAAGAGGAACCCAGGTACAATCAAGAGTTGCAGCTAAAAACCATACTTGGTGACTCAAGTATGCATGAAACAGGAATAAATGTTAGAGTTGGAGGTTTGGTCAGGATTTATGGTGAGAAATACAGGCATTCTTTTCCATTATGCAATGCTGGCCCCCTGATTTGACTCGAAACATCCAAAGCCATTAGGAACTGTCTTTAACATAAAGAAGGAGTAGTGGAAGTGATGGCATAGCCCCAACTGAGCCCTGATCTCAACATCATTGAGTTTGTCTGTGATTACATGAAGAAACCCTCACAGAAGAGCTCCTTTAAAGACTTTGTGCAAGTTTCCCCAGATGAATTGTTGCTGTTTTTTAGCAAAGAGTGCTCACACCAAATATTGATTTGATTTAGATGAAACTTTGGATTCCTCACTGTATTTTGTTTGAGGAAAATAAATCATTGATACTTCCATTTTTTTTCAAGCAATCTTTAAACTTTGGAAAATTGCTGCATACCCAAAATCACCTTGCATCTCATACATTCTGTCCATTCTTTTACCAATGCCCCAAATTCCCTAAAGTGGATATATTTTGCTAAGTGTGAGACTAGAAGTGGTGGGGAGGAAAGCTTGCAGGCAACTAGCTCAAGTCTATTGTGACCGTGCTAAAGCCTCATGGATTGATGCTAACCATGATCCTCCTCCTCCTTCTGCACAGTGTGTGTTAATCCTGTATCCTCCTTCCCTCTGTGTCTTTGAAGGATTTTATGAGCATTCTAAGACAATAGTGAAATGGCTAATCTATATACTCCAGCTAAATCCAAAACAATCCAGTTGAGTTTTAGACAGCTAACACCATATTCGCGTGTACCATGAGGCCTAAACCCAACGATGCTCTGGCAAACCAATTACAGCTACGGCGGTACCTCAGCTCATCCACCAAGAGCACATTAAACCAAAACAAAAGCAGCATAAGCCTGACACTCTACTTGGGAGAGAGACTTAATCCGACCTTCTGCTAATGGGACAAACACTGAAGTCACCTACAACAATGGCTCTGACGAAGTTTAAGCCTTGAGCCTTCCTGAGAGGTTGCTGCTTTGTGCGGGAATTACATTCTGGAGGCTTCGCATGTGTGGGATAATGTCTTACCTGGTGGGCCTAAAAAAAACAAATATCTCAGTATATAATTTATTAAAAAAGCTATGGACTTTGGTAATCGGAGCAAGTTGTTTTCAACTGACAAACATAAAGCGTACCTCGAGAGTGATTTTGAAAAATATGGTGAATCCAAATATAGAAACATAAAATAGAATTCTTATGTTTTGCATTGTAATATAGAATGCATATAAATCAGAAACCAGCTACTTTTTAATGTACCAAAGAATGTGAAAACACCATTTTAGCGTTTTAGGTCACACACTGTAATGCTTCGTTGAATCACCTTTGGCTTTGACTACGGTACTCATAACTTCTGCAATGTCACAAGATTTATATCCATCCAATTTTCACCAAGATGATTGGTGATTATTGAGTCTGACCATTGCTCAAAGCCTTCTCCAGCACATCCCAAAGATTTCCAATGGGGTTAAGGTCTGGACTCAGTGGTTTCTCATGCTCCTTGAACCACTCGATGAATCCTGACCCTATCATCTCAGAATATGCCCAATGATAAAGACCATTTGCCTGGTCATTCAGTATATTCAGGGACCTCAAAAAAAAAATTAACTGTAAATTTTACTGTTAAATACCAGCAGCTCTGGTTACCAAAACTTTACAGTTAAAAAGTAGCACTGTAAATGGTTTAATAGGATTGTATCCGCTGTACTGCACTGTAAAAAATAAACCGTAAATTTTACAGTACAATACCAGTAGCTGTGGTTGCCAAAACTTTACTGTAAAAAATATGGTACCACCATAACTGGTTTAACAGGATTGCAAATGACTTTAAATTTTATGGATTTTTAACAGTCTAGTTTTAAGGTTTGTGTTGTAATAACTACAGTTCATTACCATATTTTTTTCAGCTCTAGGCAGTGTATAAGTATAGATTTGTTGAAATAATGATTAAAACCTTAACTTATTTCACAAAGCAGACAGATTATAATGTCTTATTATTTTTTTACAAAACATTCTCCAATATTTTTAGAAAAATTATAAATTCCCAATATGAACAGATTACTAAACACATGATTATAACATTTAGTTATCTTGTGGGTTTTCTTAAAAAACACATTGTGCATTTTTACATTTGTAGCAATAAACCGTGTTTTCATATGTTTTTAACTGTTAAATTTAAGCTTGTGCTTTATACAACATTAACGGTATTGCACTGTAAATTTCACGGTTATCGCGTATTTGTGGAATACAGAATTTTACCGTTAATTTTTTTTTTTTCACAGAGCACAATTTGTTGCTGATCCTAGATCTGAGCAACCCCAGATTATTGCACAGCCCACACAGGCTTGTACACTAGGCATGATGATGCATCAGTTCATCTAACTCTTTTTTAACCCTGATGCGCTCATCACTCTGGAACAGGGAAATACTGGCCTTATCAGACCATGTGACCTTCTTCCATTGCTCCTAAGTCCTCACTGAATAGTGGTTTTCTCAAAGCTACATAGCTGTTCAGACGGATCACATACAAACTACTTTAGGGTTTGTTTTTATTCGTACCGAGAGCACCTCCTCGAGAGTAGTCTGCTTTTGATTCAATTTTTAATTCCCATTACCAAAAGTAACCATTCTAAAAGTGAAACAAATTTGAGTTTGAATGAATAGAGCTAAAACAATTCAACCATGGACTCTGGTATGGACTGTGCTCTCAAGAAAAAAAGAGCAAAATATATCTACAAAAAGCAAAGTGAAATGTGCTAAATTCTATTCTAAATTCGATGCTAAATATTAGTGAAGGGAAGTTTGGCCCTTTTCATATATTCGTCTCTTTTGGCTCTAATGGCTATTTATTTAGTAGCATTTAAAGCCTTCTATTTTAGCCCAGTTTATCAGTTTTGAACACTGTGTTTTTGTAAGCAACCTTTTTGTCCCTTATCTTTCATAAAAAAACACACAGCTACTATTATTTAATATTTTGATACATATTTAATTGAACACAACTACAGCAAACAAATCAAATAACATATATAACGTCTTCAACATTATTAAAATGTAGCCAGATGCTGCTTCTTTTTTGTTTTTCATATTTTTTTTTTCTTGCATCTTTCTGGCGCTCTGTGTACCACTGTTTTTTTGCCTCCTTTCCTACTTTGACATAATGATACAATCCTAGTGAGTCGAACCATTTGATTAGCTGCATAGCGTTCCCAAAAAGCCCGGCCCTACTTAAGGCAGAAGATTCGTATCTGCTCTTCTTGTTTGCTACAAAGATTCCGCTCTTAGAGACGGCTCGTTCATGAATGCCACATCACTACTAAATATACAAATGTGATGATAAAAGTCAATTCAGATATGACATTTTTTTAGATTAGCCTATATCCTCCTTTTGAATTGTTTGTTTTTTGAAGTGTCCGAAAACATGTTTAAATATATCCAAGCTCAAAAAACACTAATTATCTTTTTCAATACATTTTTACTGATTTTTAAATGATTCAGTAATGAATCATTTTATGAATCGTTTGTACAAAAAAAAAATCCTTCCTTTCTTCACCATGTGATGATATGGTAGTTCGAAACAAACATTAAACTATATATATATATTACACTACTATAATTACTCATATATAATGTAAAAAGTGCATTAAAAGTTAATAATACCGTGATGCTGCCTTATGAGTTGGAACCTGTGTTGAGGAGGAAGAGGACTCAGGGGCTAATGAAAAGCGATTGGAGCAGGATTCCTCCGAGTGGTAAATATCCAGTTACCACCTCGACAATTTTTATAAGCGCGGCTCCAATTTTTCAACGAATATGTTTTGTTGCAAAGAATTAAAACAGGATGCTTGGCACTCAGAGTAGGAGGAATTTGTTTGGATGAATTTTTGGGACTAAAGACTACACACATAGAACTTTCACATTTAAAACTCAAACCTTTCATCCAACTTATGTTACACACGGCATGACAGGTAATTTTTAGTAAGTAATGATATAGGATCTTAACTTAAAATCAAAATACAATCCTCCATGAACTTTGTAAACACTTTGATGCTAAACAGCGCTCACCTGGTAAATCTACAACAGCGGTGTCTTCTTGTAACATTTCAGAAAGCCTCTCATAAACGTTCTTCTCATCTGCATTCATAAACCCTGAAAAAAAATCCACCCATGAGTAATGCCACCAGTAAAATTTGCATCATATCAAAGTTGAGCTCTCGAACACCTCCCCGTAACAGATTTCACATGGATCGAATACAATTTGAAGGAATATATGCCACGAATTTCCTATAACTGACACTAATTCTTGACCTTCATTTACATTAAATGATTATAGCTCAGAGCTAATAATAACATGCATGTAAGTCCAATGTAAGTCGTCTGATAGCGATGAAATTTATGCAAAATATCATTTGAAGGTGTCCCCACCTCTGGAGTATCATTATCAAAGGTTTGTGAGGATTGTGGAATATTACAGGATGGTGCTGTCCAACAGATACAGTCAGAATGGCTTTTCTGTTAATAGCCATGTTTCATTATAACATGCATATGACTTTGCTCCCCAGAGCATTCTTTTAATAGAAGAGTCGGGGTACACATAGAGGTTTTGGAAGAAACCCCATCCATTTAAAGGAAGTTAAAGGAAGCATAGTGGAATCGACCAATGATGGGTGACCTTCAGCAATGACAGTCATAACATTACCCAATCTTATAGCCCGATGGTGTAGGTATTTACATAACCGGGCCCGCCCTGCTCTCGTAATGGCTGAAAGTGATCCCGCGCACCCTGGTTTAATGAACTGAGGTGGCCTGTTACAAGAAAAAAATGGCATACTTAATTCCAGCTCATCTCTGCCTCCGACCCCAGACATCCTGCACCGCCTTGGGTCACCCTCCGCTGATGTTGAGGGGTCAAAGTAATTTTGGGCACCTTCATTTCCTGTGGAAAGTCCAAGGAGGGGAAAGAGAGAAAGTGATGGTTGGTGGGCCGGCTACGGTTAGTGATTATTAGAAGCACATGAAGTAAAAATGTTAATTCCGAAAGCTTACACCCCTCATCGGCTGGCACAGGCTACCTGATAAGGACCTACTCGGTCAGGTTTCCCTGAGCTGCACTCAAGAGGGTCCAGAGCAGCTCAGGGGCCTAATTAGCATGCTAGAAAGGTCAGGGTCCACAGTCCTTTAAACACAACTTGCCATATGTTACCTGTGTTCAAAAGAACTAATAAGAAATGTGTAGAAGCGAAAGAGCCGTGGATTTCAAAGACAATACCCTCGCATTGCTCCAGGGTCAATGGTCAGAGAGAGAGCCGGCTACAAACCAAACGCTGTATCCCATTGACTTCTTATTAGCAATCACTGACCTTTGGGCATCAAAGCTTCTTTGCCAGAGTTTTATAGAAAGCCAGGAGCTAGTGAGGTTATTCCTGTTAAATGGTCACTGCTCTTTGCTCTCCAGCACTCAACACTTGTGTATCTCACAAATTCAGAGACCTGAACGTCGCTAAAATATGTGTAAAACAAAGATAATTGTCAAACCCTTTTTAATTTGACAAATTATATAAAGACTTCTGAGAGTTGCTGAAAAAGCACTTAGTCTTTGTCTGATTCAGACTAAAGTGAATATAGTCTGAATTACTCTTAACAAGTCTATATTGAAACATAATTAAAATGTAAAGCAGTTGATTGTACTGGTACTGTGTGGATATAATTGTATTGTATTGTAACCCACATTATTTTGACTGGTTCTGAACTTGTTCTCAGTTTTTTTTGTTTTTTGACTGACTAATACTAACAAATACTAACAGGAGTATTAAACAGGAGCTGATGGACAGACAAACAAACCCAAAAAAGAACAAATACGGAGTGCAGATGAACCAAGAAAGTGAGAAGCGATCACGGAGAGTTAGACGTTGTAAACCGTAAGACTGACATATTTTCTGACATCTATATTTCGCAACATTTATTTACATGCAAATAAAGTAAAATACCATCCCTGAAAAGGAATGGAACTCAGCTTATTTAGTTCAGCTAATTTACTCTGGAATCCAGAAGCGAAAAGCAGAGCCAAGAAACAATGTGACCCATGATGTCTTCGGAGGTTACAAAATGAGTAGAGATGAGTGTTAGATGAGCAAATATTCAACAGGAGCAGATGGAGAGACGAACAAACCCAGAAGAGAGCGCAGGAGATCCAAGAAGGCAGGAAGCAATCATGGAGAGTGAGAAGGTGTGAACCACAGGACTGACAGTGAGGAAAGCAGAGGTAAAGAGGAAACACACAAGTGTTCTTGATGATTGAGTGAGTTATTGGTAAATAGAGAGATGGGGGAAATGGATAAACCAAAAACACATGCCTGAGAACTATAGAGGGTATCTGTGTATTTATCAATGCTATAGTGATTTGAAAACTATGAATCAGCATTTTACAACTTTTTATACCCTTCTGTTAAACTATGTTTATTGCATTATGTTTACACTTCTTTGCCATGTTATCATCTTCAAACCTAAACATGGTTTCTTGAACCTTTAAAGCAAAGATTCCATCAAAAGTGAATTTTATTTGTATTTGTGGGATGAGGTGTGTCTAAACTTTCCATTGGTACACAGTAAATTTAGCAGTGTCACTCCAACACCGCTCAGATCATATATGATCCCAATCTATCGGGTGTAAGAAGTTGGAGTGTTGAATTTAGAGTGCAAAAATGACACTTCCAAGAGCTAAAAAATCACACTGAGGCCATAAGGTGTTTCACGTCTTCACCGTGACGCTAAATCTTGTCTTGCGGTTAGTGTGTCCCGGGGAGGGTGATGTGGAGGTGGGGGTGCCTCTGGAGGTTGGTCCTCCAGAGTTTGTCAGGGGTTAGTGTTAGGGAGTTTGCCCGGGGCAGGGTGGTGTGTCCCAGGGAGGGTGATGTGGAGGTGGGGGTAAAAAAGGCAGTGTAAAATGTAAATAACTCCCAAAGTGTTGAATTAACAATACATGGTGTCAAAAGAGTACACTTTGCTTTTGTCGATTATGGTTGTAAAATTATATGTTGTTACATTTACACCTGAAAGTGCAAAATAAAAATCATTACTCCACCCACAACTACTTCTGCCTTGAGGAGAGTCGATGACAAAACAAACTTGAAAGCCAAGATCTAGCGTTCATTGAGAAAATGCGAAAATCTCTCTTCTGTTTGGTTTAAACTGTATCTTATTGCAGCTTTTTCTGGCATCATAACCAAATGTGACCTTTGGCAAAGCAACAAAGTTGAGTTGACTATGCAAATGAGCATTGATGCATGTCTACCAGTGCACCAATGGGAGAGCCCACAGTGATCCCCCGCCTGATCCAGGTTGACCTCAAGTGACTAAATTGTTGTCTGTGTGAACTTTGTTTTAACTGACACTCACTCATCAAATGAAACCGAAGTGACGTGCACCGAAGAGAAGCTGTTCTGCACGGTAAACACACTTTGACTTCCATATCGGTTTTTGTTGGAAGGGGCTTCGCATTCACATTTGCATTACGTTGGCGGCCTTTGAAATGATGTCTTTGAATTATATCTTTGATTTAACTGCGTCCTGGCCATCTTCCAGTGTTTCTCATCCTTAATCAAACTCCCTTCTTTTCACGAAGACCATCAATAATGCAGTCTTGCAACGCAGTCTGACGCTGTTAGAATACGACTGATATCTCAGAGACGCTGCTATTGATTTAATGTGGGGAAATTGTGCCATTTTTATACATGCAAGAACATGCTTTCCTAAGTACAAGCTTGCAGATTTCACAATGAAAAGACAGGTTCTCTTAGGACATAATGATCTGGTCTTTTTTTTCTTATGGAGCGTGTATTGAACGTTGATGTACTATTTATCAAAGGAATTGAACACAGCAGTTTTACTTTTGATATTATGCACAAGGTTTGATCTCAGCTTGAATTTGATAATCATTTGAATTATTTACATGGGTGAATATGCCTGGCAGCGAAAGCACTCAATATTCTTTCTAGTGCTCCATGAGTATTCACAACACACACGGCAGTCGACTAACATTGAAACTCCTCACCAACTTTCTCTTCTTTTTAAATGTATTTTTAACCCGCTCCTATACCAATGCATTTACTCTACATGTTTATTTCCATCTGTATTTGATTTTCACATTCTGCACATAACTCCATAGTTACAGTACTATACAGTAGGGTTTTGAGCAGGCATTTGGAAAATATGAACAAAGAATGCTTTCAGAAAAATAAACAATGATATTTTTTTATAAAATTAGAAATCAAAATGTTAACCCTTAGAAATCCAGGGCCTTTTTTGAGCGTTTTTGTACTATTTTGCAATTTGCTCTAATAAGTTTTAAATTAGTAAAAGTATTTTTTTGTGTGTGTGTTTGGCAAAAATGGAATTTATTAAACTGATATTTTACTAAACAGAATTTATTTCAAACCTTAGATCCATTTTTTTAATGTTGTCTTTTTTTTAACTGCAAAAATCTAAAGAAATTGAGAACAAATTGTTTTTATGTTTAATAACAAAAAAAGTGGCAAGATAAAAAAGTGTTGAGACAAACAAGAAATTCACCAGTTCCGCCCAAAAAAAAGCAAGGTAAAAACGTTAAAATTGCATTAAAAAAACACGCGAATTTCTCTAAACATTATATTCTGGTCCATGCACCTTTTGTGCCATTGACACTTAAACTTTACCCAAGAATCATCCTTTCTTAGCCAAAGGTGGTTCAAAATAACGCATTTAACTTTAAAAAAATCCCCCAAGTAATATCCCAAAGTAATCCCAAATTGTCATTTAACCGAACAATTGACGAAAAAGCTCTAAGACTTGTTAAAAATACATGAAAATCCATCAAATAAAAGCCCCTCCCCCTGAAAGTTCTGAAACATTGTGCAAAACATTTTTTCTCACTTTGGCACTGCTGGAACAGTGCCCTCATGGTTCTCCAGGACCTGTCCATGGAAAAATTAAGCACCACAAAAAATCATACCTTCATCGGGCCAAGTAAAAAATGGCAGCGGGTGCTCTGGACTGATAAGTCCAAATATTAAATGTTTGGCTGGAGAATGGTCGAGGTTCCTTGAATGATTGGGGCTGCATTAATGGTGCTTACATGGCAGACACTTATCCATCATCCAAAACCGAGACCTGATCTCAACATCCTGTGTGTGGGATTACATGAAGATCTGTGCATCTACTGAAGATCTGTGGTTAGTTTTCGAAGATATTTGGAACAATTGAGTAAGAATTGCCACAGATTTAAAGGGTGATCATACCAAATATAGATTCCTCTTTTGTTCATTTCTGAAATTAAATGATTAACAATTACATTTTTTCTACGCCAACTCACTGTAGAGTCCATCTACACATCCAAAGTAAACACTTTACTTCATAAACCATGCGTTTAACCCCCCCAAAAAAAGCTGCGTTTAAAGTGCAAAGCCACTTGTGAAGCATCTAGAGATGCTTTTAAGTTGGGCTGTAATACCTGTCAGGACAGGCTGCTGTGGAATGTGAAGCTGGGACTGAATTACAGAGGGTGGGACGGGGTGCATTTCTGTGGTCGGAAGCCCCTCTTGCAGTTTCCGAGCTGCAGGTTTGCTACCCTCCACGTCTCTTCTCAGCTCACTTTCATCCTGCTGAAATGCTTGATTCACAGCACCTTCCATCAAACCTCTTGTACTGAGGACAGAAAGACGGCAGAAAAGAGAGAAGGTCAGAGAGGCGTGTTATTCCAAAGCATATTTAATAAGCACCTAAAATTCCTGCCTCTCACAATGACAGGAGCACAATGAGGTTAAAATTAAACCCAAATCACAGAGATGAGCGGTGTGTGAAAGAGGGAAGAGATGAAGGAGAAAAAGAAGACGAAATGATTAAAATAATTACAAATTGCGCCCTGACAAGCAAGAGCAAAATTTAGCCCAGAGCCATTTGTCTGTAATTAGTTAATTAATCCTTACACAAATTATGAGCAATAACTCATCACGCGGGACTCACCCATAAGAAATTCAGCCGACTTGGATTTCTTCTGCTCAGGTTGCTCCGCGGCCTTCTGCTGCAACTTCTGGAGGGAAATTGTTAAATGAATAAATTAGCTGCAGAATGAAGATCATCATTTCTGATCCGCAAATAACGCAGTATTTTAAATATGGGACGACACGGAAATGTCATTTAATTTACAACGCCGCTAAAGGGGTCAAGCACTAATTGAACAACAGAGTGGAAGAAACTGGAATCATAAATAGATAAGTTGACATGAATGCCTGATGAAGGTCACATTAAAATTGCCACGGTGTCCAACCACCCTACCCCCAACAGCTCCACAGACTCCTACCCCCGAAAAAAAATAACAAGGATTCTACTCTGGTAAAAAAAAGAAAGAAACATTTTATGGCCGTTTTCTGAAAATATTGGAGCTTTGCCGATCATTTGAATATGCAAATCATCATAAACACCTTGCTGGACTCAAACACACGAGGAAGAAAATAAGACGAGAGACGTCCGTTTTTACTGCTGAAAGTCGAGTTTTTATATTTTTTACAAACATCGGTGACGATGCATGAACATATATGTATTTCTAAATTAAAAATGACACACGTAATGCTAGAAATGCATGGTTATTAGGCCTAAAGTATCTGGTTTCTCTGTTTTCTGATGATTATGATGTACAGAAGGCTAGTTTTGTTAGTCGGTGTGCCTTTTAAACCACACTCAAATCCATCAGAGTACATTAAAAACAAAATAATTAATAATAAAATGAATTTTGAAGATTGGGTGTTTTTTTTTGCTGCTCCGGGACACGTGACCTTCAACCTCCTTGCGACGCACCATGTCTCGTGCTGCTGCAGTTTCCTGGGCAAACGCTAGGAGATCTGATTGATGGTAAGACGCACCAATGTTCTCGCTAATAATAACGTTAACTTTAAAACTCTATTTTGGTCAAAACTTACGTTATGGGGATATTGTTGTTTTGGTTCGGTTGAGTTGAGCCGGCTTCGCCGTTTACGTTCTTGCTGTCCTCGCTCCAATACGGAGTTTAATAAAAGAGCCGTTGGAAAGCCGCACGACCAAGTTGTTTCATGGACTCCAATTTGTCTTGGAGTCTTACCGCAGTCTGAAGATTTTTATTTTCTGTCCTCTGACTCACAGATCCTGATTCCAAGTTTTCAAACGAAAAAAGTTATGCCACTCCCTCTTCAAAGCTAAATTTATACGAAGATAAAGATTCTACTTTAGACACGAAGATACAAGATTATACTTTAATAAACCATAAAATGACTTGATTTAATTATTAAACACAAATCAAACAAGATGTGGATAAATTTATTTAGTAACATTAAATAAATAGTTAACATAGTTATTTGAATGGGCCTTGAGTCACGTTGTACGGGGAAAATTGGGCCCCAGTGTCAAAAAGGTTAAGAAACTCTGTCTTCACAAAGATGCCATTACAAAGAAGCTTATTTGATTGAATTTCAGATTAATATGAATGTACCACAAACAGCATAACTAAACATTAGCTTAATCACTGAACAGTTCACTGGGCAGGACATTTTGTGGAATGCCAATTTGATGGAAAATGTTTAACAAAATGAACCCTAGTACACAATATGAGAAACTCTACATTTACAGCATCTTCAAAAGTAGTCATGAAATAACAGCCTATCAGAACCTATTGTGGTTTCACCGTGGATTATTTTTCAAATAATAAAAAAAAAAGTCACTATTGGGTGCAGGGCAGCAAGTCTTCATGATTTAGATTCACTTAGAAAAATCAGCATTTCATGGTGACTGTTTGTCAACACTAGCTGTTTAAATATCAAAGCCTGCTTTTCAAGTCCACTTTTCTAATGGCTCTGTTGTGCTTTGACATGGACAACTCACATGCTCTAAATGTTTTTACTTCAGCACAGGGAATATGGATCGAAAAGTATGATTGAGTAGTAAAACACCCACTTCCCCTGTGACTGCAACTTAGTGCCTTTGCAGGAGCACTACTCTTAAATTTGTATTTTTTTGTATCAGCTTTTCTCTGCTATTTATTTCAATATACTTAAAAAAGGATATATATTTATTTACTTATGTAATATTTTTGTACCAATAATGACAGCTGTAGGAAATGTTTTTATCACACGTCCTCAATAAACGGCATGATTTGATGCATGACTGACCTTTAAAGCACAAAGCTTTGTTGAGTTGAAAATGTCCAAAAACCTGCTATAATAATAAAAATGCCACCCATTTGCCCAATATGGTAACAATAAGTGTCCAGCAAGAAGAAGTTTGTTAGAACACTCCATATTTCTCCAAGTTATATCCTTGAATTTTACAGCCAACCCCATTGACCAACAATGTCCAAAAGAATTTGATTTGTTTCTGAATTAACATAATTTAATAGAAAAATCTCTGAAGATTAATTTTTCTGACAAACCATTATAATATATTTCATTTTTGCTGCTATTAAAAGACAGTGTCACCCTAGAGATCATGTTTTAAATAAGAAAAATTAAATGTCATAGAAACTCTGATCTATACTCAACTATTATAAAAATATGTTTCCAAAATCTCAAAACACTACATATAATGACATAGAGAATGAGCTTACATCATAAAAGTGTAGTGTTCTATAAATTATAAGAATAAAAAAGTGATTAATTTAATTTGATGACTGATGACACCAACAATATGTGCCTTTTTCATAAAAACAAACATCTATGACTGAAGTACTTAAATGCTGCAGATGCAAATGAGCAGAGATTAGTGACAAACAACACTATACGTACAAACATAAAGCATCATCTGAAAGACAGCAGTTTAAATGGCAAATGATTCTTGGCAGAGCATTTAAAGTTGAGCAGGACACACTCCAATCTGGTGCAGAGTTTAGAAATCTGCTTTAACATCCAACAAGCCCTAAAGCAACACATTCATTTGCACCACAGAGATTAATGCTAATCTAATTGTAACTTATTTAAAAACCATTTGCTTCTCCCGACTTGTCTTTAAATCAATTTCTCCGACTCTTAGATGGTAGAGCTGACCAGAATTTTTACAAATACATCTTTATTTTGTCATTTTATGAACAAAAGTGTTGAGGTGCTTTTTTTTTTCCTCATACATTTTTTAGCATGTCCCGGATGGAAATTTGCAAGTGATAATTGGGCCACCACTTGAGAAATAAGCAAATAACGATATTGCCAAAAGCAGAATGACACATAATTATCCACACGGATTTAACATTTCATATCATCTGTCCAGCGCTCTCTTACACTGGTGGATTTCAATTATCTTCCAGTAACAAATCTCTTTAATTACTTTCTGAAGACATCGCATCAGCATGCCACTGGTTTTCCTCTAAATGTGCACTTGTACACATGAACGCTGTTAATTTGTGTTTTATTTAGATGTGTATGCAAGGTCTTGGTAAAAGAGCAGATACAGCTCTATGGACCAAACTGTCTACACAATAATTATTTAGTTAATTAAGAGATGTTTTTATACTTTTATAGGAAACATAAATGAAACAAGTATAATGCTAAAAATTAACTGGATGGTTCAAATTTGGCTAAAGTGCTGTTTAAAAGTATTTTTTAAATGTCGTTATGAGTAAAATGATCCAACCCCATGACTCTATGATTTTCAAATGCTTAGATAAAGGTTTACCAAAATTGGTTGCTAAGATAAACTGTTTGGTTGCTAAGGAGGGGTCAGTGACATAATAGAGTTAAGAAAATTTGGTTGCTAAGGTAAACAGTTGTCACTGTAAGTTATATAAATCAATCAATCTTTAAGTCTTTACCATTTACTAAAGCTAAGATAGAGTTCAGAAAATTTGGTTGCTAGGGTAAACAGTTTAGTTGCTATAGAGCTCTCAGTGACATAATCTAATGTTGCTTTTGCCACTATAAGTTATATAAACACATCTCCAGCCTCTTTAATTCACCAAAGCTGAGATAGAGTTCAGGAAATTTGGTTGCTAGGGTAAACATCAGTGTTGTCGTATTAAATTTAAACTGTTGCTATGATTAATCTGACCCTCATTTCTATGTGATGTTTCTTCTTGAAGATATTGTCATTTTCGCATCCCATTTATTTTCTTTAGTCATTGATTATAAGCCAATGGTAAATCTTTAACCTCTTCATGGAGTTCAAATACGTTTGCTCAATGGTTGTTATGGTCTTGTAAAGACTGATAACCTCCGCAAGTGTGGTCAGTTTGAGGTTTCTACAAGGTTCTCAGTTTGAGTTTTACAAAGTTTGACCGCACATTAGGTCAATATAATATTTCCCCAATTTAGTAGTACCAGTCTGAAAAGATATAGCTACCCGAGTCAGACCAGTGTGGATACCTTGACAAAGTTTGATGGCTGTAGCTCAAATGGTCTACATTTTGCATTTAACAAAGACAGATAAGAATAGATTGGCTTTATAGACCAATATAAATAAAAAATTCACTTTATTTTTAAATTAAATAAAATTGTATGAATTCCCTTTTTTCTTTCTTTGTTTCTTTTTTTATAGGGCTTGAAATCAATTGGTTTCAGTGAAGATTGGGCTATGTGTTCATTGCTTTTCAGCAGGTGCAAACTGGAACCAAACTGGAACCTTAGGACCATCTAGAGCAGGAGTTTTCAATTGTTTTTTTTCCCCTGAAGCTCTCCCAACACCAACTGCATTGAGTTTCAATGAGTGCGTGGAGGAATGCAAATGAAGTTGAAATCGAACTGGTTTACCTGGCACCACCATGCTGGTGAAACCATGTCCGTCACACTATCCACTTCGAGCCGGATGATATTTAATCAATTTTAATGATTTGCATAAGCCATGTGTGGTCCTTGTCTGAAATCTAGACCTGGGACAGTCAGGTTCATTGAAAATACAGTTGTGATAACGCCAAGACATTTTTTCCACTCATGGTTATAGTGATTGGGTGAACCAAAATTAGAATATTTGGAGAAAAGTCAGCATAAATGGAACACCACCCCCACTGTGAAACATAGAGGTGGATCACTGAGGTTTTGGGGATGTCTGAGCTCCAAAGGCACAAGAAACATGTGGCACGTTCTCAAAAGATATTGGGGGATCATTTGCTCTCATCAGCCAGAAAGCTCCATATAGGATGACATTCCAACATGATGTGATCAAAAACACAAGTCCACTTGTCATTGGTTACACCAGAACAAAGTGAAGGTTCTAAAGGAGTCATCTCAGTCTCCTGACCTCAATTCCTTTAAAATTAGTTTTGGGAGAACTTAAACATGCAGTTCATGCAACACCCCCTAAGAGTTGGAGACCTTTCCCCAAGAAGAATGTGCTAAAGGGGGGAATACAAAACATTAAAGGTAAACACTTCACCCAACCAATATATATGAGTTGGTGAAAAAAAAAGTTTAAAAAATATATTTTAAAAAAAAACAGACAAGAAATTACAAACATTTTGAACAAAACTGTAGTTCAGTAGGCCATGCATCAGCTGGTTCTCCATCCAGAGTGAAATACAGTACGCTAGGAGTAGACAAGAAGTACCTAAATCCTCTGAAGTATGCAATTTTTAGTCATTTGGAAGATTTGAGATTCTATTTTTTTGGTGTTCCTGACAATAAAGCGGACGCAACACATGTTTTGTTCACATGATCGCATGACATGCTCGATCTGATATGCTTTTTTAAAATCCCCAAGTGTGGTTTCATTAAAGAAGACCTGAGATGATTTTGATGCGTCCAGATACAAACAATTGTAAACATTTACAAAACTTGGCGAGATTCATAATCAGTGCGCCTCACTCGGTCCAAACAGTGAGCGAGAACTGTTTTATATCATGAAATAAAATAAATTCAAATTACTCATGGAATGGTAATCCAGCGTCAGACTCCATATAAGTCTAAAGATGTGCCTTCAACACTCTAAACGTAGAAGAATGACATGTCCCTGTCCTCCGGAGGCACGGTGCCTGCCATTACAAGAGGGAACGCCCATGTTTGTTCTGTCAGTGAACTCAAAACAAGATGCCATTAAATTCTACAAACTGGAAGCCGTCTTCTATGCAGAGCTTCATAAGAGAATGTGATTGTTGTCTAAAGGAATTGGGAACACGGATGCCTTCTTCAGCCAGGGATCCGTTCAGAAGACAGCAGCTAGGCGTAAGGCTGGTGGGCATAGACCAGTTCCAGAGTGAATTTTGCATACTGTACGGATCATTGCCCAGTTCAGAGCAGTCACATTGAATCTGCCTTCAACCAATTGTGCTTCATGAAACCGTCAACCCTCATTTACGTCTGACTGTTTTCTTCTGCTGGCTGCAGTAAACAAGCCCTACGAAAATCTCTCTCTCTCTCTCTCTTTATCTTTCTCTCTGTCTTTCCCTCCCTCTCTCTCCCTCCTTCCCTCTCCTGATGTGCTGGCAGCCTGCGTCGTCTATGTTATAGCTTTTACTAGAAGTGGGTAGTAGCTAATCACATTTACCCAGTTTCATTTCCTTGAGTGAAAATTTGAGGTACTTTTTAAGTACATTTGAAGATGTGTAACTGTACAAAAAAGTTTTAGAGTTTTTTTTTTAATTTATTCTTTATTTTATTCAGAAGTAATACATTATATACACACAGCAAAAAAATAACACTCAATCTTGTCAAACTTTTAAAAAAGATAAACAATAAAAAAAAACAGGGGGAGCAAATTTGACAATATTTTTTAAAATGTTCACAGGGGTCTGCCGATGCATCTCCAGCGCACAATGGGCGAGAGGCAAGGGTACACCCTGGACAGGTCGCCAGTCCATCGCAGTTCATTGAAACTGGAATCTTAACTTAAAACTAGGTAAATTGTCTTAAATAAAGCTTAATGTTGTGTGCATTAAAACAGGTTCCTAAACCAAGTCTGTAACAACATGATTTGGTTTTAAAATTAGAACTATTTGCTAATATTTGTAGGATTTGAGTCGACTGCACTGTTCACCACATCACGCTCTCATCTAAGATGTTACAAGAACTGTTAAATTGAAGGAAAAGCAGCCCAAAATTTGTATCTTTGCGCTTAAAACATAGTAAAAATAAAATTTGATCTAAAATTAAACTGATTTTCTTTTTTTATAAGCACTAAATAATCTTTGTCTATAAGAAACATATATTTTTAGGAAGAACTGTATTAAAAGAAGCACATTTGTGCTCAGAAAAACCTTAAAATATGACAGATGTTATTAAATTTAGTGAATGAATAAATGTAATGAATGACTGATTTGAAGTTATAATGTTTTGCTTAATGAATAACATACATAGGAAGTACTTATAGCCGAAAAAACTTCACAAGCATTTTATTGTTTCAAGAAATTATACCAAGTCAAATTCCCTCATCCTCTTGTCAGATTATTTTTATATTCAAGCAATTATTTTTGTGTTCTTTGAGTGGTGAACTTATCATTGATTTCTTAAAATTAGATGTCCGTAATATTGTTGAAGTAAGAATAAGTCAAATGTCTTGTTTTAATAAGCATTTTTTTCTAAAATTTTCTAATTTGTAACCTAAAATGATAAACTAGATAATTCTTTTTAGAAAAAGAAAACAAGTTTTTTAATCTAAATTTAAACGTTTTTGCAGTGTTGAATGAATACTACCAATTACAAAAATGCTCGATCTTTTGACTTATAAGAGCTGATAAAACAATAAAGCTACAGTGAAAGTTTCAGGACTAAAAATGATTGGTAAAAAGTAAAAGTTTTTTTTTATTATTATTATTATTAGAGCCACGACGAAGTGACCTGAGATACAGATGCATGTCACATGTGGTGACATCGTTTGTAATGCTTTCAGCTCCAATTTTTTTTCAATCAGAGCCTATTCTGAAAAAGAATGCATAATGAGGAGCAAGCCAGTGTTTGGAAGAACATACATGTTTTTTTTATCAAAGATTAGAACCATTTGGACAGTGGCTTTGCTCAAAACTTGATAAGAGGCAGAAAGCAACTTAGAGGAATAAACTTGGATTCAACAGTGATAAAAATCATGTCTTTGGTGATTTTTTACTATTACATTATTTTTGAGAAGCTAACTTCTTTAATTTATATTGTTCAACATTAAACTGTTTTGGGTTATGTGAGGTTTGTGTGTTGCTGAATTATCTTGTTTTCAGATGCAAAAAATTATCTTGTTTCACGCACACAAACGCAAACACACATAACACTGTTACTCTCTCTCTCTTCTACAGCCACTCCCACAAATATTTTTCTCACTGATCACTGTATCTATTAGAAAACAAGCCATGATCTTACTAGGCACTTGATTAATCCATGATCTGCTGTGGCTCTAAAGCTGATGAAGCGTAACTATAACATTGGAAACATAGATATAGGATGTCACAGATCTAACATAACATGGCAGCTACAATGCCGCATTTACACATGCTTTTACATATACATTTACGCATACATTTTTTCCTTTCTAACTACTTGAACATAAGCATTTTGCACTTTATTACACTCTGTTTGTGTATTAGAAGCTATTTGAAAATCTTTCTTAAACACTATAGCCGACCTTGGCTATATCAGACCCCTGTGACTGTGAAATAAATTAAGTGGTCAGAAAAATGAACGTTTTGATGCATGGCAAAATAAAATACTTTGAAAATGTGATGAAAATTCTTAAATAAATCAAAGAATTTCTGAGACTAAACAGTGACATTTGGGTTGTTACTTGTATAATCTGACGCTATACATTAGCTCAAAACGATGAATCCGTAACAGCAATATAAAAAGAAAAAAATGAGATTCAGAGAAATAAACACCATTAAAGTATAAGTGGCAAACACAGAGCCCTTAAGCATTGTAAAATCACTGCTACACAGCCTACATTTCTTACTGCTTTTGTTAAAGGGAAGTGACAGCTGTAAAAGTCCCAAATATTGGATGCATATTTATTCCTTAACCTGTTAAGCAATATACGCTCATGGTTTAAAGGAAAGTGGCTTCCCGGCATGAACAAATGTAACCGTTTCTTGTGGTTATATTGATTTTACAAGCTTTAAACCGGACTGATCCTCTGTAAATTTGAACTAGAGCTTGATAATCTGCTTTATAAAAAGGGGTCGACTCTTGCGTGCACATGTGGTGCTTTTGCTTTCCCCGTGTTCTCTGTAAATGTCTTCTAATGCCGTAAACAACGCTTCTCACAACAGCTCTACCTTCATTTAATTTTAGAGTGCACATATTCACATAACATTAAATGTTATTAAACTAATAGCTTTATGTTGAACAACAACCGTGTCAGTTGGTGAAAACAGGAAAACATAATTAGAATTCAGAATTAATTAATCTATGCTGCCCCCTTTAAGTGAATTAGCCAATTATTTATGCATGTGTGCCCCTTTGATGCTAACTGATTAAGAGGGAAAAACAGAACCTTGAAAAAAAACAGAACTTTCTTTGTCATTTAAAAACGTGACTATAAATGAATTTGGTGCAAAGATGAACACTTAAATTAGAAGCAAATACAATCTATTTGCATATTCACATCCGGGTCAAGAGTCAGTTTCATGATGAAATGTTCTAGTATTTAGTATGTTTTACCAATAAAAGTAAAACAATGTGTAACATTTAGCATAAGTGGAGAGTATACACCAAGAAACTCATGTTTGATTGCAAACAACGACAAAAAAAGCTTGCATTTGTGAAAATTGAGTGACCAGGTTTCTACTGTGTATATGACAAAAATACCAAACCTGAAAATGTGCATAAATAAATGTAGATGCAGGAGGTCTGCAGAAGGAACGGGCAGGTCAGAGCTCCTGGGGATTTAACAGCGTTTAAGAAATCATCTGCTCTCTGAATTCCCAGCTGACCTCGCACTGGCTACAGCAGCAAATGTTAAATGTGAATGGCAAGTCAGCCTTTGGTTCTAACCCTGTATTGGAAACCTACTTACATCCATCGCTACAAAGAAAATACTGATATGTGCAGAACCACAGGTTTTTTACTCTTATTTGCATACAATCAGGTAAGTAGTGACTCATTTTCTGCTAAAATTTAAATACAAACTTGTAAACTACAATTGTGTTATTTTAAAGATGATAACATGGTGTGTTGCTTTAAAATATTACTTAGCTTACATTTTGCTTAGATTTTGGAATTTTCATCTTACATGAATTGCACTGCACACTAGTCCCTCCCCTAAACAAGCTTAGTACATGACGAAAAGGTCAAGATTAAGGTCACTTAAAGTACAGATGGTTAACGTTGTAGCATTAGCATCAACTTATCAAATTTCATTACCTAAATGCAAACACATTGAAATAGATCAAATATAAAATCAACATTTGCTCTCAACTTTGATCACTGGTTCTCTGGTGTTAATCTTCTGTTTGATATGTACGATAAAGTTTACCTTCTAAGTGCCCTGTAGCTAGCTAGCTACCCCGAAGTGCTGTAAATAATGGTAAAATAGGAACAAAATGGTGTATAGAGAGAGAAAAGGCACATCCTATAATAACAGTACAGCACTACTAGAGAACTACTAGTATTTCTACGCATAAAATATCTTTGGTTTCAACCATAGACTGTAAAATGCAGTCACCGCACATGCGTGCTACAACAACCATAACCACGTATGCTTATTTGACCGTTGATTACATACCAAATTGCATTGACCACGTCATCTATTTTTCTGAAAGAAAAACTGCTTTTCAAGTCAATCTTGCTTTTTAAAAGCTTCTAAGGCACTTTCATGTTTAAAAGTGGACTTAAAATGCACATGCTCTAAATATCTTGATTTAAGTGCAGTGAAAACTGATGGAAAAGGTGCAGGAGTGATTTACAGTGCTCAGCATAAATGAGTAAACCCCACTACATTTGTAATAAAACCTTTAGTTTTATTTCAGAATCAACACTTTCTCTGAGATACTGTACTACAAAAGACTGTACTACAAAATATACCATACTACAAAAGTTTTGTTCATTTGCTCATAGTTTCGTTGTGATTTTCTTTCATGGAAGTTACCAACTTCACCGGAGCATCTTCTGATGATAAGGGTTAAAGGAAATCGCCTGCAAGCTCACCGCAGTTAGCAGAAAAGCCAAACTGGAGCAACTGGTTTCCTGTGACATTATATGGTGCACACTGCAGAAGAATGCCATGCATGGGTATCGTCCGCAAAGGAAGCCTCTCTTAAAGCCCATGGCCAAAAAGTAGAATTGTTTCAAAACAGTATGGCATCGTATAGGTGAGGATTTAAAAAAAAAAAAAGCCTGGTGCCTACAGTTAAACATGGTGGTGGCAGAGTCATTATGTGGGGCTGCAGGAGTGCTGCTGGTGTTGGGCAGCTGCATTTCATTGATGAACTCAACAGAGTCCTGCTCGATACTGAAGGAGAAGATGCTGCACTGGTCGTTGTGCACTTTTCCTACACAACAATGAACCAAATGGAACACGGAGAATTCTCTCCATCCAAAAGAGGCTCTTCTTGAAGAATGAAAAATGATGGTGCTTTTACAAAATACAAGATGTAGTAGTTTTTGTTGTCATGAGTGTTGATTTCTTGAGTAAAACTTCAGGTAAATTCTTAACCTTAATTTAAAGTTAAATAAGTGTTCAACTCTTTTGTTCTGATTCACTCATTTTTGCTGAGCGCTGAGTTCACACAACGCATTTTATTGATATTTTTGCAAATGTTCCATTATGAAAGCTGTGCTATCAAAGCTAACACTTCACTTTATTGTCCGAGTCCAGTTATCATATCAGAAACAGCCTGTTTAGTATTTCTGTCTGCTCTCTTCACGGTAATTCACATGCCCTGCACAAGTCTTTGCAGAAATAGCAAAACAAACCCCAGGCAAAATGTGAAAGATTATCCCGTACTATGCGGGTTACAGTGAAACACTATACTTTTTCTCACTAAACGCTGGTCCACCGGGTGCGTTTGTAAAACATGTAACGCTATTGAATCTGCACTTTGTATATATGAGCAAGACTGTGTGTAGTAACAAGTGAGCCGGTGTTTTGGTAATTGTTTCAAATTACATTGTGTGCAACAACAGAGGCAGAGCTATCAGGTGCAAAGATGGAAATAGAGCCATGGGATATTCATCCACCTTACGTTTGCTCAGCCAAATAAATAGAGTTAAATGGAGAAATGCTCCTCTCTAACTCGCTCCAGGAGAATCAGTGCCTCAATACATTTATAAGTCAGCTCTGTGCTCACAGTACCCATAATTCTCTGTAATGAAACACTGGCAATGGTTTCTCCGTATGTGCATCTTACTGGATTAAGGATGGGTTTCAAATCAAAGAAGGATGAATATTTCATAAGAACGATAAAACACAAGTAAAAGCCTGACTATTTGTAGTTAAAGCTGTGGGTTTGCATCTATACGTGAGCAGCTTTTCAAGCAAATTAAATATTATCTCTCTGCGCTTCGTCTGTGCTTCAGATTCAATTCTCGAAGCAATTAAGTCACAGAATGCAACTCATCAAATGAGTATCGCATAGTGTGTTTCAACACAAAGACGCTGTGCTGTATAAGGCGATTATAAAGCACTAGCGTATGCTGTAGCTAACAATTTAGCATCTATTACTGCTACTTAGCTGCTAAATCTGCTAGCTGTAGTTAGCCACTCATGCTAGCTGGAACTTCATCAGACATTTCTTATTACTCTACCAAGATCAGTTTAAAGGTATTTGGAGTTTTGGAACCCCATTTAAACATCTGGCTAACTTTGACTTTCACAATCACTCCCAACATTCTGTGAGTAACTTTGCAGTAATGTTTTTGTAAAGAGTTATTGCTACTTTTTGCCACTCTATTGTAATTGCTCCTAGTTTGATCAATTTAAGGCATTTTTAAGAGTTTTAAAGTGCTTGAAAAGTCAGAGAATTTCACACACACCTCCAAAACTTGTCAGATTTTTCGAGGAAGATGTAATTTACGTCTGATCAAAATTGAGTATAGAAAATTGACTCTATAGCGCCACCTATAAAGTTTCAGCTTATGGTGTGCTTAAAGTACGTCGTTCATAAATAAAATTCGGCAGACATGTGTAGGGTATCAAAACTTAAAAATAAGTAATATGGATTGTGTTTCCAATTTCGACAAGTCAAACTTTTGCTTGTGTCGTACTTTAATGAACTCCTCATAGAGATTTTATCCGTTCACCTCCAAACTCCATCCGTTTTATCTTGAAGCGTATGGGATGTTAAATTGCTAAGCTTTTTTGAGTTCATAAACTGTGTAAGTTCATAAACAGTTTCCAAAGTCGAAATTCCAAAAGTTAGCTAAACAATGTCTGATTGATCGCAAATTTATCAGCTATGTTACCAGTCATTGTTTGAACTACAATGTACAGTGTTGGTTGTAGCGCCACCAGATGGCCATAAGAAATAACATTTAGCATTGTTCAGGTCACTTTTTTTTTACCAATTTTCACATATGTGACAAGAACATTGTCACCGAGAGGCATTTGCACCAGAGGTCTGAAAGCCCTTTAATTACTGCTCGCAGCTTCAAAGGATTTTCTTATTTACAAAAGTAAAGACATCAGAAAATGCATTCTGTCAATTTTTTTAACCAGCCTGGAAAGGCTTGAGCTTCGGGAACCTGACTCTGTAGTTTTGTTATTGGATGACCAAATTCAAATATCTGGAACTTATACATTTATTTTATTTTAATTCAGCAAAAAAAAAAAGCATTTTATATTTTATTTTCAAAACTAAAACCATCCATAAGCTGTAGGCAGGTGTGAAAGAAATGCAGTATACAATGAATTCTTTCAGAAATACAATTAATTTGTTCATATTTTCATCATTGAACAAAATAAAGGGAATGAACAAAAGAGAAATCTAAATAAAATTGTGAGCACCCGTTCAGTAATAATACCTTGTGTCTTGTTGCTGTGCTCTATCTTGCCAATGCAAGAAACTTTCTCAACCTCACAAAAGTTTGACCATTCCTCGCCCAATGTTAAGCCTCTTACACAGCTTTTTCTGTTAAAGTTCATGACTCAGTTTCAGCCCATGTGGAACATCCATGATAATTAGCACCTGTTTGGTCTAATCATACACCTGGTTTGTAGGCAGAAAGTGACACCAAATATTCATTTAAATTGTATTTTTGTGATATGCACTTTGCATTTGTGGATGGATGGATGGATGGATAAATAGATGGGAAAAATGTTTAAAAATGTACAATTAGCATATTTAAAGCAGTTTCTTCAGAGACGCTGTTTACACACTTCATAAAAAGCCTTAAGCTATAAATAGCAAAAATGAACAAGTGAATGAGTTGTCACCTAAAGCAAGGAGACATAACAAAATTTGATAATTGGCAAAACCACGCACACCGATAACTTACCTTTGTATACGTGAAACAGGAATGTTGTTATGGGATGCTGTTGTGGTTGCAATAAAACGTCACGTTCAATCTGATTATTCCATTTCCCGGGGGGAAACTGCTATTTGGAACCAGTGATCATGCATTTCTGATGCCTGTAGAGTTATCCTGCAAAGCGTCCATCGCTATGACAACAGTGACGCCAGTAAATTAAGAAGGACATGGTGGCTGAGGCTTTCCTCATGCATTTTAATGAAGCTACACTGACGTCGCTTGGAAACTTCTCTAGGCTGTCCGGTCACACAGTTTTAACAATGAGCCATCCCTTTTTCATAGTATGTCTGATGGTGTTAATTCATGATATTCACAATAATGATGTACATCAACGTATAATATACTTTTGTCTCACAGATGGTTTAAATGATCTTTCATAATTGATGGTCAGAAAGCGAACGTATGCACAAAAGAGCTTTTTGTTACACCCCCGCATCTCTTTCAGTAATGAGTTCTCATCCAAGGTGAGCTTCCATGCAGCTTTGTAAACATTCATTATGCAGTATGACAATATACACTAAAGTTCATCATGCATAATTCACAAACGTTCTGTGCTTCTCGAAAAAGCAACATGGGAGTCAAACTGCTGTGATGGATGATTTACAGCAGGTAAAAAAAATGAAATGTATAATTTCCATCAATAAATATTATGATATTTTGATATTTTCGCCAGATCCTGATAGCCCAGTGCCATTGAAAGCCATAAACTACATTTGAATTACATAACATTACATTACATTAATGCATTTGGCAGCCCAACACAACTTATATTAAATCTTACATTGCATTAAATTTAAAGTAAAGTCTACAGTCCAAAAGTCCAAGGTTGTGCTTTCCCTGAAATTCAAACCCATTATTCTTGCATTGGAAAGCCAGATAAAACCATATACGTGCATTACTATAAAGCATATATGTAACTGACCAAAACTGTCATTTTACATCATCATGAAAACATAAATAAAACATGACTGAACTGTAACTATGGAAACACATATGACAGGCCTCATTTTTAAAATGTCACTCAAGACCCATCACTCCGCTACATTTCTTTAGTTCCGCTTTGTGTCATCATAGCGAATCTGTTCTTTTCGATTTTTATTGAAATTTCTGCACTTTTATCCATATCAGTTATATAACTTCTTCTTCTACCACTTATACGGGTAAGCAGTCTAAGTAGGGATGCCCAGATGGGGAGGATACTGAGGTGTTCCCAGGTTGGCTAGGAGACACACTCTGGAAAGATTGTGTCTCCTAGCCGGCCAATCTTTAAAGAGTGTCCTAGGTTTTCTACATATCCTCTACACAGAGGGACATCCTTGGAACACCTACCCAAAAGGCACACGGGAGGTATACAAAGCATATACCTGAGCCACTTTAGATGGCTTCTCTCGAAGCTCTCCACCCTATATCTAAGATAGCACCAAGCCACCCTGCAGAAGACCTTCCTTTCTCCTGCCTGTTTTAAACATGTCATACTTTTGGTCTAGAACCGGAGATTGTGACCATAGGTAAGGGTAAGATAGAGATTGACCAGTAAATCAAGAGTTTCACCTCGCATTTTAACTCCTTCCCCCCGATGGATCGGCACAGAGTGTGCAGATATCCATCGAGGATCTCATTCTTTTTGTCTTGAACCAGATCTCCTGACCATAAGTAAGACTAGGATGTAGGTTGCGGGATGAATCAAGAACTTTGCCTTGCCTTCAACCTAATGGATCAGCACAGAGTGTACAGCTCTCTGTCTTCAATCTCCTGTTCCATAGATCCTTACTTAATCCCAGAGATACCCAGGATCTCATCTCTAAAACCAGAGATCCTGACCATTAGTAAGGGTAGATTGTAGATTGGCTGGTAAATCAAGAGCTTCCCCTTGAAGATCAACTCCTTCACCCAAATGGATCGGCACAGAGTGTGCAGCTATCTCTCGTTCCTTAGACCCCTTACTTAGATCCCGTAGCTACCCTGGATCTAATGTGTTCTGTCCAGACCCAGAGCTCCTGACCATAAGTAAGGGTAGGATGTAGATTGGCTGGTAAAATCATGAGCTTTGCCTTGTAGATCAACTCCTTCACCCCAATGGATCACTCAGCCTGCAGCCAACTGCCTGTCAAAGTCTCGTTCCATAGACCTCTTACTTAGATCCCAGAGATACCCTGGATCTCATCTTTTCTGTCTAAAACCAGAGATCTTGACCATAAGTAAGACTAGGATGTAAACTGACTGATAAATGGAGAGGTTTGCCTTGAAGATCAACTCTTTCACCCCAATGGATCGGCACAGAGCTTGGAGTCATCCAACTGTCGATTACTTGTTCCATAGACCTTATCCCAGATCTATCCCTTAGATCCAAGAGATACCCAAGATCTCATCCTTTCATTCTAGAACCAGAGCTTATGAACATGAGTAAATGTAGGATATAGATTGGCCGGTAAATCATGAGCTTTGCCTTGCAGATCAAATCCTTCACCCCAATGAGCCTGCAGCCAACCCCAAGGACAGGGTCACTCCACCAACTCGGAGCGAGCATGCAAACTTTTTCCCACGTTGAACCATGGTCTCAGATTCAGAGGTGCTGATTCACAACCCAGAAATTACACATTGGAGGCGCATTGCAGACTGGAGGTCCTAGTCTGATGAAGACAACATGATCATTTGTGAAAAGTGGTTAAAAAAATCTCTTATAGAAAATAAAACCCAAAGGATATGCCACAATTGGGGCCCCACCCAGGAGCTGGGCATCGGGTAGGTGCTCACATATGAGCACCTGGTCAACGGCCCATTTCCCAAGGGGCCTAGACGAATTCAGCCTGAAGGTTGGGGGGGGGGGGGGTTAATTATTTTAATAATTAATTTATTTTTTAATTATTATTGTTATTTTTTTTTTAGGATCTGGTTTGATGTGGAATTGGTAGAGTGCAGGGACATCAATGACCCAACCTCCAGACACCGAATTATGTAACAAGTTCTTTTCAATCATGTTTTGGTAAACAAATAAAAGTTAATCACTTTCAAAACTAAATGAACCAAATTGGTAATATTTGAACAAAATATAGTTATCTAGCCATTGCTGTACAAATATGCAATTGTTCTATAATTTCAAATGTAGGCTTTACGTGATGAATAACCTTATTTTCCAACAGACATAACAGGGTTAATATAATATAAAACTATATAAACCAAATAGCTATAATTGGAACGGCTTCCTATCTTTGCCCAAATCATGGATTTAACCGTTATACCTCAAAGCCATTTGAGATGACATGGTTTTATTAAACCATACTTCATCAAGTCTTTGTGATTTGACTAATTACTTAAAATTATGATAAGCACATCAGACTGCCCAAGATGTCTTTTTTTTCTGCGGCTGCCTCTGCCACATTGCTATTGTTCCACTTTACTGATTCATTATTGTAAAGTATGCCATTAGTGTCTGGCGCTTATTAGGCAGGTTGTTAGAGAATCTAAAAAAGACATCTTGTGACATGGCCAGCATCTTTCTTCTATTACTCGTCTTGATTGTTCACATGATTATATATAGACTTGAATTCAGTTCCAGCATTTCCAATTAAATCCATGTGTAGACTTGAAAGAGGTTGATGATGTTATCTTACCTAATTAACCTGTGTAAAGCTCCGACTGGAGGACAGGGCTGATCATTCCTCATGTAAGTGTTCATTACTATCATTAGTGTAAGGGGACTAAACCTCTGGCTGCTGGGGCACCATTAATCTATATTGAGTCCCTTTTTACCTCACTTTGCAGTCATTTGTGAAAACTGAGACTGTCCGTGTCTGGAGCTAAACCAGGCAGAAGAAGCTATTGGTTTAATCTGTGTGCTATGAGAAGAGAAGATGGCGATATGGCATGGATAGTAATGCATTTGTGCCATGTGACCTCTTTAGTAATACCATCTTAGAGGGCAAGCTTTATTAAACATCACCCGGGCTGCATATTCAGTACTGTACTCAAACACAACTTCCTCCACGTGAACTCGAGTAAATGTTCATTGTCTTCAGTACGACAATGATGATGGCGGAATGACTCGGTTACGAGGAAAAAAAAATCCCTGGTTCGGTTTGTTAGGAGGTTTCAACACAAGCAGATCAATAGCATTCATAGAGCAATGTGTCATTGGTTAATCGGGTATTGATTGAAATATCGACAGAAGGCTAATTAATCGTGGACCTGGAGTAGCCTTCCATGCCTTTCTTTAATTATGTTCTTCATCTTAGTCTCTACTCACAATGGATGAAGCTGTTGAGCAAAGTTCAGCGTCCATCGCTCACAGCTTCCTAAATGTTCTTGTTAAGAAAGAAGAGTTTTAGTCTTTCACTGATTGAAAACTTGATGTTTATGTCCATTTACAGCTTCATTTACTGCTTGAAGCTATTTTATTAGTGAACTGGTGCAGGCTATATCATTGACTAAGAGATGGTGTAGTGCTGTTATTAGACGAGATGTACGCTCACCTTTACACACATATCACTTAGAATGCAGATAATGGGAGGGGGAGGAATCAGCAGGAGCTCAGGATCATTTAAGCGGCCAGATTCTAAAACAGCTTTTAATACAGGCCTGTTTTTGATGAGATGGAAAACCATTGACTCATTTACCTCAGTTACAACATGTTCCATATCAAATGTTTCAAATTGTTAAATATGGGCATCTGAGGAGTTTTTTTTTTATCTATACAGTAAAATATAAATAGCTTTTTAGATTTTGTAATTTACAGTGTGTAAATTTACTGTGTAATATAAATGTAGATAATAACATTTGATTATTTTTTTATAATGAAATTTAACTAATGGCGTGACCATTAGACCAATTTTTCATCGAAAAAAAAAATATATATATACAAATCTGCAAAAATACATATCTTTTATTTGAGAATTTAAATTACTTTGTGTTATTTGTGCCAATTTGTTAGGTGACTTGCATTACATTTGTATATTTTATCTTATTTCATTATGTTGAATAGTTTGATTGTTACAACCATTGTTAGATGTTACATAAAATATAATAAAACCATATGCAAAATATCCACTAATGGATGGGTGCACCTGATGCCCCTATATTCAATATTCTGTTTTGTTTACAGTTAATAAGAAAAATTAAAAAAAAAAATTATCATTTTTTTTATTATTTACATTTAAGTTACATTTTATTATTTTATGAAAAATCTGGCATTTTCAGATGTCCCCCTATTTTTTTAATAGTCAATATACATCACAAAATGTTAAAAAAAATATTTTTTATGTTTTCAGTTACATGGAATTTTTTTCAGTGTTTCCATACAAACAGTGCAAGATTGAGGACACATTTTAGTTTTACCAAATGACAATGTACCAATTAAAAATAAAAATGCATTTTAGCCATATTATCATATAATATAAAAAAATGTCATCAAATTTAGCTAAGTGGGTGACCATTAGAAGATTTCAAGTGTTCAAAGCTGAGAGAAATAATTGAATTGGTTACTCAACCCTTTTTTCATTGTGTTCTCTTAAATGAACAAACACTACTAAATAGTTTGACGGCCCGCACTTTGCGTTAGCCTTTTCTTTATTACTTATTTATTTAAAGTTCTAGGTGGAGCTGCTAATTGTACTGATTGATGACACCTGGGCCCGAAGTCTCTCCACAGGATAAAAATCCTTCCAGCACTCTCTTGGGATGTGGTGGAGGAGCCGTGACTCTTTTTGAACTGCGCGTCTGCTCCCGCGGTCTGTCACTGGGTTAACGTTGGCTGTTGCTACCCTGACGTGGACTGGCGTGGGCTAGGACGCTCACCACCTCGTTACTTTTTGTTATGTCTGCCGGCGTTTACGTTTGTATCTTTGAGTTCTTTATTAAATATTATTATTGTGGTCAAACAGTTTAGGTATTTAGGGACAACAGTCCAGTGTGACGGGGAGTGTGGAAAAGAGGTGAAGAGACAAGTGCAGGCAGGTTGGAGTGGGTGGAGAAAAGTGTCAGGGGTGTTGTGTGACAGAAGAGTGTCAGCAAGAATCAAAGGAAAGGTGTACAGAACAGTAGTGAGAACAGCTATGATGTATGGGTTGGAGACTGTGGCAGTGAGGAAGAGACTAGAGGCAGAGATGGAAGTAGCAGAGATGAGGATATTGAGGTTCAGTTTAGGAGTGACGAGGATGGACAAGATTAGTAATAAGCACATCAGAGGGACAGCTCAGGTTGGTTGTTTTGGAGAGAGTCAGAGAGTCCAGATTGAGATGGTTTGGACATGTGCAGAGGAGAGTGGTCAACCAGACAGACAAACAGACAGATAGATATTTAACATTTCACTGTTTTGAAGAAAAACTATGTCAAATCCAACCTTTTTATAATTCCTTATTCCTGATGTGAAACTATCGGCTTTTCTGCAAACACATCTTTATTCCTACACCAGTCATTCTGCACAGAACTGTGTTTTTTTTTTTCAGAACATTTTTTTTACTCAAACAATATTTTTGTATTGTCTATCTATCGCAAACGTGGACGGCATGATGTGGATACGAATTCTGGACCGGCTTTTCCCAACCATCCCCAGTCTCTCTCTGCGCTTCTTTTGGATTGTTTGCCTCATTGTTAATGTTCACTACCAAAGAATTTCAACATACACAAACAAGTTTTTAATGATTTAGTTACCTCTTAACTGGCTCATGACAATCTGCAAAGAACAAGCAAACATTCTGTAGCAAATCAACATTCTGCCAGGCCCCAGAATAGATTGTGAGCTGTTAAAGTGAATCCGTGTGAGCATTAAATCTCAGTTTTGGACTCTCTGCATGTCTCTCACAGTGTCGGGTCATGTCCTGTCCTGCACTTGGGCTAGATAAGCGTACACGCATCTGTCTGTTCAAGGGATCGATGAGCTGATACATTTGCAGCATCAAGCTCCTGAAGGTCAGAGCTGCCAAGGGCAACACCAGGGGGGCACATCATTGTTTTCCCCCAGTCTGCAGCACGGTAAAAAAAACAAAAGCTTCCAACTTTCGCCTGGTGGTTTGATTATTGTTTATAGATACCGTGAGGAAGGAAAGCATGGCCCGCAGGCAGCATAATTATTTACAGCTGAAAACTCATATCATTATCAGCATGCCTCTAATTGCCAGAAGTAATATCAATGTTAGTTGATTAAATGAGAGCTTTTTGCACTTCTTCTGTATATGTGTGTGCTTTATTTTTACTTTGGTGTATGCAGTTGTTCAATTAGGCTTTTTTTTCTCTAGAACTATCAACTGGTTCATTGATTTGTTTTATTTCTTTTTTAACTGGCCTTCTTTTAGCCCAGGGTCACTCAAACAAGAAACTGAAAACACAGAAGAACTGAAACCAATCAGGCCAGAGCCCTTGATTCCAGCCGGAGAAACCAAACAACTCTTGAGATCGAGCCATCCACCCACACGTGTACCTACCCCTACAAATATGCCTACATCCTCCCATACATTAATACACACGACCACTCATTCATCCATCCATCCAACCGCTCATATGTCTATCCACCACTATATACATCCACCGATCTACCTGCCAACCTACCCACTCACCCATCCATCCTTCCACCCATTCATATATCAATCCATACACCCAACCATACATACATAGATCCACCCATCTACCAACCCACCCAGCCACCCATCCATCCACCTACCCATATATCCATCCCCCCATCTACCTACCCACCCACACATACATACATCCATTCATCAATCCAACCACTCACCCAGACCTCCATCCATCAATCCACCTATTTATCCATCCATCCATCCATCCATACATCCACTCATCCATCTATCCACCAATCCCCCCCACACCTAAATAAATACCTCCATCCACCTACCCACCCACCCTCTCATCCATCGACCCATCTATCCATCCAAACACCCACCCACCCACCCACCTACTCATACATTCGTTAAAACAGCCACCCATTTACACACGCATCCATCCATCCTCTGGACAAATCTCCAGGTCTTTTATTAATCATTTGAGTAAATATCACTTATAAATATCACAAATTATAAATATAATGAATTTTACTGAACAGTGGATGAGGTCACAAAGGTGAACTTTTTCACCCCTTTTTCAGCACTTTTGATTGGCTGGTTCAAGACTGAGACATCACGTTTAATAAAAATACACTGCATTAAAGTCACAAAAAAACCTCCACGTATGCATACAAGTGCTTCAATTTTTACCGCCTTTTGACAGTGCTCTTTTATTTTTGTTTCAATTCTTTCCTTTTTGCATATATAATATTTATGATAATTAATTTGAAACAAATATGTTTTAATTACATTTAGTTAAGGGGGACAAAAACTTGGGAGCTTGTGCAGAACATAGACATACCACAAAACAGAAACAGGCTAATACTTTTTTTTTAATTAAACTAAAAAAAATAATACATGTAGAACAAACACTAAAGGATTTGACACTAAAGCATTTTCTTTTGTTGAATCTTGTGTTCCCACAACTGCTCAATGGGGTTCAAAGGATTCTGTGAAAGGCCATGTGACTCAGAGATCGTGTTGATTTCAAATGGGCTTCCAAATCATTGTTAATAAGTTTTTTAATTAGTACATATTATAATATACAATATTTAAAGTATTGACGGTAACTCTATATTCGAGAGAGTAAACTTGTTTCTGTACAGCGCAGCATTGTTGCGTCGGGTACTTTTCACCCGATGCTTTTTTTTTATTGATTGATTTAGCAAAATGTTTGCTTGGCCCACGTCAGCCCCTTCCACTGTATAATGTCTTGCTATTTTTGTCATATTATTAAGCTTGAAAAAGGATGAAGCTATAAATAATAATAAAAAATAAACCTAAACCTGACGGCTAATTTATTATTCATGTTGAGATTACTCAAACGTGAAAGCTGCAGCACTATGCATTGAAATGTATAAAATATGATTTGCCATCGCATATTTCCTACTGTACCCTGCTAAAATCTGAAGTTCAACAGGGAAATGTGTGTTTTTTACAGTAATATTTAATAATTATTTTATAAAATATATAATATAACTGCCCTGAGGCAGTTTGACAGAATGTGGCTGCCATTTTGCGCCTACAGCATCTATTTTCGTTGTCAAGAGCTTGTGTTCGTATTTTTGACATACATTTGATTTTTTAAAAGAACAGTAATTTACTTTCGACTGGTTTCCAGTCCATATATATGGTGTAAAAGCTCTGAGAGGTAATATTGTAAAATTTCCCCCACTTCTTGACAAAACGACCAACCGAAAACAACCTGTGAAAAAAAAAGAAATTTAACTTTCTAAAATTTAACCCAATCATTTCACTGTATGCAAATACCCCAGACTAATCTACCTCAGTCTACCTCGCGCACATTCAGTCTCTCTGCCTTGTCTTGTCCACACTGGTAGCTCGTAAAGCACACGTTGCTTTGCAGTGAGTACTACTTAGCCAGCCACCAGGTCTCTGTGCATGCCACATGACAGAAAAATATCAATTGGTTAGGAAAGATAGACATTTATATGGACTATACATAGAGCCAGCCCTGGTTTGTTTTACAGTTTGACTGTTAAAAACACAACCCTGAAATCCGGGTTTAAGTTCCAGGATGCAGTTGTTTATTCAGATTCCTCTTTCTATTGATACTTGCAGTCGGATCCAATCAGATTCAAGCATTCTATCAAATAACAGCATTTCCCATTTTCAACATTCACAAATGTCAAACTCATGAATTGCATTTTTGCCACTCAGTCCACGACCGTTTTGGGTACCGCAATGTCATTTGCAAACCGTGTAGTTTGGAAAATTGAAATGTATGTTTCATGAGATTTTGAGGATGTGCACCTCATCCTCAAACATTGTTTCCACTTACTTGATGTTGTCAGAGGTTTTGAATCATTTCCGACAGTCATTCAATCACAAAAGACTTGGTCTCTAACAACCAAGCCAGCTGAACCACGGCATGTAGAGGAAGGTTTTTGAAAAAACTAGTCTGTGGTTGAATCACTTTTTTTGTAAATAAAGAGAAATAAATGCATATTATAAGACAATAGCACTCCTTTGTGATCTTGTGTCAACCTGTTACTGGAGACTCCCAAAACCAAAGAGAGATCATTTATAGAATAAAGACAATTTAAACGAAGTATATTTTACTATAATTTTATTTGATATAATTTTCTTGCAGATGAATTCTAATTCTAATATCATTCTTTTCAACTTTAAGGTTATACTATGGATTTTAATCTATATTTTAACATCAGCAAGGTGTGTAAATACCTGCAAGCAACTTCTCTTCAAGTGGTTTCAAGCACCTCCGTTTATGGTTATATCTTCTTTTTAGACTGCAGAACGTTGCGGCTCGGTCTGAGATTACAGTTGTTGATATCAGAGTGAAAACTACAGCTGTGATGTGTTCGCGTGTGATATTTACAGAGTGGATCGCTCAGAGGCTGTTTCTGCCATGATATGTTTAATATGCATGCTAAAGAGAGGAATAAGACTATTAGAGAATGTTCTGCTTTCTTTGAACATGCCGTGCCTGCTCACTGTGATAAAGAAAAGAGGAAAGATCGCCTGAACGAGGCTGGCATGAAAACGCATGGTTGCGTCGAGCATTTTACTGACACAATTGTCAATAGGCCATCAGAAATTATTGGCCTGAGGTCATCAAACATCAGGAAGGAATATTTCAAAAGCCTCTTGAGGTGCTATTGCTTTATCTGAAAAGGGTTTGTTTTGTTTGAGTGGATGGACCAGGGATCTCTCTTAGAATAGAAGTTACATAATGTATATTTTATAATACTTTTTTTTTTTTTACATCCACAAAAAAGAAGACACAAAAGTTTAACAGCTTCAAACCTCAGCAAAAACTAGCTTCAGTAGAACCTCAGCATCCACTCAGCAGAATGTATGAATAGTCATGTGACTCGGGTGTGAATATGATTTTTGGCATTATTTGTGGATGAATAAAAAAGTTAATAGCAATTTGAGAGCAACATTTTTTACATTACTCCTACTTGTCTGTTTGACTGCCTTTTGGTGCCTCATTATGTTTCTGGCTTCATTCCTGGTGTTCTTAGAAACTCTAATGATTAACTCAGAAGCGCTAATCACTGCAGTGAGTCTGTAAAATAAAGCTCTTGAAAAAAGTCAGCCAAGCATTTGTCCTGCGTTTCCTGAAAGTGGTGCTTACATCAAAGCTGCTCTTTTACAAGATTCCCAGATGGAGTGATCCAGTCTGTAGTCGAAAACTTGAGTCTTTGACCTGAAGTAAAGAGTTTACTTCCCTCAAGAGCAGGGGTGTCAAACTCAAAGCACGTTTTAGGTTGTGAGCTGAACAAGAGTCACATTTATTATGTTACTTAATAAAACTTAATGTTCAAAAATATGAATGATTGTTCCAATAATTCAAAAAAAAGGAAATGAAATTCTGTTACAACCAATGCTACCGTATTTATTACTATAAAGTTCCTACAACCACGGCTGTCGATATTTTACTGTAAAATATTTTTTACTGTTGCATATTTGATGGACATGCCTACATAAATATAAACTGTGCAGAGGCTGCTTGCACACTCTCGAAATGGGAAAGCAGCATGTCTGAAAGAGTCCTTGATCATCTGAGTGCTGCACCTGGAGACAGTGAGGTTCTGATGTGCCATTAACCGGTAGCACACTCAGCTTTTGTGCATTAACTCTGGAGTCTTTTGAACTTGTAATCATCAGACGGAACTGGTTAATCATTCAGCTCTGAGACAAAGCAAGGTCAGAAACCATATAGAGAACATACCCCACTTGTAAGCAAGACATGCACTAATGGAGAGGTTCTTAAGCTACAGAAACTGCTATTTTTAAAGGAAAATTGCTTGTTTTAACCATTTAAAGAGCAACAACAGTGTACAAAAAGTGATATTAGTTGTAGGCGAATGTGTACAGTTAAGTTTCAATTCAAGATGCAACTCAGACCCTGTAAGATATTGTATTAGATTTATATAGCGCTTTTACATTTTTTCAGACCATTATTCATTTACTCCATATTATCCCTCTGGTGGTGATAAGCTACCTTGGTAGCCCTCAGCTGCCCTGAGGCAGTTTGACAGAATGTGGCTGCCGTTTCGCGCCTACAGCCTCCTGCCCACCAGTCACACACATCTATACAGGGCAATGTGGGTGAAGAGGCTTGCCCAAGGCCACAACAGCAGAATGAACGTGGCAGGGATTGAACCGCCAACCTTCTGGTTGTAACACCACTTGCCGCCTGCAACTGATTTTTGGGAGCATGTATCACTGATTTACAGATGTGTTTTATATCCAAAACTTTTACATTGAGAAATTAAGCAATGTGTTTCTTTGCAGTCAATTCGGTCCGATGTGTGATGTCCCATTGATCGAGGCACGTTGAAAATTTAGGTCAGTTTATATTTGCCTCTAAAAGCACCTTTCAAGCCACTTGAGGACACCTTACAATACAATAAACACAACAAGAATGTCAGAGAAAAAATATAAATAAAACAATCAAACGTTTGATTAAGATATTCAGAAACCGCAGACGCCAAGTTGTTCCACATAGTTTGGGTTTCCTTTGCCGTTATGTGACCCATCCCTGTTCAGCTGGCAGAGGAATCACACTCCTACATCACTCTGCTGTTTAGCTACAAAATGTTTTATTTAAACTAAATGTTCAAAAATAGCTTTTTTTGTAATTATCTAAGATACATTATTATTTAATTTACATTATTAATTATTCACTAATTGATTTATCGAAGGGCGGCGCGGTGGTATAGTGGGTAGCACTGGGCCTTCCAGTTAAGATGTTATCTGTTCACGGAGTTTGCCTGTTCTCTCTGTGCTTGTGTGAGATTCCTCAGGTACTCCGGTTTCCCCCACTATCCAAAAACATGCAGCAGTTTAATTGAATAATCTAAATTCCCCTTAGATGTGAATGTGTGAGTGAATGTTGCCCTCCCAAAGGACTGGCGACCTGTCCAGGGTGTACCCCCATCTCTTGCTCAAGAAAGGGTGTGTACCCCCTTCTTACTTATATAATAAATGTTGAATTTGCATTATAGGAGCGTTTTAGTGAGTTAAATAATAATCGAGAATGGTTTTTACACAAAAACGTAATTGAAAATAGACTTTTTACCTCATTAATAATATTTTGGGTCGTGGGGTCTGCAAGTGCATAGAGTAAATGGTGACTGAATTTCAAATTCAATTTATTTCGGAGTATAAGTGGATCTCTATACATGTATTTCCAATAATATGCTAAACTGTGAACTTTGTTAACTTCATTGGTGAATGGATCGAACTGAGATTTCCTGAGCGCATTCCGCTACTTCCCAGCTCAAGGCTTAAGTTCCTAAATGATTCAGCTCATTTGAACAAATCATATGATTCGATGACTCGTAACTAATAATTACTAAAAAGTAATTTTTTCAGAATTCACAGATTTTCACCAGTGGTTTGCAATGATTATTGTAGAGTGTATTAAAATAAATTAGAAATGGCAAACAATGGAACAAACATCTTTCAGCCACTCTTTGCTCTTTGCATTTCATGTTAAACGTTTGGCATTTATCATGATTTGTGATGCGGTACTTTAAACCATTTGGCTGCTTCTAGAACACATAGCACATCAAACTAGTGGCAGTTCACTTTATTAAAGTCTCTCATTTGACACGGAATGCCTGAGAGCGCTAAGCCATGACAAAAACTCTTGATGTCTGTGAGTGTTTAGCGAGTGTAGGTTTGTGACAGGAAAATTGTTGTTAACATTGGCAGGAACGCAGAGGACATTTGTAATGCATTTTTTAAGAACCTCTAATAGCATCAAGGTTGAAACACTGTCAAAGCGTCTAAAGAAGCAATCAAAGAAGAATTCTGGTCCATAAGGTTTGACTGGGATATTGTTGAAAATGGAATCCACATGAAAAACAAAGGTGTGACGGTCACTGAAACGTTTCAGCTTTCTGATTCTAGTTTATTTACGTTCTAATCAGCAACATGTTAACGGTGCGGAGGTAATGAGAACAGCTAAAAAGAAAACACTCAGCTGGAAAGAGAGTTGGGAGTGTTTATTTGTTGTTTTATTAGAGACTGTTGCGCTTTAGCTCTTGAAATCTGACTGGTTGTCAGAGGCGCTATTTAAAATCACCATTTCAAGTTCTGGTTTCTGATCCATTGAAATTGAGTCAGGTGTACCACTATATTTCGTGCATATAGTGTAATTATCACATTTCAAATGGCTGCTTTATCAATCTATTTTTATGTTGGCTTGAAAAGCCAACACAAAAAATTCTAAACGTATCTAGAGACCATTCGAACTACAGCCTTCAAACTTTGCGAAGAGATCCAAACTGGTTTGACTCGGGTTGCTATATCTTTTCAGAGTTATATCTTTACGTTGACTTAACACAAGGTCAAACTTTGCAATACTTTAACTTAAACTGAAAGTCTGCAAATGATGCATGGATTTAACTAGTAAACCGTAATATCTAAACAAAATACTAAAGTTTTTTTTTTCCCTTGTAAAATTTATGTCTCAAAGATACATGCGTAGAACAAATTTACATTGCATTGGCATTTTTTATTATCATTATAAGTTTTTTTTTACCATTCATAACTGCTTTTTGTTTTTTCTTAGTATTAAAATAGTTTTTACTTAATTAAATTAATTACATCACATCAAAATTATGTAGAAATCACTAGGTACATGCAAAATCATGAGCACTTTGTTTATTCTTCTCAAAATTGTTTTACCTAATTTCTCCCGTTTTAAATTTACTTACACAACCCAAGAGGAAAACTGAAAAAGGAAATTAACTATTCTTTTTTTGAGTGTATGAACTGAACCGATCATCAATATCACAGAAGAAGAATGTGATTTATCTGTAACTTGAGTAAAATACCTCTTGATTTAAACAATGCCTACCTTTCGAATGACCTCCCGAGAGGAAAGACAAAAAAACGTACAAATTAATTTACAGTGGCCCACCTTACAGGTAGCAGAGTTGAATGTAATTACCAGGCAGCGCTTAAATGAGTGTAATTGAGAAAAAGCCTACAGCAGACTTGATAACGAAGAGTGAGCTAATGAGAGGTGGATAGAGAGAGAGCATTGCTTTCCTTGGGAATGCAGAGGCTTCACTAAGATCATATTTAGAATCATATTTATTTATCAGCTCACAGTGGAAAGATCTGTAAACTTTTAAAGTGAACCGTAGAGCCAGAGAGGTGCAGGATTTCACACGAAAGTTTGGAACAAGTTTGCAATGACACCTCATGGAAAACCTCGAAATATGTAAACCAGTGCGTTTACCCAACATGGACTTTTATTCTTTGCATCTGAACCGGAGCTGTTGTGAGAATCAAATCGATTGCCTGAGGTCTGCCAGAATTTTATAGCTGCAAAAATAAAATTATTTTTTATTAAAAGTCCAAAGTTTGGAGAAAACTATCTGGGTTCACACAGTAACTTCTGATTCATACACTTGCATATTTACAGAATAGGATTTACATGGCAAAGAGGTGTGGTATCCTGTCCACAAATACCCAGCTGTTTTGAAAACAGGGATTTCTGCACAGTTAACCCGCAAATTTCTGAAAACGATGGCCAAGGTGGGGTTTGTTATTGTCGTCATGACTTGGTGTGGCATCCCTGTGTTGATGTTCACTCTGCTACAATGGTAATACATGTATAGGAATCCTGTTTTATCATCGAACAGAGTCACCTGTGTCTCCAGGAAGCTTTCAATTTATTTCAGTTTGCGGTCGAAAAGTTTATGCCGGCTACCATTTAGTCTCTTATCTGATCATTTCCGCTTGACCTGACTATAAATATTTAAAACGGTTGACCAATCAAAACAACCGTTCTTTCTGAGAATTCAGTCAAGGCAATCTGTTTTGAACATAAGCAATACCGTTTGATTTCTTTAAAACAATAATATTATATTTCAATGCTGCAAGATTTCTGGACCTCAACGAATACAACTGCAAACACTTTTGGCTAAACAAAAAAACTAGGGGGTGTACCAATATATCGTGGCACCATATATTGCATTACAAAATGGTCAAAATACTTATTGTAGAGCTACAAGTAGCTGAATTTTATTTCCTTCTTGGAGTGATTGTGATTTTAGTCACTTCTGAAACTTCTTTTCCTCATCTTCTTGTTTTATGTAATATTTACAAGGAGAAATTGATCCTTTACTCACATTTTAAATGATAAAGATAAAATTAGCTCTCTCCATCACTTAGAGTAAAGAAGTTGGTTTAATGCAAAGGTTAACTGCCCCCTAGTGGATGGATGGTATCAAACGCTCTCATATAAATCAAACTAGACCCTAGCCTTCTTAGCTCTGTGGCGTCAAAACTTTGTAAATTCCATTTTTCCAATGATGGCTCGTTATATAAGACAATATCGAGATATGTATCGTATCGTGAGCAGACGATACGTATCGTTACTCCCATTGTTTTATGGAAAAAGACATAAACACGTGAGTGAAATTAATCAACCGATGCAATTTCACCACTCTTTTTTAATGTAATCGCAACACTGTGTAGCCATCAGAGACATTTCACTAGTAAACAGAGTACTGTACACTTCTTCAGCTTCTTCCGACTGACTACATCCTCTACATTGACAGACAAACATATGGGTGAAGCTCCAGACTATTAAAGCAGGGGGTGGGGGTGAGATGAAGTCTTGTCTGTTTGACTTTCTTTCAAGTCATCAGACCCTGGATTCATCAAATGCCCCCTTTGTCTCCATACCTCAGAACGAGAAAAGCAGCACAGGGAATGATCCGCTGGAGTGGCGTTGGCAGCATATTAGATTTCTGACCGGAGAAAAATCAATATGGCTTTAGAGACCAGGCCAAACTGACCCACATCCAGAAAAAAGGTCTGCTTTTCACCCACACCCTGGCCCGTGATTGTGTGTGTGCATTTGCGTCTGTGTGAATGTATCGAGGGAGGGAGGGTGTTCACATACGCCCTGCCCTGCCCTCCTCTTACCGCCTGATTTCACAATGACTGATTCCAAGTGACGCAAAGATCATAAAAGAGCAAAGCTAACTGTCAGCCTCTATTAGAATGGACACCCAGACATAGACAAAGAGACACAGCCTCTAACATTACCCCTGATTATCGTACAGGCCTGTGCTCACCTGAACGCTGCATCTGTAGGAGTGGTTAAACTCTAGGATTTAACCAGCAAGCTCCAACTTGTTTGACAGTATCTTCAGCATTAGCCAAACGAGGCTCATGCAAGTAGAATCAGGATGTTTGGAAGTAGCGGTGGTTTGCATCTCAGCAGCTGTGAGGGTTCTCACGTTAAGAGTTTGCATAAAAGGCTACTTGAGGTCACAAAGGAACTCCCCACCCTGGGGAAGGGTGGTGTTTTAAGGGCTTGTAAGCCTCCAAAGGGGTCACAAAGGGTTCTGCTCAACCTTGATGAGCAGAAAACCGAGAACTCGTAATGAAAATCACATGTGCTATTTGTGCGATTCCCACACTTGAAGCCGTTTTATGGTAATGAGAGCAAAAAAGCAACATGAGATTCACCATTATGCGAATCGGGGCAATTTTATCTCAAGAATAAATAAAAAACACGAACACTGATTAACCATCCCAAGAACTGTGGTCAGTCAATAGAGTTGTCTGTCACCACGGGAGCTGTTTTCATGAGAGGAAAGACAACATTCAGATCAATACGTTTCTCATCACCGCATCAGTCACTGTCGGCTGAGCTGTGAATAAAACAACTTCTTCCACCTGTTTTAGAAAATGTGAGCAGTGCTTGCAACTCTTAAAAACAAGTCGTAAGGGTCTAATGCATATGAGGTACACTATGCATCGGGATTTGCTTACAAATATTTAGCTCAGGTTAGACTTGCAGAACACTCTGCAGCATTTCATTCAATGTCAAAGGATCTTTGGAGCTTTACTCCCTGTCTAAGCACACGCAGCAAGAAATGAATCTGAAAGTTTCAGACCATAAAAAGCGTTTAAAAAACACAGGGAAAAACATGCTCAATTGATTTGTGATATAATGAGACGCTTTACCTTCACCCAGTAACGCTGCTCCCTGCACGCAGAATACAGTCCGCAACAAATGCACCGCTTCCTCTAAAAAAATGATAATAACAATAAAAAAATAATAGTTTTGTATTAATAATACATTGACATTGTTAAATGCATTTATCTATGTAAATTGTATTTGAAATCATTTTTAAATGAAATCCAGCTTCTCATTGACGCTTACCAGTCCACCCTAAAAAGACACAATGCATCAGGAATAATCACACATTATTGAAGGAGATCTGCGTGGGTTTATTCAAGTTTATCGTTTAATATTTGGAGTATATAACATTTGAAGTTTACCGTTTCATTTTCAAGCTTTAAATAGGATTTTATAAGTGGAATATTTTACAATGCTCTCTCTCTCTCTCTCTCTCTTCGCAGTTATTAAAACGGTTACTCGTGTTGTGTACTCAGTCTGTTAAAACCTTTTTTCTGGTTTCAACTATTGAATCTAGTAACTGCGTAGACGTTAAGATAACCTGTTAATTGGTTTGGGATTTCATTTCTTATTTTCTCTTATGGATGCGTTCAAAAACTCTTTAAACTTTATAGTATGTATTATTGTCTGCCAGTATCGAAAATCCAAAGAATCTTTTACTTTTGGAATTTATGCATTTAATGTTGGGTACACACATAAAATGTGCGTGAGGTTCCCTTTCTCATTTTCTCTTAACAACGTGTTCAAAAACTCATAATTTTAGATATTTTATACTAGCATAACTGAGATATTCAATCCTGAACTTGACTCGAGAAAAAAAACGCATTTCGTGAAATTGTGTTGGGTGCATTTTGCAGGGCACCATGGATAATTTCTGCGTAGGGCACCCATTTGGCCAGCAGCGGTCTTGCCTCCAACCCCTCAGTGATCGAGTTGGATCTTTCACATCCTAGAAGTCCACACTTTCACATTTGAATCCGACCAGTTACAGCTGAGTCTGAAATGTACTTCAAAATGGACAATCAGGAGATGCTCAGTGCTGGTTGTGAACATGCAATTATTAATTGCTGTACTGCATACCATCGAATCCTGATTTGAAGAAAGAGTGGATAAAGCATAAAGCATGCTGAGCGAGCAGAACATCTGCAATCAACATATTTTAATATGTTTACAATAGGGTTTTTTCTCATCAGTTTATGCTGCTAAATAGATGAATTTACGAGATGACAAATACTCTGTTTCATACTCTGCTTGTTCAAATGTATAGTAGTCACACAGTAACTTTAAAACTAAATATTTGTCTGGGTCTGCTGCAAAAAGCATGTGACTTCCGCTGACAATATATACAAACATGCGTTTTATCTCCAGCTGGCTTCACAACATGTTACCCTCAAGGACTTTGTTTCTTTTTGGAAGGGGTTAAACTCCATCAATGTAAAGATGTTTTCTTGTCTGGCTACACGATTTCATGTTCGATCTACAGCCACCAAACTTTGCCAGGACATCCAAGCTGGTCCGACTCAAGTTGCAAGTTGGTTACCACTAAAGTAATTCTGGGAGATCACTGATAATTTCTGGACAAATTTCATTGACTTAACCCTGGCTCAAACTTTATAAAGCTGTAACTTGAACTGAGAGCCTCATAGAAACTTAAAACAGACCACACTTGTGGAGGTTAAATCAGTCTGTGTAAGAACATATCAACCACAGCGCAAAGGGTTTTGAACTCCAGGTTCTAGAAAAGGTTAAAAATTTACCAAAATGGCCATTTGAAATAAACGGGGAAAGGAAATATGTAAAAAAAAAAATATCATAAAGAAATGGTGCTTTGTTTAAAAATAAAAAACTTATTTTTCATGACATCACTTATGGCTCCTTAGCAACTAAATGTTTACCCTGGCAACCAAAATTTCTGAAAATCAACTTTGGTAAATGATAGAGACATCGGGGCTGGCTTGTACAACTTTTATTGGCAATATATTATGCAACTGCATAGTTAACAATAGCAAACCATAGCAAACAATCTCAGCTTTGGAAAATAAAGGAGACATGAGGTTTGATTATTTTAGTAATATTGACATTTTAAGATAAAAAAAAATTGTTTTAAATGGTACACTTAAAAGACCTCTCAAGGTTTGGGTGCAATCTAGTTTTTATTTTTCTTTACTGGAAATTTTATTTGCGGGTTTCGATCTCATTTTGGGGGAAATTAAGATTCTTGGTTAATGATACTTTTTTGCTGCTTTAAGAACCATCAGGAAAAGCCATTAAGCTTGTCTTTGGATTCATTAATGCTGTACTTTGAATGATCTGCAGAAAGTGTTTTTTAACACAATACAATTGTATCATCTTTGAGAGTTTATTTATTTTCTCTCTCTCAATGACTTAAAGACACCTAAATGGCAAGGTCAAAATGAATATGCTAATTTTGACCAGTCAGAAAGCAGTACACGTTTTTCCAAAGCTCATGATTCTAAACTAGGGTTAAAAAAAACAGTTTTGTGATAATAATTCTGATAAACATTTAATTACACTTTATAAGTAAGGTTTAAAAATACACTTCATGACCCATAAAGTTATATATTCTGTACATTTTTCGCTTCATCCAAATTACAATTTTTTTTTTTATGACACAGCCTTAAACGTTTATATATCTGTGTGTAAGATGACTTTTACATGTACTGTCTGGAAGAATGGTATTCAAAAGAAAGAGAGAGAGAATGTGACCAATAAAGATAGACTCAGAGATAAAAAAAGAGAGAGGGAGAGTCTTGCATTAAAAGCAACCCGCTTTTAATGCAAGCTGAGACTAGTGCCGTTTTACAGCTCCATCCATGGGTTATGATAAGGTTGTTTTTAAAATGTTTGCTAATACTCAACTTACACAGAAGGCTTTATTAGCTATGGTTTATTTTACTTGTCATCAGAATTAATCAGGCTTTTAGAAAATTACAATTCTTCAAAAATAATATTTTAGTTATTAGTAACAATTTATTTTATTTATTAATGTTGGAGTTAATGTTGGATTTTTTATTACTGTTAAAAAAAAGAAAATATCTTTTAAATATGTGCAAATGTCATCAAATCCAATCCAATCATCCATTATTGCCTGCCTGACTGAATTATTAAATTTAAGTATTAAATAGTATATATTTACATCAAATATGCTTAGTTTTATATCTGTTTGTGTTTATATCTGGTTTTCTCATTTTTTACTTCTGCTGAGCACTTTGTAATCCAAGTTAAACCTTAAACACACAATTAAAGAGACGCAGATTAGCATGAGAAGAGTAGGGCTTTCCTTAAAGCCTTCAGCTAAAACCAGCCCTGTGTGAGTTTTTATGGTTTTCCAAAGGGTGTCAATGTTGCTTGTGCTGTCTTTGTAAGAGTGCCCAACACTCTCAAACACACCTTAGGGTGAGTGGCTGTACTTGTGGCCTCAGGCCACCGTGTGCTAGAAATATTTCAAAAGAGGAAGGAGTCAAACAATGCATCACACATAAGAAAAAAATTAAACCGCATACAAGTTTTTGCCCTTAGCATTTCTGTCCATTTTATATTGTTCTGATCACTTGGAGCAAGCAATTGCATAATCTGGTTGACTGTGAGACTCTTTATTCTCAAATAGAGCTGTGAAGATTTAGTAGAGGAAGTGTCATTGTGATAATTTTCACATTGTGTGATATTTCCACTAGTAAGGGATATAGTTGGATGTGATGAAGTTTATAATCAGGTTTGAAAAGACTGAAATTGGAAGTTGAAAGGAGGTAGGTTTGGTGGAATGGAGGTAAATATACAACAATGGTTGCTTGGAGAGGCATGTGAAAGGAAGCTGTAAGAATATTTAGAAGCCAGCAAAACAGTTTCAAGTTAAGGGAAGAAGGGGAAGGGATGAGAGGAAGGAAGAATGGAATGAAGTTTGGCAAAATGTATGAAAGAAGAAGGTTTGGAACGATAAAGGTAAGATTGAATAATAGGACAAATTGGTGTTTGGAAGAGTGTTTAAAAAGATGTTTGGAACAAAAGGAGCTCTGACAAAAAGCTGCAAGGAATCAAGAAATTTTGGAATGAAGGATTGAAAGGAGAGTGGTCATAAGTTTGGAAGGAAACAACGCTAGACGTAAAAGTTGGAAAAAACAATGAAAGAGTTGGTGGAAGGGACAATGCTGGAAGGGACAATGATGGAGTTTGGAAGGAAATTTGGAAAGAAACGGAAGTTTAGAATTAAGGTCGAAAAGATGGAAAGAAGTATAGTAAGATTATAGGAAAGAAAGATGGTAGTAAGTTTGGAATGGAGCTTGGAGGTTTGGAAGGAAGGACTTTAGTAAGAATGGAAGGAAGAAAGATAGTAGTAACTTTGGAAGGAAGCTTGAAGGTTTGGAAGAAAGAATGACTGTAGTAAGAATGGAAGGATAAAAAGATGGTAGTTAGTTTGGAAGGAAGTTTGCCTATCTTCAGCACATCGGGCGATAGGTGGGGGTACACCCTGCTATGTTTTTGGTATAGCGGGGGAAACCAAAGTACCCAAAGGAAACCAATGCAAGCACGGGAAGAACATGAAAACTCCTTCCAAGAAGGTCACGGATGAGCCTCGAACCAATAACCACAAAGGAAATAAGGGTGGTGGTAAGTTTGGAAGGAAACTGAGGTTTGCAATGGAGAGGGATGGTAGAAAATTGGAAGAAATGATGAATACAAGGGGACAAATGTGAAGTTGAAGTTTAGAATTAAACACAAAAGGAAGTAAGGAAGTGGAAGTAAGTTCATAACAAATGAAGAAACTGCTCTTAGAAGGAATTCTTAGGGAAGGAATTATCTTTCCAAGACAAGTTGTTTCATATAGGGTTCTGTGATGGATTTTTTTGGAATAATGGACCTTATGAAGAATAAATGGATGTGTGTGTGTTCAGTGTTGCGCTTGTATCGCTGTAGGCTGTGCTTAAGATGCAAGAGCTGAATGATTGCATGTTTAAAAAACGAATGAGGTTTGAAAAGTGTGACATGGTTTCATGATGGAGCAGCCTGCCATTAACACATCATATTGTGATAAATATGGCCTTCTCAAACACTGTGTGTGTTTTGTTTTTCTTGATGTTCACTGTTTCTGCGATTAATGGTCACTGACTACATGCCGGTCCACTGACAAAAAAAACACACATCTGGTTATTTTTGTTTGGGATTGATATGTGATTTTTTGTTAGTGATGGCTGTATATGAGCTACATCTGGATTAATCCGGATTAAGATAAGAGTTGGCTCTCTCCTTATAGACTACTGTTTGAGGTACAACTACCAATCTTTACCAAGATATCCAAACTGGTCTGCTCTATCTTTTCAGACTGGTACAGGTTGCAATGGAGGTGTCAGTGACATAAAATAATGTTGCCTTGCTCAATATATGATATTTAAACGAACCTGCATGTCTCTATCATTTACCAAAGCTGGTACAACTAAAGGAATTCTGTGAATTTGCTGAGAATGCTGGGAAAACATCTAACATGGGGTCAAATTTAAAAAAAACTGTAGCTCAAACTGAAAACTGAATTGAATCTTCAAACTCATCACACTTGTGGAGGTTATCCCTCTGTGCAAGAACATACCAAACAATGTGCGAAAATATTTGGGCCATTGGGTTAAAAAGGGTAAAATTACATTAACCACTGCCTTATTATAAATGGGAATAGGCAATGAAAGTATCGTGAAGTTGAAGCGTCAAATGTTGATTTTGGTTATGTTAATCATACTTACAACTTACATTTTTCAGAACATCATTGACAGCTCCTTAGCAACCAAACTGTTTACCCTAGCAACCAATTTTTCTAAACTCTATCTCAGCTTTGGTAAATGAGACATGCAGGTTCGTTTAAATAACATATATTGAGCAAGGCAACATTATTTTATGTCACTTACACCTCCATTGCAACCTGTTTCCCTGAGAAACCAGTTTAGCCTATATGTATCTCAAGTTAGGAACACAATTGAGAAATGAGGGTTGGTTTATGTTACTCATTGCAACACTGGTGTTTAAACGACACATTTGCAAGCCAACATCCAAGTTTTTGTGCTATTTTTAGCCATCTAGTTAAATCTGTAGTTTATCACTGCCCTGTCTTTAGATCCCAAGAAGCCATCTTTTTTTTTTTTTTTTGCTCAAAATACCCAACATATTGGTAACAAAATATTGGTTTTATTCAGATTTTCTAATTGGGGCTCGTGAACTATCCAGAATCATGAAACCCTGCCCTTCTCACCACAGAGAGCTTTGTGGCTCGTAGGGCATCAGTGGATATATTGGCTATTAAAGAAAATATAATTGCATTTAAATGTAACAGTGTTTAGATGTGAACACAAACATGCAACATTAGCTTATGAGTTTCATGAGGTACCAAATGTGGAGTTACGTCTTCATACAACCAAATAAACTTTCTTTGTGACATTTATGGCCTGTATACTGCCCTATATGTGTGGCTTTAAACAGATACAAACACTCTTTATAACCAAGCCCTTTATTCACACAGTGTTCTGGAATGACTCCAGCTTTCCTTCAAATTCTGACTGACATCCTTTAGTTTTGTGAAAATGACACCATACATTTACAATAAGCAAACGCTATGTGAGAACGGATGTAACAAACTTCAGAGAACTGTAAAGATCAGACCCACAGCCAACTCAAGGTATTCAATCTTCAGACGGAGCACTTTTTAGTATGCAGGAGCACAGGAAAGGGTGTGGAGAAGGTTTGACTGCCTGTCAGTGCCTGTCATGTGTCTGTGTGTGGCGGCGTCCTGAAAGTTTTAATCAAACCGGGTATCCATGGAATCTTCACACAGTTTGTGTTAAAGGCACAGACACACCCAACACATACATATATTTACTTGATTTGACATATGATTTACACTCGTTGTTCTTAATGTTTACATCATAAAGTGAAGTCTAAAGAGGACACCTGATCTCAACGGCCCCGTTTACACTGGATTTTTAAAAAGGATTTTTAAAAAGACAACATTTAGCTTTTTTTAGTTGTTCACTGAGGCACTTAAACAGGACTCAGTCTGAGAATATAGGAGGTCAACTTTCAAATACTTCTGGGTTCCTAGGAATCCTCATAAATCATGATAAATACCAAGTGTGTACAAACTTGCCAAACCTGGCCAGTCACATACGCTCTTCAAAATCACACATTTTATACAATTCCCTGTAGTTTTCACATTTAAATCAACATATATACGTTCTCTTGCTCACTAGCTGGAACCCCCTCCATTCTTCTGATGAATGCTGTTTCAAAGAAATATTATATTTTCATAGAATAAAACTCCCCACTTGCAATTAAGGCATTTGAGCTGCTTCATGCCAGTTAAAGGTTCCGCTACCAAACCGTGTGTTTGTGTGCGCTCTCAAGCACTGACATCTGTTGAATGCTGAGTGCATCCGATCATTCACTTGTCATTAAAGCATCACTGCTTTGTTCTGCTAGGCTTGTACCTGAAACACTCCATACTTTCCTGTGCTCTGAAATGATTGAAAGCTTTGCAAAATAAACTAAAATAAGAAGTCCGCTTAGGTGTCCAAATGCTTCTTATTAGAGGGCCAACAGTGTCAGAGTGATCACTACACCCTGAGTAATCCAATCCGATGAGGCCAGTCCCTTAATCTCTGTCTAGGGAATCTGATTGCTCTAGTGCATTTAGTGAAACTCTGGGTCGGTTTTATTTAATCGTGCACGCTGCAACTGAGAGAAGATGAGAAAACTGTACTTTCTTTCATCACACCATCATCCAGCGTTATTGCATTTATTTTTGTCCTGTTGTTCGTAGATGTGTGTATCCTCGGACTTTGATGTCTAGAGGCTTGGAGGGTTGCTTTGCTGTTGTAGTGTTTTATGTATTTTTGTTAATGTATTTTGGGAGTTATATAAAGGTAGAGTGGGTAATTTCTCAGCACGCCTTTAACAAGGGCTTGAACAGTTATTGTAGCAATTTTAATTTAGGCCGCTATAAACATTAAAAAGGTATTCATCACATATTAAAAGCAAAAGATAGAATACATATGCTGTAGGGGTGTAACGGTTCACGGTATGTATTGAACCGTTTCGGTACGGCCTGTTCGGTTCGGGAAAAAATTCTTTAAATTATCTATTTATTTAAAATATCACCCAAATGTGTCACTTGTATTTATTTTATGCAAGAATTCTACTGTGTATTGGCAGCTTTTCAAAATAAAGAATATGTAAGTTCTTATTGTTTTGTACCGAACCGAATGAACCGAACCGAACTCTCCAAGACACTGTACCGAACCAAATATGATTTTAGCGTACCGTTAAGCCCCTAATATGCTGACCTCTCCAACAGAACCGATGTGAGTGCAGCCTCTTAAAAAGCTGAGGTAAAAAAAAAAAAACGCTGTTCGTTTTCTTGTCCCAAAACCAATTTGTTTAAAGCATGAGCCATGTTGATTCACTGTGGGTATGCAACAGCCAGTAACACCTTTTCCTCTTTTATTAACAAGAATTGCTGTAGGTTCTGTAGGTGGGATCATGTGATACAGTTAATGATGAAACCCATTAACACTAGAAGCCCCAGACTTTTGTGGGCCTCAGATGTAGCCCTCCAGCTTGATTCAGACTCTGTCTGACCTTTCTTTTGGTTAGATTTCATATTTATTTCCTATTTAATTTCAAACAAGAAATTTGAAAATACAAAAATATCTACTCTTCATTTATCTCTTCTCGTTTGTGCACCATAGCAGACATTCAGTCATCTGAAGTGCAAGACATTTTTCTGATTTAGTTGTATCTTTTTATTTAGGAAGATATTTCAGACGTTAATCTGATACAGAGGATAAAGAAGTGTGAATAAAGTTTTAGTAGTATCTATGGTTGCATTTAAGATTTCATTTGTCTTTCCCATTGCTCACAATTTGAATTTCTTCACACTGCAGATGAGAAGACTGCTCCTACATTGAAAAAGAGAACTTGTTTGGGCACTGATCTGACAGCGACAGCTAAAGATGGCACAGTGCAGCATGAAGAACAGGTTAATACACACCTCCCTTTCACCCCAACAGAAGTGTATGCCGAAGATGTTGAACAAACTGCTAAGATCGAGTTGCTTTCAGAGATTCCTATGTGTCATCACTCTTGACATTCAACATCCACAGCATACGGATAATGTTAATTGGTTCATGGCCCTCCCTGAAATAGTGGCATTTTTTACAGTTGTCATCTTGCCGGGCATACCAAGGTTCCATCACTGTGACTGTTGGTCAGCAAACCTGGGAAACCCACAGATCATTGGAACTTGATGCAATACCACTTACAAGACATCATGCGACACCTATACTTTGTTAACAGGTCTACCGGCTGAAAAGATTAATAAGTCTTCATCCCACAACCCTGGGCAACATATTACCGTTGATGGGCAGCTTTTCCTTGCAGCTGTTTTCTGCAGTATATTGCAACTAAACCTGACAAGTTTGGGATCAAGAACAGTGGTACCCTGGGATACGAAATTAATCCGTTCCAGGGTGGCGTTTGTATCTCAAACATTTCATATCTCAAAACAAGTTTTACATGTAAAACGGCTAATTCGTGCAACGGCTCTAAGAAACAAGAGTATAAATTGATAAAAAAAGTATATATAAGTATATATAGTATATTATTGGTAATCTATACATAATGTTTTGCTCGATTTAAAACTGATTTAAAGTGTTTTAATGCTTATCAGACACTTTTTTCGAAGGGAAAAAGGAGCAACAAGACCTGGGAGCGCAGCGCGACGTCAGACTTTACAAGTGGATAATAGAGCAGAAATGTTTGTTATTGTTCGTATGTCAAATTTTTTTCGCATCTCGAAGCAAAAAAAATTCCTCAAGATCTTTTCATATCTCAAACATTTCGTAACTCGAAGAATTAGTATCTCGGGGTACCACTGTATGTGTGGCTTGCGATTTGCTATATCCTCCCCATATCTTGGCCAGGATATCTTGAAAATGTAGTGATGAGGCTGATGGAACTAATCCTGGATAAGCGCAAAAATGTTAACATGGACAATTTCTTCACATCGCTGTCACTTGTGCAACAACGGCTAAGCTGGAAAACCACTGCCCTCTGCACAATCAACATTCGCTGACAAATTCCACAAGACAGACAAATCACAATGAATTCATCACTCAGGAATTTACTACAATTGGCCAATAAAAAAAAACGTATAAATCCAACGTATTGATAAAATAATAAAAATTACTTTTAGAAAATGTATAACTTTATGGGAACTATTAGTAATATTTTTGAACACGACTCCATTTTGATGCTTAAAATTCCAAAAAAATTTCAGATTTAACACTTAGTCAAAGATTATATAATTTAAGACTTTATTTTCTAGACATTTTGCATCTAGTCAAACGTTAGTACAGCTATGCACTTGAATAAAGTGATGCATCTGCCATCATAAAACACAAAAATATATTTTTTTTTATAGTTTTATTCACATTTATTTATAGGTTATTAGAAGTTCAAATGAATCTCTTACATCATCAGCTTTATAACACTTATTAGTGTTAATAATCTTGTCCCAAAACCTGTTTGTTTTCACAGTAATTGGAAATGGTATTTGATAAGCGTGAGCCATGTTTATTCATTGAGGGCGTGCACCAGTCTGGAGCACATGCATCTCAATATGTACTTGGGTTAAAAAACTACTTTAAAAATCAACAAAAGTACATATTGTATTGTGTTTTATATTGTTCTTTTATGTATTGATGTAGTTTGATATTATTAAAGCACAATGTAAAAATAATTGACAACATTATTAACATGCATGGTATTTTTATTTATTTTTTTCAACCATTTTAATAAACTTAATCTCATTTAAGTTACTCAATGAAAACTTTACAAATTTTAGTGTTTAAATAGATTTTATATTCATCTTTTAATTTAATAATTTATTCACGTCTACGAATCATGTTTTGGCTCTTTAAATGAACTCTACTTGCATAAACTGTATTTCTGAGAAAAAAAAGATGGTGGAAACCTGCTGTGGACATATTGACATTTAAAGGTGTTTGACACTGCTGCCTCTTTGTTTTGGCATGCGTGAAGTGCAGAGAGGAGGAGGTCGTTTGGATGATTAACAGGAAAAGTGAGCGACCGAGAGCTTCTGGGGTTAGTGGTAGGTGTTCCCGGGCCCCTCTGGCAGGAGCAGCTGGAGTCTCTAAATTAGTGCTGGGCTTGATTATGCACCGTTCACCCTCTCTGGCCCCTCCTTTGAGTTTAGCTGCAGGTGAAACTCTCTGCCAGTCGGCCTTCTGCCGCCGCTCTCTCATGCTTTTGTCCTCCTGCGCGTAATTGTAGTGTGCATGGTGCCACACAGCAAAGTGTGTGCAAGAGCGTGCGTTTGTGTGTGCATGAAGCTTCTCATCTGTTGACTGTAGAACCAGCCCCTATCACAAACACACACAGTACACAAACACACATCCCTGTAGTGGAACCTTTAACTGGCATGAAGCAGCTCAGTTGGGTGTGTGGATGTCCTTAAATGTAAGTGGTGATTGTTTTATTATATGAAAATTGAATATTTCTTTGAAACAACATTGTTCCCATTCATCGGTGAGTAATAATTCATGCAGAAAGAGCCAAAAAGATTTATGGACTAAAAATAGAACCCAACCACACAACTTTTAAAGCAAAAAATGTTTAATTATATTTAGATTTAAAGATAGGGAGAAAAATCACAAGTAACAAAGAGTTAGGGATTTCCCACAATCACATGGTTTAGGACTCAATCAGAATCAAATGTTACCTCCCGATCAGGACTCGCATATATCAGTCTTGACAAACACACTGAGCTTCTTTAACTGCCTTAATGGAGTGGGAGGAGGCGTCGTCACATTGGGCGCAGTAGCCATTTTGTTTGTATTCTTAGTTTCCACGAGAAGTTGCGCTTGAATTTGAGGTTAAACATTTAGAAAATGCTACAAATTACAAAAATAATTACTATGGAGGGAGGCACCGTGGCGCAGTGGTTAATATGAATGTGTGTATTGCCCTGAAATGGACTAGCAACCTGTCCAGGGTGTTAACCCACCTCTCTTTGATGTGTGCTGAAGATAGACATCAACAGACCCCTGTGACACCAAAAGGGAATAAGCAAGCAGGAAAATGAATGAATAAATTAATAATTTCTATTGGTAGGAGTCGCTTTGTTTAATGTGTAACCATGGCAACGGTGGCGGCACTCTTCAAATATGGCAGATTCCCCCAGTGACTTCCTGGACTCCCTCGCCAGTGTTCCGAACGATCTCTGAGTTAGTTAACGTTTGTAAACCTCGCCTGTACTCAGGTTTGTCCTCAGACTCTGTTTAATCATTAGTGAAGTTACCCGTTGGTGTTCGGTGGGTTGAAGTCGGGGTTCAGACCTCTACACAGCAATCCAAATTGAGATTCGCACAAATCTTTGGATGGTTTCTCAGCAGGGTGTTCTTCAGCTGGGTCGAGGAAATATTGATGCAATGACGCTCCCTGCCTGAAGATGGCATTTGCGGTACAACAGATGCATTTGGCGGCACACGGGAAACAGGAAAGAAGGAGACAGAGAAGTAACACATCGAAAAAAATTGTGCATGTCATGCGGTTTATACTGCTGGTGGCTGATCTCAGGGTGCTGGTGCCTGATCCCTCCCCTGTCTTAGCATCCTCACCTCAATCTATACCTTACCAAGAGCTGGGTTTTGTTGCCTCAAGATGATTCCTTCCTGGTTACCCGGAAACCACTAATCCCAAATATTCACCTGAATGCTCAACTCCGGATCACTGATACCAGTTCCAGTTCTGAAGACACCCTGGGAGTTATACTGATCTGCTGCGTTACTATCAATAGCTGGATGTTCAATAAACAATGTATTTATTACGTTGTTGTTATGTCCCTTGTGTACAGTCACCTCAGAATTGTGATCATGATATTGGCTAAAATCCAATGTTTTTGTCTTTTTCCACTGGCAAAAAAAAAAAATCTAAATGCATCTTCTTCTTTACCATTCAAGCTACAGCAGCCAAACTTTACCAAGACATCCAAACTGGTCTGAACCAGGTTATCTATCTGTGAAAGTACCTGCCAAGAGCTGTCCGGAAGTATTTAAACCCCAAGCTCTAAAAAAAGGAGTAAAAATTAACCATTTACTGACCCATAAATAGGAAAAGGCAATGAAAATATTGGCAAGATGAAATATAAAAAAGTGTATTTGTTTAATGATATCACTGACAGCTCTCAAGCAACCAAACTGTTTACCCTAGAAACCAAATTTGGTAAAAGTATGGTGGCAAAGGCAACATTGCAATCAGACTTTTTACCTTAGCAAACAGCTTGGCATATCTCTATCTCAACTTAGGAAATAATGGGGGGTGGTTTATGTCACTCGTTGCAACATTGGATTTTAAACAGCACTTTTACAAGCCAACATTAAAGTTTGTGTGCAAACTTTAGCCATCTAGTTATTATTATTCCACTATAGTGGAAAATGATAATTTTTCTAATATGTTGAGTGTGTTGTGAAAGTGTTAGTTTGCCGGGTAATTAGTTACTTTTGAAATGAACTCAGGAACTATTACGAATCAAATGATTAGAAAAAAAAAATTTATTAGGTTTTTTTTTTACATACATTTAAAATTGTATTTTCTAAACTTCAAAGATTATTATATAGACACTTGCATGTCCTATTAATGAACAAATTGAAAATGTCATTAACACCGATGTCAATGAAGCAATGCCTCATTGCCCTGTGGTAAAATGTGAAAATTATGCCAGGACGCACCTGAGTAGATGTTTGCAGTGCAAAGGGGTATCTCTCTACCATCCCACAATCTATCTCTCTCTCTCTGATGGGTCTTTGTGCATGGTATTCTTGGTTGATTTGGGATTTCTCCCTTTTGCAGGCCTGGGGGAGGACCGGTAACTGAGCCACCAGCCGAGGGAGCTGGACCAATTACACTGTTAGGATAAATGTAGCGCCATGCATGGATTGTGGTACTTAACAGGCTGTATGAAGGCAAGCTTCACCAGGGTATTTCAAATGGAAGGGAATTTAAAAACAGATTTATGGGGCAGTTAAAAATAGTAGGCGACTGATATCCCTTCCCCCAAGTTTGCCTCTTTTCTTTTTCATGAATTGAATGATCTGCCGGAACAGGGGAAGCTATCCCCAGCGGACCACTTCAACACAAATTGACAAGTTCAGTACAGTATCATAATATCCTATCATCTTTCTTATCTTCATTTCGTGTGTCGCCATGACCAACAGTAGCAGATCAAATTAAGCGTTAACTTGATCTGAGTTAATGAATTATTGTGGCTCCTATGATGTGATCATCTTCATTAATGGGACATCGTACCTGCTGTCAGCTCATAATCTAAACACTGCAACAGCTTTACTGAGCGTTCTGTATTAAAAATGAGTACTTTGTGAATCAATGATGGTCATTCCACACAGACTGCTGGTTAGATTAAATTGATTAATTATTTCATTATATAATAATTATAAATACAGCCAATAATAACTGTAACCCTGGCAACAAATGTGAGTACACCCCTAAGTGAAAATGTGGCCACTATCATTTTCCAACATGGCTTCTCTGGAGGTTCACCAGAGCTTCACAATGGAATCTTCTTCCACTTCTTTATCACTGAACACTGGACACCTTGTGCTCCTCCACCTTCCTTTTCAGTAAGAGGTGTTCTATGGGGACAGAGGTGTTCTATGGCGTTTAGGTCCGGAGACATGCTTGGCCAACAAACTATCGCAGCCGCAGATCATGACACTCCCACCACCATGTTTTATAGTAGGCAAGACGCACTTGACACATCAGAACCAAGCTTTATATTGGTCTCATCAGACCACAGGACATGGCTGCAGTATTCCTGGTCCATAGTTAGCATGTCTATGTTAGCAATTTGTCTGTTTTTCAAAGCAAATCTTTGGATGTTGTGCTAGGAGTGTGCACTCAGCTTTATTGACCCACATGTTCTGAGAAGAACCTCCTGGATAGCGTGTTAGCTATTTTCTTAAAGCCTAGGCCAACTTTACATAAAGCAACAATTCTTTTTTTCAGGTCTTCTGAGAGTTGGACTTTCAGACCCGAGGTTGAGAGAGTGGAAGAGCTTTTATACCAAATTTAACTCACATTTCATCTGGTGACATTGAAACTGTGTAATACTAATGAGTCACACAATACAGGGGTTAATAAGAACAAATCAGAGCTGAACACAATGTTGTTACACGTTAAAAATGGCTGCAGTACCCACAATGCACTTCAGTCATCAAAAGTCACCTATCAATGGCTGTATTTTATTTAAATTGGCACTGCTATAAAAACTTTACACTGATTACTTTTCATTGTGTCAAAGAATCATGTCTGCAGTGTCGTCCTGTGAAAAGAAATGAATAAATATTTGCAGAAAGTTGAGCAGTGTTCTCACTTTTGTGACATACTGTATCGTTTACACCGCCGCCACTTACACAGCAATTGTCCATTTTAATGATGGCAAACGTCTCTAATGAAAATATACCCATTTACATGAAAACTAAATCTTTTATAGAGAGAAGGAGCATTAAACTACACACTATTAGATATACTTCAAGACGAGGACCGCTGTGGCTCCTGTTCTGGCCTGAAGCCGTATGACACTGATCTGATCTAGTTAAACAACAGCTGTTTATTATTTCAGGGGAAATCAGTGGAAAGATTCTCTCTGGAGACGCCACTCTGTGCCAAGCACTCCTCCTCTTTGTAAATCAAAAACCTGTACAGATGCCCGTGGGTGTCAAATGAGTCCAAAACTAACCAAATCAGCCTTTCATAGCACAAACTCTCAGTAACAGCTTGTCATTGTTAGGAAATCTTGTTACGATTTTTAAACGTTTGTCTCGGAAAGTTTAAAAAAAGAATCTCCGTTCACGTTTTAGGAAGTCTTTCATTATACCTGATTAATTTTACCCTTCATTTCAGTTGTTTTTCAGTGTTTCACAAGGCGATGAAAGCTGAAGACAAAGTGAATTGGCTGGCAGGATTTCAGACCTGTTCCAGTTCCAGTTTGGTTTGGTTGGGGGTTGTAAATGTACGGTTCAGTGTCAGAAGAGACTCTTCAGTCATGTGCATCATGACTTTAAATCCCATTGAAATGATGCAATGGGAAAATTATAGAGGTTGAAGTAATCAGTGAAGTCGCAGTTCATGATGCTGTAAATACCTTTTGATTACACCTTGCCAAAACTTGATATATTCCTTCATGTGCCAGCTACCATGGGCTGAATTTGATACTGACAACAAGTTTGGACTCATAAGGTTTCTGTTTCTTCAGCTTCCAAAAAATCCACTTTAGCACTAAAGTCTGTCTAACTTTCTCTAAAAGCAAGAGTTTACACAGTAGGTCTTGATATAAAAATCTAAACCTACGTCCAAAGCAGACTAGAAGATAAGGAAACTGGTAGAAGTGACGATTACTTAATTAGAACATCTTGAAAAACTGAAACTTGTATATATTCATTCCACACAAACAGATATAACAGTTTTTATATTTCATTTTATGATTGTGACTAAGGAACCATGACATGTTGAGCCTTTTAGTGGCTTTCATAATGATTAGTAAGACTAGATTGAATAAAACATTGAAACATGGACGTTAACGAACAAAAAATGAAATTGTTTATTTTAAAAACTGTTTTTATTCCCGCCATAAAGTCATGTGAGTCAAATGGTCACGTGAAAGCTGAACACGAAACGCCCGATTCCCTCCTCCTGAAGTGATGAGCTATCCACAAAGCAATGCTATACTACACCACAAACCACTGTACAAAAGTATTTGAACCCTACACTTTAGAAGGGGTTAAAAAAGTTACAATTTACTTGTAATTGCTTTATAATTGAATTTAAAATTAATAAGACAAGGCAAAAAAATATTTTCAAAACTAAACATCATAGGGAAATGTTGTGTATACTAACCATAGTAACAAACATTTATTTTTTGACATCACCGACCCCTCCCTAGCAACCAAACTGTTTAACCTAGCAACGAAATTTTCTGAACTCTATTTCAGCTTTTGTAAAGGATACAGACATGATGGGGCTTTCTTTATCTAACCTATAGTGACGAATGAAACACTCTATAATGTCACTGTAATCTCCATAGCAACCTGACTGTTTACCATAGCAACCATCACTATCTGAGCTAAGTAAAATCATAGAGACATGGGGGCTGGTTCATATTACTCATATTGGCATGGGGGATTTTATATGAGGTAGGGGTGGGCGATATCTCGATATTTTTTAAACTCGATATGAATTCTGGCATATCGTATATATCGATATAATGTCTATGTTTAATTTTCGCCAATTTGCTTGTTTGCCTTCTCTGTGCTGTGTTCGTCTGCGCCTCCTTGCTTTTGTTCCCCCTCCCCTTGCCTGTCGTCTCAATCAACATGGCGGCGCCCGCAACCAGCCCGGAGGTTACAGAACTTGTTGCAAAAAAAGAACAGCTGGCTCCATTATATGGAAATACTTTGGTTTTAAGTCGTCAGACGAACAACAGACAGATGTCTACTGCCGTGAATGCCGTGAAAGTTGCTGCCAACCAAAGCTCAACTAATCTCCACAATTCTATAACGCGGAGTGTAGAATATGACAGACAGAGCGCAAGGTGGTGTAGCATCACAGAGTCCGTGGCATTTCACATAGCGGTGGACATGGCACCCATATCAGTCGTTGAACAACGTGGCTTTAAATGTATGCTAAAAATACTTGATCCCAGTCAGATACAGTTTACCTAGTCGTCATTACTTTTCGAGACAGGAACTCCCGCGACTGTACACTACAGAGAGAGTGCGGCTTGCTGCTGAATTGGAAAAGGTTACTTACAACAGAGGTCCTGCAAAGATGAGCTTGAGTTGAGTTGTTTTATTTTTGAATGAAAAGAAGGCAATGTGTATTATTTTACAGTTAAATTATTATTTATGTTATCAGGGATTTTGTTTATATCCTAAATGTTACAGGAGCACTTTGTTCCTTTGCACTGCCTGTTTTTTAGTTGTAATATGTATACAAGGATTTCTGAAAGAATATTTGCAGAAGCACCTCTGAGCTTCAATAAAAAATGACTTTGACATTTGTATTATTTTTTTTTTTGCAGTAGGCCTTTTTTTTGGAGGGGGGGGGGGTGGTGGTTATAAATACTGTAAAGATATCAAGATATATATCGTATATCGAGATATAGCAAAATATATCGAGACTTATATATTTTTGCTTCATATCGCCCAGCCCTAATATGAGGTCACTAAGCTACCAAATATCTACCTTGGCAACCATTTCATTTTTCTTCTTCAAAATACTTTTAAACAGCACATTTTACAAGCCTACATCAAAGTAAAAGTTTAATTATTGTTGATCATTGAATCATTTTATAAAATGTACATATTTTAGGATTGGTAGAACATTTTAATTTTGAGCTAATTGAAAAGTCTTGAAAAATTCAGTCAGATGCATTTATAGATCGGTAAATACAAATGAGACTGTCCCTAGCACATGTTTGAGGGGTGAGAGAGAAGAAGAGTTTGCATAATTATCACTGTGCTAAGCAACAACAGGAAACATATGTCTATGTTTAATTATGGTTATATGACCATCATAAATAGACTGCTGTTATGAGAGGGAGATCCTTTATGGCAGTTTCGAAAAGCAAACTAACTCTTTGAAGTGTAAAGTACACTCTGTTTAAAGCTGTAAAACTGCTGAGCTAACCCTGCTCAAGTGATATTTACATTTTCCACAGCGCCCCTGAGTTTTATGTCCAACTTTATAGTGCCCATAGATACATTAATTGGTTATTTTAAAAACATTATACTGGCCGACATAAATGTTTTATATACTAAAATGCACATTGACAGCACATGTATGGAAACACAGTGTACTGTGACAAGGTGTAAGTGATTTTCTAAAGCAAACACAGACATGGGCTTTTTGGTTCGATTACCTGACACACTTGTAAAAACTTGAGACGGCTCACTATTTTGCTTCTAAACTAATAATACATTTATCGTACCATTGGTAAATCCAAGAAAAGCTTCGAGTACTTCATTTAAATAATTTTGAATTACAAATATAAACATTTTACATGTGAATGGATTGCAGAATGCATAAATGAGATTTTTAGCCAAATAACAAAATAGGAAAAACAAGCAATTTGTCTCAGGTTTGTCATTAAATATTACAAGATCATGTCCCATGACATAGAAAAAGTGCTATGAAGATCAGGTTTATTTTTAATGCTTTTAAAGGGGGCATATTAGGCCTTTTCAAAGCCTTTACTTCAGAATAATTTAGACTTTGGACTCCTCTAAACTAGCATTCAACCTTTTAGAAATCATAGAATCCAATATTTATCATCTCCTTTCAATGGTTTCTTATTTTCTGTCTCCTCAAAACTTTCCTAATCCCTCCCGCGCACAAACATCTGCCACACCCTCTTCTGTGCAAATCTCTGTAGGCAGTCAGAACGCTGCTAATGAGCTAAATTTAAGGTAAGCATACCCATTTCTGAAAGAACTTCTGGGTCTTATTGTTAGCTCTGCTTGGACATGGGTGGGAGAGGGTTACTAACCTGACTGGTTTGTGTTGGGCCGAATGTTAGAAGAACCAACTGTAATGAATATGTGTCACAGGATTATAGTTAAATATTACTTGGACATGTACCATAACAAAGAAAAAGTGCTTTTGAGAAATTGACGTAATTTTTATTGCATTTAAAGGGGCTCCATAACACCTTTTCAAAGTCTTTATTTCAAAATGATTTACATCCCACATTGTTAATGTAATAAATGATAATAAAACTCATGCAAAATACGTAATATTTACACAAATGTGTCGGAGGAGGTGGAACGGATGGCAGAAGACATTACGGCACCACATATGAAGGGATGGAGAGAGCGCTTCTGAGAACGCGTCACAGGGTTTCTCCAAGTTGCGCTACAGAACAGCACTTTCTACGTTATAAACGTTATTTCTCTTTTTGACACCTTGACTCTAACATTTGTTATAGCACATTATTAGTAATCTAAACATAATGTTTCGCTCGATTTAAAACTGATTTGACGTGTCTCAAAACTAGCATTCAACTCCAATATTTATAGTCTGCTTTCAATGATTTCTTGTTTTCTGTCTCATCAAAACTTTCCTACTCCCTCCAATGCACAAGATTCTGTGCAAATCTCTGTAGGCAGTCAGAATGCTAATTCTGAGGTAAACATATACTTTTCCCCTAATGACCTGCCGTGTGTGAGTGTTAGCTCTGCATAGACATTGGTGTTTGGCCTGGAGGATCTGCAAGATGCAATGGAAATACAACTTCAAGTGTGGGTTCAATAAAGATTCAGAGAAATCGCTTGTGTTTATATACATATAATTCTGTTTAATTAGTCAGAAATTAATGATATATTTTTAAGTGGCGTAATTATGTTATAAAATTAATCAACAAAATAAAACAATTGTAAAATATACAAATTGAGTCACGAAACAAAATGGAGTATCTATATTGTAGCGGGTTGCGAAAGAGAAATGGCCACACTGCTCAGGTTCAAACCCATTCAGGACATTTACTAAAAAGTGGCGCACCAACAATTAAATACCAAAAGAAATATTTAGTATGGCAATGGAGATGATGGCGAGCCGGATAGGCAGCCGCAGGCTCCCGAGAAGTCCGGTCCAAGTACTGTAATGCATGGTTTCTCAGACAGAGGTATGGGATCTCCCTTGGCTGGTCTCGATGATCACTGGTCATTGAGCTTTGGGCCTGGGGATCCCCAAGTCGTCGGCCTATGGATGGCCGTTGACAATTCATTGATGGCGTAGACCTGGTCGGTGGGATAAATTTATATGTGTGTGTGTGTGTGTGCGTGTGTGTGTGTGTGTACCTCTCTCTTGTTATAATTTGTGAAATTATCCCATCGAAAACACAAAAATGAGCAAAGATAGAATCCACATGTCAGTTCCCAGAAGGTCATCTATTGGCCTCCATCTTACGGTGCATGAGCTCCCCCCGCCATCCATCAGCTCCCACCCTGCATTAAATTTTAATTCTGGTTACTGAGTGAGGCCATTGAAACTTTTATCTCAACCCTTCTTTATCATCTCTTCATTAAGTTCTCATGCCTGTGAGCTCTGCAGCTAAGGATGATGTTTTGAATAATGAAGACTCATTATTCCTGCACAGAATGCTTGTTAATTCAAATGATGATATTAAAACTATAGTAGCCTTTAGCAGTAGGGTGATTTCTAGCATACTTTATCATGTATCAATATATACTCTGTTTGTCAAAACTGCCCTGGGCGGGACGTGACATTCTCACAGAGGACTGGAGCGCTTCACAGACCCTTCTGTATAGTCCAAGGTGACAACTCTGTGAGTCCAAACCCTCAGGAAACAGAGACACGGAGAGAACCCAACTTCATGTGTCGTCAAATGCACGCACAGTGACACATTCTCCATCTCTGTCTTTGTGTTTTAGTTTCGTGAGAGAAATCTGCCAGACCTAAATCACATCGTCTTCAAATTCTTGGTATGTTGACATTTCCATTTTGATCAGGTATCATCTCTTTATATATATATCTATCAGATAGAGTCTAATTGAGATTCAATGTCAAACCTCCGTCCTCTTAAATATTACTGTGTTTTATTATTTATGGGCATGCTTTGCATTATTTTAAATTGAATTGCAGAGAGTGATTGGCCAGGGGAAAGACCAGTGACATCATAACTTTTTAGCAAATATTAAACGTACTTTAAACAGATCTCGTTGAGATTAAAAATTCTCTTTCACAAGAGCATTCTTTAGAGGCTACCTATCTGCAACAATCTGTGCATGTAAGATCACATTTTGAGCACATAAAATGCATTTTGCATGTACCAAAACTAAATTTTATAGGGAAAAAATGTTATATTATGGTATTTTGAGTGAACTGAACAATTTTTAAACAAAACTATGTTTTTTATTTCAAGTATCTTACTCTCACATCAAGGCTCTGTCTCAAATAACTTGCTCAAAACAACCCACTGTTACTGTTGTTCTAGCCAATCAGAAAGGAGGTTTCTAGAATCCAAATGGTTGCCATGACAACCAATAACAACATTCCCTCGTTACAGAAAAAAACAAATGTCTGAGACTTTCAGCTGGATTTATGGCATATTCTAACATTAGGTCTTTTTGAGCAAGTGACCTTTGATTTAGGGCAGCGGTGTCAAACTCAGTTCCTGGAGGGCCACAGTCCTGCACACTTTAGCTCCAACCTCAATTAAGCCCACCTGATGCAGCTCGTTAAGTCATTTAGGCAGTTTGTAAGCTTCAGGTGTGGGTCTCTCTGAGCAGCGTTGGAAGTGAAATGTGCCAGGGGTCCGGCCCTCGAGGAACTGAGTTTTGACACGTGTGATTTAGAGGGAACCACTAGCAGCAATAAAAGACACACTCCACTAACATACAAAAAAAACATTTTATTCTTCTTCTGTGTGTTTTATGTCCTCAAAATACAATCGTATGTGCACAAATTGTGGCAGAGACACAACAGTAAACATTCTGGCGAAGGCCGGCAACACAGTTTGTCCACACTTTATATGGTATGCAAAAAGAAGCATGAAATGCTCGAAAGCTTCTGCGACCGTATTGACTTTGGACCATGAAGCAAGGTTTACATGTAAAACACCTAATCCGTACAACGGCTCTCAGAAACAACAGTATAAGTAGAGAAAAATCAAGTAATGTTTCTTCAATCCTTAAATCTACACATTGTTAACGTAATAAATGATAATAAAACTCATGCAAAATACGTAATATTTACACAAATGTGTCGGAGGAGGTGGAACGGATGGCAGAAGACATTACGGCACCACATATGAAAGTTAACTTTCTTGAGATATTTTACGAATTACTGACACCAACACGGTTTCAAGCACGAGCGGAGAGAATACCGAGTGTGTGAGAAGGGATGGAGAGACGCTTCTGAGAACGCGTCACAGGGGTTCTCCAAGTTGCGCTACAAAACAGCACTTTCTACGTTATAAACGTTATTTCTCTTTTTGACACCTTGACTCTAACATTTGTTATAGCACATTATTAGTAATCTATACATAATGTTTTGCTCGATTTAAAACTGATTTGACGTGTCTTAAGGCATATCAGCCCCTAAAGCACACTTTCTTCAAAGGGAGAATGGAGTGCCAGGACCCGGAAGCGTTCGTATCTCGGTGTACCACTGTACTTAAAACAAACAAACAAAAAAAAAACTTAAACTTTGATAATCTTTGAAAACCTTTTAAAACGTTTGTGTGAATAACGTAATTTCTGAGCAATTTATGATTTTTAAGTTCATCTATTTCCCATAGACCCGAATTGGCCGTAAACCAATCTGCAACCAGCAATGTGGGGGGCGATCACCACAATTGGCAATACAATCATTTGAAATTATTTTTTATTTTTTTATCAAACCCATACTTAATTATGATCCTGTCTCTGCTAATAGAAATTATTAATTTTATATGTTATTAACAGGGCTGTCAATCGCTTAAATTACGCTTTAATTTAATTGCGCTTAATCATGACTAAAAGACTGAAACTTTTCGGATATGTAAATATAAAATGTAAATAACTAATGTAAACTCAAGAAAAAGAACCTATTTAAATTCAATATCTGATTGTTTATTGAAATTTTTGTTTAACGTTTAACACATTTTCTCATTTAAACAACACGAATATCCTCCAAATTAACTGTTGGCTTGAAAGCCATTTTTATTATAGTTTATTGATCACAATTAATTGATCAAAAGACAAGAAATATAAATACAAAAGGAAACATAAAAGACCCTCATAGAGAAAACCTGAATAACATAAGACTTCTCCAAAGGAGGAGGAAAAAAGTAAACTAAATGAACAAATGACATAGTCAAACATAATTAGGGATCATGTGACGGAATTCAGATCACATGACCAAGGCAAAAAAATACAATAGAAAATACAAAAAAAACTGCAATTGGCCGTTCATTTTTTTCTGGAATAAATATTTTCTAATTATTTGCCTGCATTAATGCGCTCATTTTGACAGCATTAGTTATAAAAACAAAAGTATATCATAATATGTACTTGTAATATAAAGTATATCATAAAAAGAACAAAAAATAATAAAACAACAAAAGTATACTTTTTCAATTTTAGATGAATGTGCAATGGGTGATACAATGGGTAACCTTCATGCATAAATGGCAGGGAGTGGGGGAGGTATTCCAGAGTGCTCAATTACATTTAGCACTAAAGTTTTTAGCAAGAAAAATCACATTTGGGAGGTTTTAAATCACTGGGATCAAATTGACCCCATGTGATTGCGTATTTTAGAGTAACATGTCTCCCTCTATGTATGAGATGATGGGTCAACCAAAATCTGGTGCAATTACATAGCTTTTCGAAATATATTTGTGAGTTTTAACATTTCTATTTATAAATACATACTTTTAAGTTTTACAATACCAAGAAAGACTAGGTAATAACACTTCCCAGAAATCAAATATCTTTGAGGCAATGTGCATGGAGGTGCATGGGTGCTCTACCTGATAATGGGTTTTGTAGACCCCTGCAGGCATGAACCTTTGGCAGATCCTGAATGCTGTGGAAGGATCAATGGAAGAATGAAAGAGGGAGAATGAACATCAGTGGAGGTATAAAGAAGCAGACATCCTGTGGCATCAGTCTTTGGATAGAGGTGAAGAGCCAGGCTCAGAAAGTAATCTGTTGTTAAGACACAACACCGCTGTGAGGTTTCCCATCAGCTCATGGATTAGGACGGGAGAATTGTCATTTACATCAGCTTGTACTTTAATGCCTCAGTGGCGTGATGGTTAATAGCATTTGAGAAACAATGAGTCTGGTCGCATCATCTCCATCTCGACAGTCAAATCCACAAGTTGGACACTGCTGAGCCCTTGTCGATGCTTGTGCAGACAATAGCCGTTGTTGTGGTCTTGTAGCAAAGCTAATTCCTCCTATCTCTCGGCTCCATGTGCGTGCTATGCTTGTCACTCCATACATATCTCTCTCGATGTATCAACTCATGCATTGTCTTCATGCAGTCTCCTCAATAATCCTGCGTAACACTTGAATATTCAGTTCTCCACGACTGAATGAGTACAAGGCCTCAGCGCCGACTGCAGACGTCTATATTCTGCACTTTTTTTTATTACAGAGGAGGAATCACCGTCTTGTCAAGCTAAGAGGTTCAAGCCCTTGTTTTGTTTGTCAATAAAAGCATGGAGAAAGTGAAAGTTGCAGATACTGGATCTCTAAAGGCCTCTACACACAAATCTGAATTTTCTGTACAAAGTTTCGTGCCTCGATCGAAAACCATTGGCGCCAACAGGAGCTCACACATTCAGTTTGGGGTGTCACACATTTGACCAAATGAGGGCTGCCAATGAAAAAGAGTTTCACACTGCCATATCCGTTTTTCACAAAGAGAACGACCAATGAAAGCTGCTCTTGTGATGATGTGAGTAGGATGTAAAGAACTGCTTGGTGGCGCTCATTCCACATTTCCATAGCCATTTTCTACAGAAAACAGGAATGAAATAGCACACCACAAATCCTCTCTTTCCACCACATTTTATTCAAACAGCTCCCTGTATTCAGCCACCAACAGTAGAAACAGCTCAATATCCGTCTCCAGCTGTGTCTCAATCCAGATTCTAGAATCATCTGGAGGCTGCGGCTTGGGAGGATTGGTTGGGACCATTGGTTAATGAGAGATCTTGTCATGTTTTTAAAATAAATATATTAATTTGTTAAAATCCTACTTTCACTACAAGGGTTTAAAGAGCCCATTGAACTACTGTCCTTAACCATTAGAAGTCTGTGACTACTTACAACTTTCTCTAATACATTACCTTTTATCTTTTTTTTTGTAAAACCCCATCTTTCCTTTTTTACTAATAATTTTTCATCACATTACTCAATAATTCCCCAACCAACCTGAAATTGACCTAAAGAATCAGATCCAAGCCAAATTGAGTTTATTCCACAGGGTGATCCCTTAGAGATAGGGTGAGGAGCTCTGTCACTCAGAAGGCGCCTCCTCTGCATCGAGAGGAACCAGTTGAGGTGGCTCAGGCAACTGTTCCAGATGCCTGCCTGTTCAGGGCATGTCCGGCTGGGAGGAGGCCTTGGCCTTGGCCTTGGAACACCTCAGTATTCCTCTAGTAGAGCTGGAGAAAGTGTCCTCGGTGAGGGAGGTCTGTTCTTCCTTGCTCAGACTTCTGCCCCGCGACCTGGGACTGGATAAGAGAACAAAGATCGATGAATGGACCTGAAATTGAACAAAAAAATACAATTGTTTTTACTGGAAAAATCTGAAAAACTAAGAACGAATATTTTTATTCAAAGGCAATAAAAATAGAGCTAATCTTATCCACTATTCCAAATACTTTTTTGCCATTGTGCTTTTTTGTGCCAAAACTTTGAAAAACACAGGCCATATATATATATATATATATATATATATATATATATATATATATATATATATATATATATATATATATAATATATAATTGAAAGACGATTGTCATTTTTTCACATTTTATTTGAATTACCTTGCAAACTATGTGTCTTACTTCTTGTAATGTTCTTTTAAAACCCAAAATAACAATATTTTTTTAAACGCACACATTAGATTTGATAGCAATTTTAAACAATAAATGGATTGTGTCATTCCTATGAAACTCAAAACAGTGATGTGATTGGTACATGCACTGGGGCATGCAGAGACTTCTAATGGTTAATAAAAGCCTGTCACTTACATTTAAAGACAAATTCAAATGTATTTATTTGCTAATGCGCAAAGCATGTTGGGATATCTGAGTCCACAAAGGATCATAGACATGCATCCTCCAATTTGAGGGCAACAGAGGATGCAACACCGAAAGAAGGACCCTTTGAGTTTTGCCAAAATAGGATAGCGTTTACGTAAGCGACATTGAAATACAGTCTAGGAAGGATTCAGACTTCGGATTCAGGCACAGCTTATGTCATCATCTTTTTCTTTCCTGTTTCCCTGTGTGTCACGGAGTTGTATCTCAAACGCCATCTTCAGGCAGGGAGTGTCATAGCATCAATATTTCCCTGACCAAGACGAAGAGCCCCCTGCTGAGAAGCCATCCCAAGTTTTGTGCAAATCTCAATTTGGATCGGAGTGCAGAGGTCTTAAATCTGGGAAGTTTGCTGAGTGTCACGAACATCGCTTTAAAATGTCTCTGAGAAGCCAAACAGCGCCATAGCGCCCACTACACATCTGACAAGAAAATAATGCTTCTTCAAAGAGCGCTAGCAGTCACGACTAGGGCACTTCTGGCCTGCAGCAATGGCCTTCCGGAGGGTGTCAGGTGTGTGTGGCTGGGTTTGGAATGGATTGACAGAAAGCAGCGAAAGAAAGCGTGTGGTTGATAGGTTGAGATGACTCCCTGACATATATGGCTGACATCACAATGTGAGTTATGCTCCACTGTAATGAGCAAAAGCAGCTGCATCTCAGGACGGCTCTGTAGAAACACGCTTAAACTCTCCGCTATCAATCATTCACAGAGCTATGCCTTTGATTCCATTTCAAATACCCTTTCTCTCTATTGGAGTTTCATTTGCATTCAATTTGTTTCACGAAGCAAGAGAATAACAAGATTGCCAGCGCACCAGACGTTTCATTAACTAGCACACTGTTGTTAAATATTAACTGTGCAGAGCAATGATGGCCAGTGGAGCAAATTACAATAAACGGCACGCACGACTATCTAGTTGTTCATTTAAACACTTCACACCTCTGCAGCTTGAGGTTGGTATTACTATTACAGTGAAATGATGGTTATAAGCATGTGATACTCTCAGAGGAACACCTGTACTCATAGTTAATATTTAAGGGGCTTTTTAATGTAAAATTATGCAGTGCGACTTTATTTCCTCATTAAAAAACACAGTACTGCGCTAAAGGTTTGAGCAGGTGTGAAAATGCTGTAAACAAAGAGTTCTCTAAAACATAGAAGTATTATTTTTATCAACAAACAAATTATATTGATTTGACCACCTTCTAGGTATACACTCTCCGGCCACTTTATTAGGTACACCTATCCAACTGCTCTGAAACGTAAATTTCTGATCAGCCATGGCAGCAACTCAATGAATTTGGGCATGTCAGAGCATCAGAATGAAGAAGAAAGGTGATTTATGTGATTTTGATCGTGGCACGCTTGTATTTGGAAACTGCTGATGCACCAGGATTTTCATGCACAACCATTTCTTGGGTATACAGAGAATGTAATCACCAGTAAAAATATCCACTTAGACGCAGTTCTGTGGAAGCAAATGCTAGAGGGAAATGGCCAGACTTGTTTGAGCTGATAGAAAGGCATTAGAAACTGCTCATTACATACAATTAACACACAGCACATAGAACCTTGAGGAGGATTGGCTACAGCAGGAGAAGACCACAGCAGGTGCCACTCCTGTCAGCTAATAACAGGAAACTGAGGCTCAAATTCGCAGTCTCACCAAAATTGGATGATAGAAGATCGAAAAAACTCAAAGAGTCTCGATTTCTACTGCAACTGCCATCAAAAACATGAGAGCATGGATCCATCCTGCCTTGTATCAACGGCTCAGGCTGCTGGTGGTGGTTAATGGTGGGTTGCTATTTTTTGGCACATTTTATGCCCATTGAGCATTGTATCAATACCATAGCCTCCCTGAGTATTGTTGCTGACTATGTCCATCCCTTTATGACATCCCCTGATCTTCTGATGCTACTTCTAGCAGGATAACGTGATTTCCTTCTCAATCCAATGGATCACCTTTGGGATGTGGAGGAATGGGAGATTACCATCATGGATGTGCATCTAACAAATCAGCAGCAACTACTTGATGTGATCATGCTAATGTGGACCAAAGAAGAATTATTGCAGGTCTGAAGGCAAAACGGGGTCCAACCTTGTACTAGCCAGGTGTACCTAATAAAGTGGCCAGTGAAAAGGGCAGTATGTGAAATAATATTTTCTTCTTGCATGCTTAATCTTATATTGTTTTCGGGTGTTCTGCCTTACCCCACCAAAACCTCCAATGCCCCCCCCCCCTCAAATGCTTGTTTCCAATGGAAGAAAATATTGCATTTGCTGATAATAGATAATTATGGAAATGGTTGGGTATTCCAGATGCCAGCAACTAAGAGTGAGTAAAAAACATTTGTGAACATCACCTAACTGCAGCAGAAACTTTATGACGGCTGTTCTCACAGTCGATGCAGATCCCAAAGCAGGAAGTACTAATATAACTAAGAGCCTTTGTTTAGCTAAATGTGCTCTGAAGCTAAAGCTAGCAAACACACATACACTCACAAAATCACAGTCAGGTAGACCTCATATTTAATGGAAAATTAGGAATAAATTCTTAAGAATAAAATAAAAATATTTGCTTAAATGCGCAAAAAGAGATTTCTGCTTCCTACATTTTCAGTCGTTGAATGCGAAAGAACACATGTTCCTGGAAAGTACTCAATCCTTATAATCTTCAAGTGTTTCAGAGCCATTCAATAAATGAAAATTCCATTTGAAAATGAGCCATTTGAAAATTCCAAATCACTAATTTACCATTTTTTAAACATTTCAGGATATAACACTCACCAAGGTGTGTATTTTATACACAACATAAAGACTTATTAGTCTCAAATCATCAATGGCCTAGTCTTATAAGAATGTGGCGTATCTGTTCTTCGTAGAGTTGCATTGAAGAGAGCGTGGCAGAAGCATGAACTCGGGAGGGAGAAGAAAACATGAGCAGTTTCCAATAAATCTTACATTTGTGAAAGGCCCAGTGTTTGTTCAGAGTCGTCCAGTAGGTATTCTAAGGACTTTTTAAAGGGCATCGCCCCCTTTCTTCCATATAGACATCAAAATAACTTTGATGGTGGTCTCTGGCACCTGTAAAAAGCTGTTAATAACTTTTCTGTCTTGTCCTCTCTATTATGGAGGTGCAAAAGAGATTAAAAGGTGAGAGAGCCGCCTTTAATAAGTAAAACTCTATTCCACTCCACTGTCTATTATTAATACGCACCTCTTCATCTGTTATTAACACATTCCTGCTCTTACTGATTACCTTTGTTCTATTAAATCTCATGACCGCCTCTGTCTTTGTTTGTTTCATTGTGTGGTTTCTTTCACCATTGCTTCTGATCGATTATCGAGTTCTATCTAAATGCATGGTTGTAGGATTTCATCCAACAAGGGAATGCCCGATGAATCTGCTTCATTTTAATGTCTGAAAGACCAAAGATCAGAGTGCGCGAGAGACCAAATGAGGGATCTGCAGAACCTCTAACTATTATTTAAAATGCACTCCAACTGTTTAACACTAAAGTAAGTTTTGCAACTCATTATATTTACAAATAACACGCACGCATTGAAGAGTTCATTGACTTCAATGGCGAACATTTACAAAGTTCATCTAAGCTTCTTCAAGGGTGTGTGTGAACAATCTGTGCAATTCACTCTGCAACTCACACATCAACACACAGAAACAGTTTAGGTCTACAATTAATTCATTTTGAATGACCCTGTCTGCATTGTGAAAACAATGAAGAGTATATACACAAAATTACAGTACAGTTGTGCAGTGGAAAAGAAGCCAAGTTTGAGCCACAAAAACGCTGAAAACGGGGAAAAACCGTTGGGCGACTGACTATTCGAACCCATTTTTAAAGACTTCAGCAACACCAATCCAACAAAAGAAGAATGGATTGATTTAATTTGAAGAAATAACTGGAATCCAGACAGAGTTGTGCTTGTCGTGTTGGGCAAGTCAGAGTTTTGCCAAAATCACAATGTTCGCTAATCATAAATTTCAATGACTGTTGAATGGCATGGTGGGTAAACAAGCTTTTTTTTATTTATTTATTTTTTTACAGTATTTAGAATTAAATATTATTTTTTTCCTTTGATGAGAATTTGTCACAGCTAGCAATCCCTTGGACGTCCCTGCATGCACCGGAGCGTTTGCCAATCACATCGTCTGTTTTGAATTAAATCTGATCGAATGACGTAATCCAGCTAATGTTTAATTTGGATTTCGAATTTAATGTGTAGGTTTTAAAAAAGGTTTCTGACATTTTGTTATTTGGTTACTATGGTAAACAGTCTAGTTGCTATAGAGGGGCCATTGACATAATATAATGTTCCCAGTTTAAATAAGTTACATAAACCAAGTTTTTATCATTTACTAAAATTTATAAATAAAGTTTTTTTTTTAATTTGTTATTGTGATTAACATAAACAAATCCACATTTCTCTATGATGTTTCATCTTGAAGATAATTTTGTTCCTGTTTCCCAGTTAGTTTTGTTCTGTCGATTTTCAATGGAGAGTAAGTCAATGGCAAATATTTAACCCTTTCTAGATCCTGGGGTTCAAGTACTTTTGCACGCTGATGGTATGTTCTTTCACAGACTTTTAAACTTAGAAAGTTTGAAGCTTTTATGAGGTTCTCAGTTTTAAACCGTTTGACCCCATGTTAAATCAAACCCAAGTCAGACCAGTTTGAAGCTATAGTTCCTTCTAGGAGGAGACACTTTAAGAATTTTTTTATCAAGCCAACATAATTATGTCCAAAAAGGCGCCTCAACCAAATGCTGCTCCATGTTATGATCTATGCAAGAATCTACTAGTTCAGGTCTGTTTTTAATTACAAATTTGGGGATTTAAAGTAGAATATAGCTGTGAAAAACAGGACTCCACAAAGGTTAAATAATGGGTATCTCTTGCAGAAGTGAAAGGTTTGCTGATAAGTGAATAATTTTAAGTCATCGAGTTAATCATTGTATGCTTTAATTTTTGGGTTTTTTTAACTGGATCAACCGAGATTTGAGAGTCAACGTGATTGCTTGTTTAGTTTTTTTCAATTATAAACTTTGGCGTACTTTGGGATTACCTCATTATTTACCTTCTCCAGAGTTATTCCTGCTTTGTGGATTAAAATTCAACAGCTTATTGTCTTTTTTTGCTCATCAACCAATCACATCCAATGATGTGTCAGCAACAGGTTCAACAGGCACGATGGTTGGCCACCCACGCTTCGGGAGCATGGGAAGAGCAGTATCAAACAGGGAACATCTGTGAGCGCTGGGCTGCATGGACCTCAAACAGAGGAAGCCTTAGGCTACAGGCTCTGCGTTGGCCCACAAATGCACTGCCACCAAGAGCCAGAACCAGAGCGCAGCCAAAAGCACCCAGACCCCAGTGTGGATTACAGAATGTAGAGTATGGGGAGGCAGGCCAGAGACTTGGATTGGGGAAGAAAACTCAAATATAGCAGACGTTGTCAACTGTGTTGAAGATTAACTTCCTCTTAAAATAGCTTATTTTTTTTTTACTTTTATTCCTACATATCCCTAATAAGTAGTGTTTAACATAGTTTAACATCCAATTAGACCATAAACATTTCATGAAATGAGCTAGAAAAGAGTTTCCAAACTAATGTAATATTTTTTCGGATAAAAACTTGACTCCCTTAGAGTTGCATCATGTGTAGAACAATCGTAACAAGGAACATTTATATTTTTGTAGTTGATATTTTCAGAAACTGTATTCCTTTTAAATGTAATGATCAAGGAGCACTGAATATAAAATATCCACTAGTGTTAAAACCCTAAAAAGTTTAGTTCTAAATAGAAAAAAAATAGGGAATTAAATAGAAACTTTGATAATTTTATGTTGAATAAATGTGTGTGTACCCACATGTGTGACAGTATTACCCTGTAATAGAGTGGACCACGCCTTTCGACAGGAGATCCCTGTTACCCTAAAAAAGTAAGAGATTAAAGAAAATTACCTGAATGGATAAATAAATGAACTTAACATTCTCACAAAGTTTAGAACAAGAAGAATGCTGAGTTTATTTTCTAGCCCTACCCCTTTTCCCTTCCCCTTCATTGTGTACACTCACATGAGGTGAAGGGGTGTCCCAATTCTCTGTTGAACGAAGGGCAAGGGTTAAATTGAAGAGGTGTGTAGCCCCCTGTTTTCCCTCTTGATGCATAATAGAAAGTGATAGAGATTTGGCCAGAAATTAGATTTCTTGACATTTGTACTTTCCTGATTACAACAATGCGTCAAGCACTCCTGCTATGAAATGCACCTTCTAGCCATTTCATTGCATTTTTATGCACCTTCAAAAATACTGCAACATATTATAATGGTCAAATGCATTTTTCAATCTTTTCAGACTGGTGCCAGTAAGTAATTCTGGGAAATCACTGAGAATGCTGGGATATTTTCTATTGACATGGGGTCAAACTGTGACGTTTCAATGAGGTTTTCAGTTTGAGTTAAACAGACCAACTTGTGGAGGTTATCAGTCTGTGCAAGAACAAACCAACAACTGTACAAAAGTACTTCAACCCCAGGCTCTAGAGGGGGTTACAGATTTAACATTGACTTTTAACAGCATTGAAAATAAACCAAAAGGAGCCAACCAATTTCACTTATCTCTGATTTTAAAAAATCGTATCTCTGATTTTTAATAAATAGCATAATAAATAAATAATAAATATTACTTTTTCATTTATGAGAGAAAAAAATCGTGTTTTGGGAAAAGAGAAAAATACATTTTATATTTTTGTACAAGTTTACAAATATTAAGATTGTAAACAATAATTTCTGGTGCTTAAACAATGTTTTAAGACTATATAACAGCTTTGTTGTTCATTCAAATGTGTTGTACTTCACAACCTCCGACTTCATGCACAATGTTACTACCTCGTGTTATTAGTGGAAAAAAAAAACTGTGGGTCCTTGTTTTTACCAAAACACTGCTTGTTCAATATAAATCAGTTTACAACTACACACTAATTTAAGTTAATTGATTTTGAGTGCATTCACTTGTTTTTGCTAATAATAGCAAGCTATACATCTGTGTTAAATGTGCGCATTTTATAAGAGCTTCAGTCTTTTTTTTTTCAAATGGATTATTGAAGAAAGAAATTCTTCTCATTATGGCTCATCCATTTTGCACAATTAAATCAATTAATTTGAGTGTCACATGAACCTAGGTATTATTAGCATAGCCCCTAATAAAAGGTGATTAATTTACAGAGCGTCTCATTTCCTGTCCTTGTCACACCACTCCGTAATTCTCTCTCTAGATTTACACTTATGTATCTCACATCGAGATATGTGAAAAATATGTGTAAAATATATAAGGACCACTATTGACTTTCCAGTCGCCTCCTTACTTGAGCTAAACCTCAGTTCGGGGGCATCATCCTACATCAGGGTTGGCTGAACTAGAGCTTTTGAATAGGGATGGTCCAGGCTTCAGAGGCTGAACCTTGTTGCCTGGCAACAAGTAACAGCTGCATTTAAAGATAGCTGGTCACATCTGCAACTGACTTTTAAAAAGTGATTATAATATGCTTTTAAACACACTGTTCTTGGATTAATATGTAACAATAGAGTTTTCTTTTGTTTGATCTTCAGTTTTGTATAATTATAAGTTACTAGATACCAACAAATCTGAATAACATTTTTCCTACTTTATGTTTGTTTTTTAAAGGGGGTTGTAACTTGTCGTTTTCTCTGTTTTTTCTATTGGACCATTCATGGCATTTAAGTATATGTAATTTTTATATTAGAAAACATCATCATTGTGACGGAAATACATTTTATCTTAGCAGTTAGACCCATTTCAGAATGATAGGTTTCAGTAGGTATGTATGCAAATCCTCACAAGCACCTGTGCACTGCTTTCTGTTTGGCCGACAGTTTAGCATGTTCAAAAATCCACAACACCCATGCTTGTGGAGATGTAAATGAACTGAAATTTCTGAGATGAATCAACAGTTGGCTGAGAAATACAACCGTGGAATAACAAAGTCAGCACCTCAACCATATTTCAAAAGGACATCTGTAACCCTTTTTTTGCTTGAGAGAGAAAATCTTACAGAAGAGAGTTGCATCATGTCCATTATGGTTAGCCGGGCAATTTTAAGCACTAAAATTAGCAAATAAAACTAATATATTACACATTGCTGAGTTCTGCCAGACTGTGACCTGCATACAGTTAAAAAAAAATTATCCACTCTCTCTTCAAATTAGGATTCTGGTACTGAACATCTCCTGATTTTGTAGGAGCTGCATCATTTTTGATATGTTATATATAAGGTTGTCAGAGTACCTTTTTTTAAGTACTAAAATTAGCAAATGAGAATGAACATATTCCACCAGAATGTGACCTGCATAAAATTTAAACCTAACTCTATCCACTCTTTCTTCAAACTAGGATTCGATGTTGGGTATTTTTTAGTACTAATACTTGCAAACTAGAAAAATAAGTGTGAACTATCTGTGTTCTACCAGACTGTGACCTGAAGGTTTAACAACCCTTCAGTATTCACCCTTACAGCATAAATTTCAGCATTTTTTTATACTAATTGTATACACAATTATGTTAGATTTTTCTCAAATTCCCCCCAAAATTGCTTATTTAAAATAAAGACATTACTTATATTAAATAGAAATTTAATATTTTGCAAAACCTGCAGAGATGCTTTAAGTTTTTACAGCAGAGAGTTGTTACGAGGACCTTGGATTCTTGGAAAGAAGCCACACTCTGTATCACAGAGAAAAACATTTTGCTTGATCTTGAAAAGATGCCTTTTGTTTACAGATTCTATTTAAAATATCACAAGCATTACACAGACAGTAAACAGCCAGTGAGTTGCAAAGGAATCTCAGTGTTCTTAAAATACATTTAAATAATTAATTGAAATTCATGGAGGCTGCCCAACATTTAAAAACTGCATTTGCATTTGGCTTGAATTTCCACATAACATTTGTGTTTTATTTTAATGCTAGTTGACAATTATATGGTACATGCTAGGCTCTATTTGTCAGAGTCTGTGATCGTCCTAGTTGCGCTTTTTATTTGCTCTTATTTCCAGATTAAATAATAAAAACTACTTACTTTGTAATACAGTTTTAAAAATCACTGGAAAATGGTTGTATTCAGTTCAGATTCTCTGTCGTAAGCACGCAATTATTAATATTAAACTATATATTAACATTAAATGGCCTGTTTTTCACTATCCGAAAAAATGAAATTTCATGAATTGAGCTGAATTCTTTTCAGAAAGAACATTTTCCACTGTCTTGCCAAAACAGAGAATTTTAATCATTAAAAAAATGCACATTTTTGATGTTTCGTGTAAATGCATTGCACATCAAGTGTCAGTCATTGGCTGATAACAAATCCACAGAAGTATACAACAGTTAGTGGAAAAGGTTTTGAAAATTTATCACATGGTGATCCTAGAAGCACAAAAGTATATTTAGCATTATATACAGGGAGAATCCTCTTTCAGTTACTATGCTGCCCACAGATGGAACAGAGGAGATCAAGGGTACTAACACTTGCAGCCCAGAACACTTTTAAGATATTACCATGTCTATCTGCTGAAGACTTTTACTTTTTTCTACAAATAAAGGGTTTATTTTCTGTGTTTTTGCATCATTTTGCCACGTCCTGTTTTAAAAACAGTGGTCCGAAAGATGGTCACACGTCACATGTAGTGGCTGGGTCACTTTTTTTCTTCCAATGTATTTTTTTTCTCATGATTCTACAAACACATCACCCGTAATGACAGAAAAACAACGGAATTGTTCAAGTTTTTGAAGATTTGTTAAAAAAGATCCTTTGCTCAATATTTTCTAGGAGCACCTTTTGATCTAATAGAGCCTTGAGAGGGGAAAGATGCAGCGTTTTTCACACATGGTATTCCTTCTTGCCTATCCTCTCCAGTTCTTTTCTTTTTTTTTTTCAACCAGTGGGTTGGTCGAACCCCAAACATGCAAAAGCTGTTTATTCAGCAGATCATCTGGTGGCCACAGTACAGCAGAGTTCAGTAAATCTGCTGTGGATTCACAGATTCTGGTTTCTCTTTTCTGGTCAATATTACAATACCCAACTTTTCTTAATTAACAACTGATAGCTCTGTTTAATTTGTGTTGAGTATTGGACAAGCTACAACTCTATTTCTGTCAATATATGTCTAACTCCACGTTAGCTGAAATACATTGCTGTGAATGTGGATATGACTGATACAGAATCACTGAGGGACCATCTGCAAAGTGCCAAACCCAGAAAATGTTTTATAACCATTAAAATTCTGTATTATGATCAAAAATCAAACCACACACCATTGCTCACAGAGAGAAAAAAAAAGAATTTGTTACATTCGGTATGTTTAAAATCAGAGATGTGATTATTAAAAACCCTGGATGGATTTTGATAATTTAGGAGAGCATTCACACACCCAACTTCTGTTCAAAAACTGAAAAGTTGAAAAATCCTGCTAAGTTTTCTCCTGGATCAACATGTTTTAGGCACAAATGCTTATAAAAAATAAATGTATTTAACCGGAACATTCACACGAGGCTCTAGGACCTTGTTTATCCTTGATTTAGCCAAAATTAGGTAATTTAACCAGAACTTTAACCAAAAAAAAGTTCAGGAAACTCCAAGACTAACTTTTTTTTTTTTTTTTTTTTTTTACTTTTAAAATGCACCAAAGTAAAGCCTTAAAACACTGAATATTCTGAAACTTTAACACGAACTATGTTGCAAAAAATCCAGACCCAGAACTTACCTCTTCCTTTGAAACTGCTAGAACAGCACCCTCGTGGTACTCCAGGACCCTCTCATGTACAAATAAAGCACTGATCAGGACCATGGGACATATATGATTCAAAGCTTTATTTAAAAACTGGAATAACGATAGCAAATGGCTGCAATATAACAGAGTGAAATTTTTACACCTGAATACTACGTACTGTATTTGTTGTCTCAAAGAGAGACTATAGGCAGAAGTCCTCATTAAATTCCAGTGGCATGTGGGAGGACAAAAATAGAGATTTTAAATTACATCTCTTTTGTTTTCCTACTCATCACTCCACATTGTTTGCACCCCATCAAAGAAGAAAGAGTGCTCACCTGTAACCCCGAGGCAAAGTACCCACACACGCTTGCCTTCTACATCTCTCCTTGAGCTTCATTGTGCTTCCTGTCGAAAACATGCACACAAACACACACTAGTTCACACACACTGTAGAAAATCGCAATTATAACAGTGTACATTTCCCCTCAGAAGCTGCTTTTAGCATCCGGCTGTGCATGAGTTTGTGATTCATGAAAAAGGCGGCCTATTTTTGTTGATCATTGAGTTAAAAAAATGATGTCAAAAAGGCAACTCTGTATTTATGGCTCGACAGATATCCTCCAGTCGACAGGTATACAGTCATTATGTGGCTGTCAGGAGTCGCTGCGGGGCAATCGTTGAGCCGTGAGTCCATGTTCCCATGCATCAGAGAGACCCTATTAGTTTACTTGTCTCCCCTCAAAGGCCATGCTGCACCTCCAGACACCAGCAGGACAAAACAAGGTGTCATATTTATGGAGCATTCAGCAGCGTTCTGATGCCAGAGAGACTGACAACTGGATATTGGGATTTTACTGCCGAGCGACACGATAGGCTTTCTCTGTACGTGACACCTAAACCCAAGGCGCAACGATGCTTTACCTATTGTCACGGTACAATTAGAAGAAACTCAAAACTGTTGCATATAAGGGAGATAATGACCTCACTTTCACTTCTAAAGTGTCGAGGGAGTCATGTGCGATTGTTCAATCGCTCTTAACTTGCTCTTTGTTGAGACGTGGTGAGAAGAGACTGGGTGTTTTCATTTATAGTGCTGCTTAAATATTTGGAAAGCCAGAGTACACACAGTCTAAATACAGTACTGTGCAAAAGTTTTAGGCAGGGGTGAGAAAAGCTGTAAATAAAGAATTTACAAAATGGAACATCAAAAGCACCTTTGCCTTCAAAACCGCAGAAATCCTTCGAGAAACACGTGAACAGAGTTGTTGGAGAACTAACGATATGTATTTTGTGGATGCAGCTGTCTCACATCCTTCTGTCTATGTATGCACAGTTTGCAAAATTTAATGAGCAAAAATGTCTAGCTGACAACAAATACTGATGGGTCTTTAAAATAGACTAAAAAAAGTGGCATTGAAAAAGCACTGTCCACCACACCACGGGCCTTGACTGAGATTACCGTTTGTAAAAAATTGTTAAATTGTATGAAAAACAACACAACTTCAGAATGTTTGCCCTTAGTACGTATTAAGACCAAATCTTGAAACAATATTTTATAGCTTAAAATTGAATGGATTTTTTAATAAGCAATAAACAACCTTTTTTTTAATTAAAAAAAACTTTTTTCGTTATTTGTATTAAAAAAAAGTCTCTAAAATTATTTTAAAAGTAATAATAAATAAAAATGACAGATTTCCCTGTTTAAACACATGGTAAATTAACAAATTTTATACATAGAAAATTCCCAAGCATTTTATTAATGTTTCAAGAAGAGTGTTTCTTTGTCAGTTTTTTTCCATGATCAAAGAGAACTGTAACTAAATTCAATCTTTTTTTCTTGTTCTGAGAGGAGTGTTTTTATAAAAACTTAACACTGATTCCTTAAAATCAGACGCTCGTAATATTTTAGAAGAACGTCATAATATATTGTTTTAAGACTTTAGTTTAGTGGCAAAATCAGAAATGTGTTTTACAAAGTTTCTTAATTAAAGCAAATTAAACATCAAAATAAGCATTTTTCTTCTCAAGAACATGTAGGTCATATTTTCCCTAAGTAATCTAAAGTCTAAACTAGAAAATTCTTCTGAAAGTAAGAAAATCATGATTTTTAAGCTTTGCTTAGATTTCTGTTTTTGAAGTGTCATCCCAAACACTCTCAGTTATGTTGTGATCAGTGCTTCATGGGGGACATTCCACAACTTCCAGTACTTCTTGTTTCTCTTTAAGCTGAAGATGGTTCTTACTAACTTTGGGTGCATGTTTGGGAAGTGCAGAACAATTTTTGGGTCAATCATAGGTCTGAGAACTGAGAACACCATTGATCCTGACCACGGCTGCCTCTCAGTATTCTACCACTCTCCATCCACAAGCAAACTGACTTTTTGACTCATTACTCCAGAGCACTTGCTGTCATTTTTCTGCACCCCAATTTATACATTTTCCTGCACAATTGAGCTTCATAGCCTTGTTACAATGTAACATGCTGCAACTCCTCAACGAAGACCACTTCAGACTGGGTCCCACTGATTTTAACCAGTTCTAAGTTAATTACACTCTTGGACATCTTCTGTTTTTGGTGGGTAATAAGTTTGATGTGTCTTGGATTTGCTGCAGCAAGTTTCCTTGGCAACCGCTGCCTATGGATGTACAATGTCTTTGCGCTTCCTCAAAAGAGCTTGAATAGCACATCTTGAAACCCCAGGCTGCTTTGAAGTATTTGTCTACGAGAGACCTTGTTGATGCAGTATAACTATCTTGTGTCTGGCTGCTCCCCACTCGGATGCCAGCTTCCTACACAGCTGTTTCTGTTTCAGTACATGACTGGGTTTCAATTTACATGTGACATTAGCACCAGTTTGGTAAAATTGGTTAATCATGCACCTCACTCTAATCCCACAAAATCCCTGACTATAAGAACTGATGCTGGTTTTAAGGCATAATATTTTGTAATAATACCAAATGTGATTTTGTTCACCTTGAATAATGTTTTTTATATATTTGTCTGAAAGATTTCACACAGTACACATTACACACTCAAAGAGAGCTGAAATGTAAACTGAAATATAATATTCTGAGTAATTATGTTTGAATAACATACTTTTTAGCCAATTTTATTCAAAATATTACATTACTTTTCACAAGCTTTCATTTTAGATCAAAATCTAAGGGGCATCCCTTTTAGTCGGCAGTCAGTCTTTATTTTAATGTTTTGTGATTGTCATTGGAGTTATAAAATATAATAAAATCCACAGTACCGATAACTGCAGGGTCCATTCTCACATGAACTCAAATAAATACAAAAAAGTCTGAATTTTCTGACCCCGTGGTCTACCTTGTAAAACATATTTTTAAAATATGTTCTAAATGTTTCTTTACAGAATGATTTTTACTGCACTGCTGATGTGAAAGCCTGGCTCTGGAGATCTTGTAATATCCACGTGCGTGACAGATGCAGATTTTCCCGCACGGACAGCAACAGAATAAATCATGCGCCAAACTCGCTGTCACATTGAGCACATGCTGTCCCTGTGGTGGATTCATGTTTTCTAAATCAAGAGCGTGGACTGGTGTGAGCTGGCAGCCGGGACTTTGCCTAATTTTTAGATGACGCCTCGGTGGGTTTCGCTACAGCATCTGGACGACCCAGAATGCTGCGCCAATTTTTAATAGCTAGCTGCTCTTTGCATATTAGCTCAGCGCTGCACAGCATGACTGGATCTACCCAGTTTCCCCCCACCACTGTGAGCGTGTCAGTGACGGGCACCTGTTAACCGTGCCAAGTAATATGTTTTGTTAAAAATTTAATCACCTGCAAGTGCAAAACAAGTGCAATGCAATCATTTGTTAATTAGCACAGCAATTAACACTCTGCTCTTTTATAGCTCACACTTATACACATGTGTGAGTGACTTCCTGATTACAGTTTGCCCTGTGGTTTCCTGCTGTATTTACAACTGTTTTCCTCTTTGTGTTAGCGGTCACAAAATAGCATTTAGCCAACACTATTAAAAAAGTAGGTCTTCGCTGGTTCTTTACAGGTTCTATAGCTTTATTTCACTTTAAAGAACCCATTAAGCTCGTTTTGGTTCTTTGCTGGTTCTTTGGAGGCGCTATATAGCTATATATGCTATATAGCATTATATAGCTATATATGCTATATAGCATTATATAGCTATATATGCTATATAGCATTATTTCACTTTAAAGAACCCCCTAAGCTCTTTTTAGTTCTTCACCGGTTCTTCGCTGGTTCTTTGCAGGTGCTATTTAGCATTTTTTTTCACTTTAAAGAACCCCCTAAGCTCTTTTTGGTTCTTCACCGGTTCTTCGCTGGTTCTTTGCAGGTGCTATATAGCATTTTTTCACTGTAAAGAACCCCCAAAGCTCTTTATGGTTCTTCACTGGTTCTTTGCTGGTTCTTTGCAGGTTCTATATACCATTACTTCACTTTAAAGAACCCCCTAAGCTCTTTATGGTTCTTCACCCGTTCTTCGCTGGTTCTTTGCAGGTGCTATATACCATTATTTCACTTTAAACAAACCCCTAAGCTCTTTTTGGTTTTTCACCGGTTCATCGCTTGTTCTTTGCAGGTGCTATATAGCATTTTTTCACTTTAAAGAACCCCATAAGCTCTTTTTGGTTCTTCACCGGTTCTTTGCTGGTTCTTTGCAGGTGCTATATACCTTTATTTCACTTTAAAGAACCCCCAAAGCTCTTTATGGTTCTTCACCGGTTCTTTGCAGGTGCTATATACCATTACTTCACTTTAAAGAACCCCCTTAGCTCTTTTTGGTTCTTCACCCGTTCTTCGCTGGTTCTTTGCAGGTGTTATATAGCATTATTTCACTTTAAAGAACCGCCTAAGCTCTTTTTGGTTCTTCACCGGTTCTTCGCTGGTTCTTTGCAGGTGCTATATAGCATTATTTCACTTTAAAGAACCCCCTAAGCTCTTTTTGGTTCTTCACCGGTTCTTCGCTGGTTCTTTGCAGGTGCTATACAGCATTTTTCCACTTCAAAGAACCCCCAAAGCTCTTTATAGTTCTTCACTGGTTCTTTGCTGGTTCTTTGCAGGTGCTATATACCATTATTTCACTTTAAAGAACCCCCTAAGCTCTTTATGGTTCTTCACCAGTTCTTCGCTGGTTCTTTGCAGGTGCTATATACCATTATTTCACTTTAAACAAACCCCTAAGCTCTTTTTGGTTTTTCACCGGTTCATCGCTTGTTCTTTGCAGGTGTTATATAGCATTTTTTTGCTTTAAAGAACCCCATAAGCTCTTTTTAGTTCTTCACCGGTTCTTCGCTGGTTCTTTACAGGTGCTGTATAGCATTTTTTTTACTTTAAAGAGCCCCCTTTTCAGCAGTAGCAAGAATTGCATATTGTATATGCCCAATAATAAATAATTAGCTTGAAATTGTTGACATAAAAAAAGTTTAAACTAAAGAAAATGTAGTTGTTCATGGAAAAACTGTGGATGTATCAATTACTTGTCAAATCACGATTGCTATTTCATATACAAGTCACATACAAGTTTTTTCATTGAAAATTGTTTCTTGAAGGTGATGATGATAAACTTAATTTAGACTCCAAGTATCATCATGGCTTCATTATTATCCCTATCTTCCAGTTGTTTCCATCACTTTGCTTCCGATCCACCAGTAAAGCAGTAAGCTGTGTGTTCTGGCAGCCTGCACATAATTTAGGCAGATCCTGCACCCATCTCACTCCTTTAAATAATGTGAAGAACTTGCAATGTCTATAATACATGATTATTATTGTTCCCACAGACGTGTGCTTGTGTATACGTGTGCTTAGCGGTGACTGCAGCAGATAAACAGATCAAAACAGCTTCGAAAACAGAGAACGCTGTGACTTCACACTCAATTTGTGTATCACAGCTGTGAGAGCTGAATGAAGGGTCACTGATGACTATTGATCAAACGCCTCATGGATCGGTCTGTCATCCTGCACTATGATGTGTCAGTGTGTTAATGTGCATGTGTTTTTATTTCCTTTGTCTGTACAGACTGTGATATTAAAACCCCAGACAAGTCCATGTGTAGTTGAATGTACTTTTTGATATAACCCAAATATCTTAATTTGATGTGCACTGCCTCCATGTATTCATCTGTTTTGGTGAAATCAAACTCACTAGTCAAGTAAACAAAAGTGTCTGCACCAGTGGTGTGATTAGATTTACTGCAAGACCTTTCCACTTAAAAAAATAGTTTTCCTAATTTTGTGTCAGATAAAAGTAATAAAACTGACACACTGCAAACAAATGCTGTCTTAAATCAAGAAAAAAATAACTGTTCAGTTTAACTTGCTGACACCATTGTGGATGGATTATGAAAGATTTAATCTGCTAAGGATTCACAGATCCTGTTTTTTTCTTTTCTGGTCCATAGCACAAGATCCAATTCCTCAAGCTACAACTCTATTTTTGTCTAAATATGTCTTCCTCCACATTAGCTGAAATACATTGCTGTGCATACGACAGATACAGAATCACTTAGGGACCTAATTTGTACCTAATCACAAGCGTCTTAGAACTAAATTGTTTTTTAAACTAGAATGTTTTGTGCATTAAAATAAGTTTATAAGTCGTTTAATCAAGCCAGTAACAATAAAATTTTGTCCTTTTATTTGAGAAATATTGGCTAATATTTTGGGGAAACCGTGTTCATTTAAGAATATTTGTGCTTAATTTTAGAACCCAAAACAGATTATGCGATCTTAAAACAAGAAATTCTGGCTGAAAATGTTTTATCTTTTTAATTTTTATACTTTTGGTTTGGGCATATTTTGTGGACTTTGTTATATAAATGTCATTATTCTTTGCTTTTGTACTTTGTCACTTTCAAAGGTGTTCAACATTGCTAACACCATGGTGAAAGGATTGGTCTGTGAACAAATGAAAAAAGTTAAGATTTCTATTGTAGCATTTCAGATCTTTAAATAGAGTGCAAACAGTGCAAACCATAGATACCGAAATATGTGATCTATGTGTTAGGAAGAAGAGCAAAGGTTGACTTGAAATATGTGCCTGTCAACAGCGAGTCAGGCTTCATTCTATTCAACAAAGTGCACCAAAATTTCACACAATGTGATTTATTTTCAGATCCTGTCTCTCATTGTGGAAATGCACATATGCTGAAAATTACAGACCCCTCTATGGTTTCAATGGTAGGAAAAATCACATGGTGATTAAATGGACCTCACTGTATATATGCACAGTGATACGAATGTTTCGAGTTACGAAATGTTCGAGATACGAAAAGTCTCGCGGGAACGTTTTTGCTTCGAGTCGCGAAGAAAAATTTGAGATACGAACAACCACAAGCAGTTCTGCTCTATTATACGTTTGTTTGCCTTCGGGTCTTGGCACTCCTATCTCCCAGTGCCAAAAGGGTCTGATATGCTTCAAAACACTTTAAATCAGTTTTAAATCAAGCAAAACATTATGTATAAATTTCCAATAATGTACTGTAACAAATGTTAGAGTCAAGGTGTCGTAAAAGAAATAAAGTTTATAATGTGGAAAGTGCTGTTCTGTAGCGCAGGTTAGAGAAACCCTGTGAACCATTCTCAGAAGCGCTCTCTTCATCTGTCTGCGCTTGTGCTTGAAACCATGTTTGTGTCAGTAATTTGTGAAAAATCTCAAGTAAGTTAACTTTCATACGTAGCGCCGTGATGTTTTCTGCATCCGTTCCACCTCCTCTACCACACCACTTCACTCAAGGTAAGGTTTCACATTTATGTACGTATTACGTATTTTGCTTGTGTTTTATTCTGTTTTATTATCATCTATTACATCAACAATGTATAGATTTAAGGATTTAAGAAACTTGTTTTCCATGTTTTTATCAACTGATACTGTTGTTTCTGAGAGCCAATGCACGGATTAGGCGTTTTACATGTAAAACTTGCTTTGAGATTCGAATTGTTCGACATACGAACGTCACCCTGGAACGGATTAATTTCGTATCTCGGGGTACCACTGTATTGTATTACAGTGATGGACAGGTTGACCTGAAAGGAGCGAGTGCCCACAGTCACCAGTGGTTACCCACAGTCATCCAAAAATATTTTAATGATATTCGGGTTGCTAGTAGTCAGGAAGTTTTTAAATAGAGATCTGAACATAGAGCTCAAACGAGATCTATCCTCTATCCGGTGTAGGGGCGAATTCTGACTCCCACTCCCGAATTCCATCATGAGACGTCCCAGTCAATTGGAGCAACTAAAATTATAACAAAAAATTATTTAAGCATAAATATAAAAGAATGGCGTAACCCAATTCAAGATACTTATAGCAGTGAGTAATTGAATAATACGAGTATACATCATTATAAAAACTTTAGTTTATTGGTGTAGGACTGTGTATAAATTTTAATATAAAATGAAGGATGTAATATCGTGTAAAGTATGAATTAATTGATATGATAAAATGAACTGTTTTCAGAAAGAACCTTTATTGTAGGGCTGGGAGATTAATCGAAAAGTAATCGTAATCGCCTTATCATTCAAAATTTTCAATTCCCTATAAACACTACCATGTCTGGAGTCATGTGACCATGCTCCGTGAATGTTTTTAAGGCAATGTTTGCTTTAATTTCAGTTGTTCATTTATTGATATTCAATAAATAGTTGTAGTGTTTTCTTTCAATTATTTTATTAATCGAATAATGTACCCTTCATTTTAAAATCTCACTTGTTATATGTGACCATTTTTACTGTACAAAACTATGAGAGCAAAAAAAAAATTATTATAAAATCATCGTTCAATAATTATGTAATCGAACTAAGTTCGTAATTGAGCTAATTCAATTAATCAAGGTTTTGATTTTAGGTTATCCAATGTATAAACGAGATATTCGAAACACAGCTGTGGTTTCAGCATTTACTACTTTTGAAAATGCAGATCAGGAAGCGGGTACAGTGTTTTCGTTTTTGCTAACAATTAGTCCCGACCAGGTGCATTCATTTGTTTACTCGTTAGTTTTTCTTTTAAAATTCATGCACTAGTTTGTGGTACATTAACACTACTCTCTAAGTTTTTAGGGGATCACTTTTTGCATCTGTTCTTTGATTCTGTGTTCTGTCTGCTCAAAACATCACTGGCCCTTTTCAAATCTCATTTCTGGAGGAAGTATGACAGACATGAGAATTCATGGTGCTGTGTTGAGGGGTTTCCCGATCGCGTGTGCCAACCAGGCGCCATGGTTGTAATTTAATTTAGCCAGAAACAGCTTTAAAAAACAAGAAACGACCGTTTCCATTGAGCTTGAATGCTTGGAGCCATACGTCATGGACACAAAGTCCATCTTAACAGATGACTTATTGTAGACACTTGATGCACTTGCACACAAAGCCTATGAAAGATAGGCAGTAGTTCCCTCAGATCATCTAAAAAAAAAAGAGCACTCTGTGCTGCTGTTAGGTAGAAGGGCACCCATGTTGTCGAAATTGCTTCCACATTTAAAAAATGTCAGTGTATTTTTAAAATCATATTCTGGAATCAATATTTTGTTTCTTAATGTTACAGTTTTCTGTGCACAAGTCTTTTAAGGAAGTCTCAAATATTCAGCCAGACAGTCATAAAGAAGCTACTAATTTGAGAGACAGTCACTAACAACCTCCACAAGAAGGGTAGACCACCATTGGTCAAAAATGGCAAAATACCATTGCAAAAGATTCTGGTTCATCGTGTCAGATCTGCTTTCGAATGGGCACATCCTCATTACAGCCAAACTCAGTTTTAGCAAGCGGGAACGACTATCACAATGCAGACACGGGCCCTACTAGCCGAATGGAATGCATATCTGGTCCAAAGCTGGCCCAGTTCTGGCCCGAACATGAAAAAACTGATCTGATTCAATATTACCAAAATACACCAGCCTGGAGTTGTGTGAAGCTGGCCCGGAACAAATAAGGAATCTTACACGTCAAGATTTCTATCTGGGGTTTATTCTTTTGAAAGAAAAAGAACATTGTTAAATTTCCCCCTCACTTCTGGATCCACTCCTTACAAAGCCAAGGCACTCCCTATCTGTTGTTACCCCATGTTGGGAGCAGAGCCAATCAACCCTTCCACTGGTGGGAAAAAAAACCCTTGGGTTCAATCTTGTGTACACAGGAAATCACAGTGTCATTTTAAACTCTTCTAAATGTTTAGGGTTTTTTGATGGGGCAGAGGGGTCTAGCCAAGACCTTGATCCTTCATACTATTCACAGCCCCTTTTTTCGACTGGAAGAACCAGCTGTCCCTGGTGGGGTTCTTTTCCTTTCCCCTTTGAGCCCTTCAAGAAACTGTACTCAGTTTTTTTTAAATGGAACAAGAATCACAAAGTGGATATGGACCACATTTGTGAAGCGAGTGCATGAAACTCACAGACGATGGCCCAAACTAGGCAACTAAAAAAATGAACATCTGGTAAAGATCTGATCCATGGGGGTGGTTCCAGATTCTTCTTGCTATTTTGCATTTGACTGTCGAGTTTCGTTTGCAGTCCCTGGTTTTTCGTCAGCTGTTCCCGGTGGGTTCTTTTATATTCCATTTTTTAATTTGAGCACCTAAACCAGACTGCAGCTGGATCGGTTTTCAAATGGGCAAATCGGCATTACAGCCATATCCGGAATCAGTTTTAGCAAATGGGAACAACAAATCACAAGGTAGATGTGGGCCGCATCCCTGAAGCGAGTGCATGGCATTCACAGAAGCTGGCCCAGGCTTGATTTGAAGCAGGCCCAAACTAGCCAACTGGAATACACAATACAATTCTGTCCCAAATATGAAAAACGCATCTGATTGAGATTTGGCCTGATATGCCAAAGTAATCCGCCCTGGAGTTGGACTGGAATGCACAAGGCATCTGGCTTAGATCTTGCCCAAACTATTTTTTTTTGCTATCTGTTTTCTTTTAAAAGAAAAAGAACATTGTTAAGTTTCCCCTCGCTTCTAGGTCCACTCCTTACAATACCAAGACACCCAGTATTTGCTGTTTCCCGATGATGGGAGCAGAGCAAAAGATCCCATCCACTGGTGGGAAAAAACACTTAAGCTGGGTTCAGATTGCAAGATTGTCAGAGTAGTAGCGTCACAGGTCCTTTCACACTGCAGGACTGTCTGGAGCAGCATCCAACATGTTGATTCACACTGCACGATAGATCGGTGAGAGGGTTCACACTGCATAACCTTAGACATAATCGCAAAGGGCTTTTTCTGTGTTTTCAAACCACAAAATCTCCTCCACAACTTCCTGCTTCCCTGGATGCGGCTGTGTCATTGGCTGCAGGAAAACATGGATGTTATTTCCAGTCAAACACATTTCTCATTGTTAAAGATATTTAGTCTGCAACTTTCCTGCACGTCTTTGGTACTTTACACTGTGTGACTGTCACACCTGTGTACATCTGTTTTGTCTATTTTCTGGGCAGTCGCATACGTTCAAAAATGGGGCTTAAATCGTGCAGTCAGAAACCAGCCTTAGGAGCAATCTTGTGCCCAAATGGATTCACAGTGTCATTTTAAAGTCCAACTTAGTTTGGTTAGTCATCTACAATATAAACTATGATTTTGAAATCAACTGAGAAGCTACTTTTGGATGCCAAAAATGAACCAAGTAAGCAAAAATGTGAGCAAGGAGACTGCTGGAGTTAGATAGTAGCAGAGAGTAAAGTGCGGAGGTGGCATGCTTCCACTGGATCCTCTGCTTTGGTCCAGGTCAGTAGTCGTTACCTCAGGGATGGATTCAGTCAAGAAGAACGATGCATGCATCCCAGACCCTGAGGCCATGCACTCTCTTTCTTTATTTGTTGTTGCTTTTGTGACACTTCCATAAGGAAGCACAAGACTCAGGGAAATTTTGCCTTTGATTTGATTATATTCGCTGCTGCGACGCACACGTAAATCCTTTGTATGTGCATGTAAATGCATTACTGAAGCTCTCTTGATGGCTTAGCATTCACAGACCCTTGACAGAGAGGATGAGAGGAGGACATGAGCATGTCACATGCAGTGTGTTGAACCTGGGTAGCTGGGATAGCACACTTGAATGACAGCCATTGGTACCAAAGCTCTGATTACACACGTGGGAGGGCTCGGATCAGAAAAGAAGTTCAGTGGCGGTATAAAATCAAGACATTGGAAGGTTACTGTGCATGTACAAATGGCTTCCTTGTCTCAATGTGCAAGAGTTAGAGGAGGGTTGTACAGCCAGCTGGTATTTGTGCAATCATTATACCATCTCTCTTTACTGACTGGTAATCTGCCCCAAAAGATGGAAGTAGAAGAATTTCTAATCTGCAGAGTTTGGGCTTGTTGCGAAATAACATAATTTGTTTCCAATGGTGGCCGAGAGGTGCAAAACAATTCACAATTAAGAAAAAAAGAAAACAAATTAACAAATCAGTAAACACAACAACAGCTAAATCGAATTTATAATTCGGAAAACACAACAACTTTTCGGCTTTAAAGGAAAGGGTTGGACCATTGAGAACCGATAACTTGGCGCTGATTAGACGATACTTCTGTCAATCACCCATAGATAGAATATGTCCACAATCACGGCCTAGGAATGTCTTTCCTTGAAATTGTATCTATTTAATAAAATTTTCTGTCATTTTGCCGTTGTGTTTTCTGAATTTGCCGATGAGTGTTCAGAATTTGCCGATGTGTGTTCCTAATTTGCAGATGTGTTTTCTAAATTTGCAATTGTGTGTTCTGAATTTGCCGTTGTGTGTTCTGAATTTGTCGTCGTGTTTTCTGAATTTGCTGTAGTTTTTTTCGGAATTTGCTGTCTTGTGTTCTGAATTTGCCATCATGTGTTCTGAATTTGCCGTTGTGTTTTCTGAATTTGCTGTTGTGTTTTCTGAATTTGCCATAGTTTTTTCTGAATTTGCTGTTGTGTGTTCTGAATTTGCCATCATGTTTTCTGAATTTGCCATTGTGTATTCTGAATTTGCTGTTGTGTGTTCTGAATTTGCCATCATGTTTTCTGAATTTGCCATTGTGTATTCTGAATTTGCTGTTGTGTTTTCTGAATTTGCCATAGTTTTTTTCTGAATTTGCTGTTGTGTGTTCTGAATTTGCCATCATGTTTTCTGAATTTGCCATAGTTATTTTCTGAATTTGCTGTTGTGTGTTCTGAATTTGCCATCGTGTTTTCTGAATTTGCTGATGTGAATTCTTAATTTGCTGTTTTGTATTCTGATTTTGCAGTTATGTATAAATGTCTCTTCTGTGTCAAAGCCAAAAAGCTGGTTCTTGCTCTAAAAAAAACTCAGAAAGCTTAAGGACCAACCCAAAGTTTGAAATGAAAAAGTAGCCACAACTAACTTTTATTAAACTATCAGTTTAATGACTGTTACGTTTACTTCTTTATTTTAATGACTGCTGTAACCGCACATGACCACGTGTTATCACTGCACAAACTGACCTGCTCTCATGATGCACAAAACATTACATTACTGTCAGGGCAAAACTAATATTTGACATTGACACAAATCATCCTTCTGACAGAGCTTACGTGTGAAGCACTCTATGAGTCATTACACGCAAGCTCTGAATTCCATGCATTCTCTTGTTTTTTTATTCGTTTAAATAACTGGTGCTTTAACATAATTTTTATTATGAATGACAACTACTTAAAATCCCCAAATCTCCACGTTAAATTAAATAGGTTTCATATTAAATCACCTCCTGCAACACTCTGAACAGCTAATTAACTCAGTCTCTCAGTAGTTATGTAGTCTAAATAAACATTTAGAGATTAAGGGGAAGGAAAAAAATGTTTTAGAAACGTGTTCAAGCAATTGGGGTAACCGCACACTGTAGAGGATTGTGAAACAAAAGCAAAAAATTTAAAAAGCTTCCCTATGACTAGCAATACAAATTGTATTATAGTTGTGGATTCAATCCCCACAGTACACAAGAACTGACAAAAAGTGTTAACTCATTGAAATGTAAGTTGTTTTGGATAAAAGTGTCGAAAAGAGTGAATTGCAACTGGAATAAGTGCTTCAAGAACCATCAAGCAAATACACATGTAAGACATGGATTTCCGCTGTTTCATTCGTTATGTCAAGCTACTCTTAAACAATAGGCAGCGTCGGTGTGTGTGACAACTGTTTTTCTGATAGGTGATAATATTAGCATTAGCACTGTTAGCTTGGCAAAGATCACTGAGTCCGATTAGACCAGTTGCATTTCAGCATAAAATTATTAAAGTATTTAAATATTGCTTAAATGTATTTACTTATTATATAAATTTATTTAATTTAATTATGAGTTACATCATGTTGTAACTTAGTTGGTGAAACATGGCCACAGCAGACAAAGGGGTGCTATGCTAAAAGTGCTATCCCTGGATCTGGAAAACAACTGAATCGTTTTCAAAACGGTAAAACAGCATGTTTAATTTACATAGGATACAAAATGGGCCTGTGTTTGAAAAAAGAAGTAAGCTCAGCTAATTTATTAGCTCAGCTAATAAATATTGCTTATTTACCTATCGCATAGAAAACCTCCAAGACTGGTCAAAAGGTAAAAATAACTGTTATTTATAATTTTAAGAGCCAAAGCATTTTAAAGACTCATAATGAACTTATAGGTCATGTTTTTTAGGTGTATATATAATGCTTATATAACTTAACTTTATCATTCATGCTAAACTTTTAAATCTTTTGATCTAAAGATATTGGGCAAGGGACAAGCAAGATCTGACCAAACTTGTTTATTCCTGGAAATCACTGTGGATAAATTTACAGAAATGTGAATGTACACTCTACTTTTTCTAGGCTAGTTCTTTAGCTCCCTGAAATAATAGTATTTTACCATTTTTATCTATTGCACCATTCTTCAGTAGCACTGTTCAGTGGCATATGTCTTTTATCGTATTGGACCATAGACTGTAAAAAATATAGACGGTGTGACACCATCTACTCCCACTGGGCTTATATGAGGCAATATGACATTGACTTTCACAGGAAGGGTGCAGATGCACACAAGTGACTTCGACCTGGACATGGTTTCACGTGCAGCTGCTATGTATACAACTATATTTTGTTAACATTAACAAGAATTTGAGAATTACTTCAATGAATGTGATTGTTGGGAGCGTAAATTATCTATTTGAATGATTTGAAAATGTGTGTAAATAACGAAATTTTAGAGGAAATCATTATTAAAGTTTATCTTTTTCACATTGTACTGAGGGGAAATCATTGAGCACCATTGGGGGCGATCAGCACGAATTTGCTTTACTTCCTGGCAAAGTGAGACAGACTTGGACAAGTTGTGCTACTGTATGAAATGAGCAAAACATTCCAATAATAATACCGTAGTTGCTCTATTTAGGATATTTAAGAGCAGTGGAACTTTGTTAAAACATAGGTCACAGAAAGCACAGGGGCTAGATGTTAAAAAGGCTAAATCTCTGGATCTGGAGAACAGCGGAATCGTTTTAAAAACAGTAAAAAAGAAAAGTGCAATTGGTAAAAAGTACAGGATCTTATAACATTGAAAACCTTCAAAAGCGGGTAAAACTTTACATTTACAATATTTAAAATTCAGAAACCAAAACAATGAAACATTATCTCACATGTGTTCTATTGTAACTAACACAGAGGTCTACATAATAACAATTTCCATACAGTTGGGGATACTTTTTCCAACTTATTGAAATAACCACCTATAATAACTTATGTGAATTTTTATATGCATATTCTCTTGGATATCCTCAAATTTTACCTACATTTCTATATTGCACAAAATAAAACTATTGTTGCAAAGAGGAAAACACTGAGCATATATGAATATCAAAACCTATACTATAGTGGTGATGAATTAAAAAAATCTATTGGAGTAAACCACTGACAAATACAGTGTACATAGTGTTATTTAGTGAATAAATACCTTGCTTTTTAGCCCCACCCTCACCTAGTTTCCTGGGTTGAAGCAAAGATTTCCTTGTGATGTAATACTTATGTTTTACTTTATCGAATTTTGCTTGTTTTTTTTTCTTCTTTTTTTTAAACAATGAATATTGAAAACCGTTTCGCAAACTTTTGTAACATTTGTAACATCGTGCTTTCATTAAAACTCTTTAAATAGAATCTTACAATGGGAAAATAAAAGTAAAAAGAAAATACAATGGGTTCGGGGCAGGTGTTCTTGAAACTACATTTAACAAGATTAACAATAATGAAATAAAAACAAATTTCTTTGTATCACAACGATAAATTTGAAAACATTTAAACTCTGATAACAATCGCACACTCTTTCAGAGTCAATGCAAAACATTGATGGATTTTTAAGGAGCATTTTCTGAAAGACTCCAGCATCTTTCTTTCTCTTTCTTCTTTATCTGTTAATCTGAAACACTGTCAAAGCGAAGAGCTGTTTTACTTTAACTGACAGCTCCTAAATTACTCGACTGAAATGTGACAGTTTAAATGGTCATGGCTGAGCAACCTCAGATTATGAAATTCTTTGCAAAGCTTTTGATGAAAGATATTTCATATATGAACATTTATTTCTATCGGGATCTTGCTGATTGGCTTCCCTGTGTTTTGACCCCAAGTCCAGCATCTGTTCTTCTAAATATAAGTATTATCTGGTGAAATATTGTTTGCTGCCACTATGGTGTGTTGGGTAAATCAGGAGAAGCTGTCACCTCTAGGTCAAAGATATAAAAATTATCACAACAAAAAAAATTAAATAAAATCATTTTTTATTGAGTCTTTGTTTATAATTTGATTTATTTTTAGACATTTTCTGAAGTCGCCATGTTTTACTTCAAAAACATTGTGCATTAAACTTTCGTTTTTGTAGTTAGAGAAATGGCACCTGGTTTTCCAACCCATACTGTATTTGACAGGATGTGTACTGTAAACAACAATTATAGTCCAGTACTGTAAATACTGTTTTAACGGATATTCAACCTGGTAGAAAAATACAAAATGGTATTAATAAAACTAATTATAAATATTATAATTAATTATTCTACAACATCAAGTAATTAACTAATGCAACCTGCTTAAGTCCCGGCATACATCTAGTTTGATTAGTTTATTTATTAACAGCGTAAACTAATAGTGTTTCTGCAATCCAACATTCTATAGAATTATTGGGTTTATATATATATATATATATATATATATATATATATATATATATATATATATAGAGAGAGAGAGAGAGAGAGAGAGAGAGAGAGAGAGAGAGAGAGAGAGAGAGATCAATTAAAGCTTGATATCATTTATATTTTATCAATATTATTGATATTTCATACATTGCCTTGAATTGTATACTTTCCAGGATAAATTTTTTGCAAGAATAACTGTTTGAACTGTTTTAGATATTCACATCAGCTAATGTGGAAATGATCTGATAAGAGATGAAGTGTTGGTCAGCATAATTTGCCCTTAAGAGCCATTGTCTGACCATGAATCAGAAGAAAATTCAGTTTTGCATTTACCCAATAAATCCAGCAGTAAATAAGCAATGGCAATGCGTTTTTTTTTTTTTCAGAACTGGGGCGCGATGGGGTGGGCGTTAATGGAGTAACCACCAGAGCAATTTCATTCCGCAGTATCTGAAATGTTGTTTTTGTCATTCTAAAGTCCCTTTGCCAAATTTTTGTCATCAAAAGGGGTTCAAGATTATCTCCTCCCAGAACTGTCTTGACCGGCTGTGTTCCCAAAATGCAGTCTCCTGATACATTATTTCAGGTTTGCACATAAATTTAATTTGCATCTTTGGCTGGAAACATGACTATTGTTCTAAAATCATTCTCACGGTCAGTTCTACGGTTCACACAACCTGACTCTCCACGCTAAGAACCTTCCTGCTTGGCTCACCTTGGCTTGTCAAATGCTGTGACTCTAGAGAACCTCACTGCATACTCACCTGCCACAGATCTCCTTTTCCTCTTTTACCCACCCCAACTCTCCAGTCCCTCTCCAGTCCATGTAGACGAGGATTCCGCTGTCTACCTGACTCTGCTCTCTTCTGCAGCTTCCTACACTCTATACCTGTTTGTATACCTTGTACATAACGTATTCAGCTCCTGTTCTCTGGAGTATAGTTTTGATTTAAATTGATAATGAAAAGATTTTAATTCTACACTAAGAGAAACAGTTTCAAGCGGGTTGTGCATGACTTATGTACAAGACTTAAAACTGCTGGATACTGTTACAAATGGTTTACTTTTATTGGTTTTAATTTTTTTTCCCAAACTTCCTACTGTACAGTGTAGCTCAGACAGAGTATAAAAGTTTTGTTCGATGTAAACACAACTCCTGAGATTCAGCCACTTGAACGTTGTAATTAAAGAAAGGTCCACTGTCTGAAGTGTGTGTAACCTGATCAAAGCAGCGTATGTAGGGTGCTTTGGGTGTCTAATAAAGCACCAGAGAGCAGGAGGCCTGCTCTTATGAGGTTCGTAAAGTGTGTGATGACTTACAAGAACATCTTGCGTGCATCACCCCAGTTACATAAAAGTCTTCCGTTGTTTAATCAGAAACATGGCAGCATTGCAGACAAGTGAAGTCTGCGTCTACCGTTTTCTGCTGCTCATCTTCTGAGATGCAAAGGGAATGTTGATTCTGACAGAAATTGGAAGCTTAACTTAAACAGGAAAACAAATTCAGTTTGCTGCTTATTTTCAGATATTGTTATGAACTAAGTTACTCAAATCACTTTTGTAAGTGTAAAGCTTTACTGCTCAATGCTTCAAAACAACATATACAAAAATCACATTTTACAAATTTCAGTCAAAAGTCTAAGTAGCAATATAACTAAACCTAAAAGCCATCAAAGGACACCTAAGACATAATTGTAGAACTTCACAAAGCTGGAAAAGGTTGCAGGTCAATTTCCAAGAAGCTTGGTGAAAAAAGAGCAATTGTTGGAGCAACGGTCAGAAAATGGTAAAGGCTAAAAATGACTGTAATCGTCCCTCGGGCTGGGGTCCCATGGAAGATCCCCCCTCAATGATCTTAAGAATGGTGAGGAATCAGCTTAGAACTACATGGGAGGAGCTTGTCAATGCCGTGAAGAGAGCTAGGACCACCATTACCAAGGATACTATCAGTAACATACTCAGACATCATGGTTTAAAGAGGGAGAATGAATATTGAGTACTATTCCAAAAATACCAGACCTACCATCAAGCATGAGGTTGGAAAATTCATGCTCTGAGGGTGTAGGGGGTTCTGCACAGGGAACAGGATGACTATAGGTATTGAGGAGGAAATGAATGGAGCCAAGTATGCAGATATTGGGCGAAAACCTCCTTACCTCAATCTGAGGGATGAGTCAAGGCTGGGTCTCCAACATGACAATGACCCAAAGCACTCACTCAGGAAAAGGAGTTGATCCGTAATATACAAATCAAGGTTCTGGAGTGGCCTAGAAGGTCCAATATCAGTGAGCTGAAACTGTGTTGCTCAGTGACAATCCCAAAACCTGACCGATCTAGAGAAGCTCTGTATGGAGGAGTGGGTCAAAATTCCTCCTGCAGTGTGTGCAAATTTGGTGATTAACTAAAGAAAGTGTTTGATCTTAACAAAAGCTTCTGTACCAAATACTGTTTTTTTTTCTTGAGTGATCAAATACTTATTTGAAAGTAATAAATAATGTGAAAAAGAATTTTAAAATGGTGCCCTGTGTGGGGTGCTCTGGGAGTATGGAGTGTGAGGTCCTTGTTCACTCGGAGCAAGAGCATGGTCCGCATAACTGGCAATAAGTTACACATGCTCTCCATACACCTCGGCGCCTAGCAGGGCTGCCCTTTGTCACCAGTCCTGTCCATAATTTTTATGGACAGGATTTCCAGGTGTAGTAAGGGTCCAGAGGGTGTCTTCTATGTGATTTCAGCGCTGCTTTTTGCAGATGATGTGTTCATGCTGGCTCCATCAGATCAGGATCTCCAGTGTGTACTGGAGCAGTTTGTAGCCCAACGGAAATAGTTGGGTTGAGAATCAGCACTTCCATATCCGAGGTCATGGTTCTTAGTCAGAAAAAGGTGGAATGCTCCTTTCAAGTTGGTGAAGTGATCTTGCCCCAAGTGGAGGAGCTCAAGTATCTTGGTGTCTTGTTCACGAGTAAAGAAACTATGGAACGAAGGATTGACCGATGGATTGGTGCAGCCTATGTACAGATCCATTCAAGGTGAAGAAGGAACTAAGCTGCAAAGCTCTCGATTTACCAGTCAATCTACGTTACTACCCTTACCTATGTCCATGAGCTCTGGCATGACGAAAGAATGAGATCCTGGATACAAGTGGTTGAAATTAGTTTTCTTTCACAGAGTGGCTAGGCGCTCCCTTAGAGATCCCATAGGAGCTCACTCACCCAGGTGGATCTCAGAGTAGAGCTGCTGCTTCTCCACATAAAGAGAAAGCAGTTGAGGTGGCTCAGGCATTTGTTTCGGTTGCCTCCTGAAGACCTGTCCCTCTGGGAAGAGGCCGCGTGAAAGACCAAGGGCACACTGGAGAGACTGTCTCCAAGCTGGCCTGGGTACGTCTCTGTGTCTCCCCAGATTAACTCAATGGGGTGTCTGGGAAGATTCCAGGGGTGGTTTCTACCTCCAGGGAGGTTCCTACCCTTTACCTATGGCCATGAGCTCTGGGCATGACTAAAAGAATGAGATCCTGGATAGAATTGGTTGAAATTAGTTTTCTTCCACTGGGTGGCTGGTTCTCTTAGAGATAGGGTGAGGAACACACTCAACCAGGAAGAGCTCTGAGAAGAGCCACTGCCCCTCCGCATCAAGAGAAGCCAGCTGAGGTGGCTCGGGCATTTGTTTCGGTTGCCTCCTGAAGGCCTGTCTCTCTGGGAAGAGGCCCGTGGAAGACCTAGGGCAAATTGGAGAGACTTTGTCATCCGGCTGGCCTGGGTATGCCACTGTGTCTCCCCAGATAAACTCGATGAGGTGTCCAGTGAGATTCCCGGGGAGGTTCCTACCTCCAGGGAGGTTCCTACCCTTACCTATGGCCATGAGCTCAGGGAGAGGACCAAATGAATAAGATTCCGGTGGCATGTCCCTTTGGGAAAAGGATTCATGGACTATATCTGCTGACTGGCCTGGGAATGCCTCTGTATCTCCCCGGATTAATTGGAGGAGGTGTCTGGGGAGAGAGATGTCTAGGCATCCCTGCTTAGACTGCTCCTCCTGCAACACAATAAACAGAATAACAAGGAAAAAATTTATTTGCTGATTACAATTTTTTTAGATTCTGTCTCTCTTGGGGGAAATGCACTGAAAATTCTAGACTCCTCCATGATTTCTAAGTAGGAGAACTTGGAAAATTACAGGGTGATCAAAAACGTATTGACCTCACTATATTTATATGTTTAATGTTGAACAGCTGCTTTGAAGTGATATACAGCAAAACTCAAATATTAAAAGGTGATTTGTTTGAGGTTACTTCTTTAGAGTTGTTAGATTTTCATTTGTTTTGGTTGCAATATAAACATTAGATGCTACGTCAATAAACACTCACAACTTGTGAATTTGCCTTTACAATTTGCCTTATGGGGAATAGCGTGCATATTTCTCAGTGGATTTTGCTCTGAACCGTTTGTGTTGTGAATCAAGTTTGTTTGTGTGTATGATACAGAACACATTTTTTTGTCTGAGATATCAGCAGTTATATAGGGCTATATATTTGAGATCAATTTGAGGATGAAATGTGAGATGAATGCTTGTTGTCAACAGAAGACAGCTTTTTCAGGCTGAACTGCACCAGGTCACTGTGAACAAGGGTCATGGCGTTAATGAAGTCATTTCTCTGGCACGGTGCACTTTTGAGTTGAGCTCTGCAGTAAGCTGCTCTAACCCGAGGCCATGCTGTCACTTCAATGAAACGCTAGATGAAAGCTGAAAATACTTCTTGGATTTCAATTCTGCAACACCTCTACCTTGATAAATAAGGCTGAATCAAACACATTTATGTGTTATTAGGTACAATCTCGAGAGAGCTCATTTCTATTTAAAAAGATAATACATACAACTCAAAAATGAATTGCTGGGTTTAATCATTTATTTTATCGAGAGACACATTTGCATGAGTTGTGTTATCAAACCAGTGAGGTTACTTCGGTTGCAAAGTTATTATAACCAGATTGATTTAAGTGGAGTACAGATATTACAATTCAAATATGTGGAAGTGACTGTGAAGACAATAAAATCTTGTCATATATTAAATAATCTTATCATTTTTTTTTTATTTTTATTTTTTTTAATTAGTTGACCGATAAGTTTTTCTCTGTCTGGTGTCAATTTCATCATTCCAGCCCTATGAAAAATCATAATAAATCATTGATGTGCATTTGAAATCTTTGTTTCTGCTTTTAAAATATTCAATTGTCCCTTGCAAGCTGAAATAAAAATATTTAACCAGAAGGAAGGATATCAGTTTTTTTATGTTTCATCATAGGAAATTTTTTTATAGTACGTTTATTGACTGCTGTACTTTAATCAGAGGTCTACAGATATTCATAAGTCAATCAGGATTACAATGGAAAACTAGTTTATTACTACTTTTGATCTTGTAGCATAATTATTTGCAGCAGTAGCAATTCTAAAGGCTTTCACTAATTTATTCAAACTTTTTCTGAGTTTGGCTCCAAAAGACGGAACATTTAGATACAAAACTAAGCCTTTAACGCTTACCTTTTGTCATGATGTTAGCAGTGATAAGCGAATGGATATGTGAACCACAGTGCTTTCCAGATCAAAGTAATCATCTGATGTGTAAACAAATCAGTCGAGCTGTGAAGACTAGGTAAAAATTAAAAAAAGTAACTCGATCTGATATGTTAGATACCCAATAAATCAGTTGAACTCTACTCTTATATAAGCAATTTATTTATTTGAATTTGTAATAATTTTATTAATTAGTTTTTTGAGTCAAGTAAACCAAACCAAAATGTGGCAAAAAGTGCTTAGAACAGTGTATAAGTTTTAGGAGAGGTTCGCCTGTTAGTTTTATACAATTTTCACAATGGGATTTATTTTTATTTTTTTCTCAACACTTTAAATTTTTGTTATATAACTTAAAAACTGTTCATTGTTTAAAAAAAAATACAAAATGTACTCAGAATTTGTTGTGGAATTTTTCTGTAATGTAATGAAAAAAAAATATTTGTAAATAAGCTTGGGTTGTACTAAAAAAAAATTGTATTAGAGCAAATTATAATGTAGTAAAAAATGATCAATGTTTAAGGATTAGCAAATAATTTAAAAATATATATTTTGAAAACATTCATAACTATTTACTTCTCAATTGCACTAATTATCGTCACTCATGCTCTGCTCATTGTTTGTTACAAATTATATCTTAATTGTTATAGTTTCATTTAGTTTCAAATTCAAAAGCTAATTTATTTTCAACCTATTGTTTATTTAATTCTATTATGTTCTATTATTTCTAATACTTATTTACTTTTATGCTCTATGTTTCTATGTACACACTAAAGCAAATTCCAAGTAATGTAGAAACTTCTTTACATGACAATAAAACTCAATTCAAATTTTGATAATGAGTATACACTGGAAAAAAATTGTTCCGGGTTTAAAAAAAAATAATACGTTTTTTTTTTTTTTAATTAATAACATTTTGTTAAGTTAAACTCGCACATAATTTGGAGAAATTACATCACATTCATTATGCCAATAAAGTGCACAAATAAGATTAAAATTGAGTCATCTACCCTCTTATGCTGAGTCTGATTCAGTATATACAATGGAAATGTGTAAAATCCAATTTAAGTAAATCAAATTCTAAGTGCATTTCTACTTAATTAATCAATAAGATTGCATTAAATCCACCCGATTCCCCCTCCAGCTCTTTATGGTATTTGTTTTGCATGTGGGATTAGGTTGGTATTTTCCAGCGTGGATTAATACCTGAGCGGAGGGGACTGCGAGAGGTTAAAAATGTCTTTGAAGTGCGTCCGTGTCAATAGCACCTGGGGCCAGACACAGATGAGCAGTGCTGCTTTTGTTATTCACAGTCATGGGCCCTTAATTGCAGGCTGACACAAAAGCAAGGGCTGAGGTAACATTTAAACATTTACACAAGACTGGGGAGGGAGGGGTTTGCTTTCTTTTTAACATAATGGATAGAAATACTCCACCACAGCCCTCTGAGAAAGATTTGTTTTCTGCAAGCCTCCACGTCGAGATGGCGAGATGAACTTCATTACAGATCGTTTTATTTCAGCCTCCGAACCAACATGTGTCGTAAAAGTTCCATAGTATGAATTTCTTTACATTTATTTAGACATGAAGGTGCTGTAGCTCCTTCAATCCTGTTCTATCATCCTGAATTCACGGAGAAATCAAATCAATATCAAGTTATTCTCAGCTTAGGATTAAATGTCTTTTAACTGCCATTTCTTTGTATAAATCTATCCTCTTGTAGGACTAGCGATATTGCTGCTCATCTGGATTTCAGGGCACATAAACAGGTAGAAATACAAATAGATAATCCAATGACGCAACCAAAGACTAGTGTTTGTAATTTCATGTAGAATGATGAATCTATCTCTCAAGTGAGCTGAGAACAGGCCGAAGGGAGGATCAGGTGTCATTAGTATCATTTTTTTTGGTCAACAGTGAGTATTAGTTACCTATAGAAAGGGTGAAACTATGAGGATCGGATTGCAGGGGTTTCCCGCATCAGGTCACCAACAGAATCACATGCATACACTCACAGTGAGTCAGATATATTTGGTCCTCGAGTAGCTCTAGACTTTAACACTAGAATTACTGACTTTTTATTTTTTGTAAATAAAATGAATGGTGAAAGTCCTGAGGTGTGAATCCTCCCTGCTGAGATTTTCACACTTCTTCAGCTCGATACTCCTCCTGCTTGTGTTGTGCCAGCACGGCAATAATGTAAAGTGTGCAGAAATGGACAAGATTTATTTGGGTTCTCATCACAGTTACTGTGTTGAATAATTAGTATCAGTAATAAATAACCAATGTTCAAAGATTTATTATATTATATTAGATATTTAGAACCAAACATCAATGTATGAAATGTATTTACACTTTGGCTTGATAAATATCACCATATATGTAACCAGCATCTGGATATAGCATGTTAAAAAAAACAAGTGATGTCTGTAGAACAAGTTTCAGGAGAAATATTCAGGGATTGTCAATAGCTTGAAAGGCACATAATCAATCCTTAAGCCTGATTATATTTCTACTCCAAGCCTCTGCGTAGATGCAAGAGCCTGATGTGCACCTCCCAAAAAGTGTAATTGTGTAACCATGTAGACACAGCTCGTAAGTGGTTGGTGTGCTAAAAGAGCATTTCTGGACCATTCTTTCAGCAGAGAACAAAGATTGTCAGATGGCAGATATTTATAAATAGTTAAGAAATCAAAGCACAAGCCAAGAAAGTGTAAGTCCGTGCAAAGAAAAACTGCTCGCTAGTTTCTGCACATAGTTGGTTGCAGAAAACGTCCCCAACCAGCCCCCAAAGTATCACCCCCATGCTTGACGTTGATGTTCATGGACTCCAAATTATGGCAAGTTGAGGTTATAAAATCAGGTCAGGTAAAATCAGTTGAGGTCTCATCAAATCATATGACCTTCTCCTAGATGTCCTATGGCTCATCCAGATGGTCTTTGGCAATTGCCACTGTCGCCACTTTAACGCCACTGCCACCGTCACCGTCACTGTTTGAAGCCACTTCAGGTAAATGAGCAGCTTTTCCTTTGTTCTTCTTGGCTGATCCCTCACCTTTCTCATGATCTTCCAGAAGCCCCAGCCTGAAAGAGGTTGCATCTTCAATGTTTTCTAGTTTTTCCCACTAAGCTTTTGTTCCATAGTCCATCCTTATGCAGGTCTACAGTTTTGTCCCTGGTGTACTTTGAAGCTCTTTGGGTTTTCAGAAGGCAGAGAGGTTTGAGCTGTGAACATTCCTTTCAGGTAACAAGTTCAAGCATGTGAATCAATCCAGGTAAGGAGTAGAGGATAGAAGACTTATTAAAAACAAGCTTAAATAAGTTAAAGCAATAAGCCTTATTGATTGTTAAATCTCATACAAAGCAACTTTTTGCAATTTCTTTTTTCCATTCAATCTCTCATTGTAAAAAATTATAGTCTCTATTAGTATATGTGGGTAAATCTGCTGAGTATTGACCCAGTTTACGTGGATCTAAACAGATAAGGCAACATTCCTTTGTACATGTGTTAGTCTTATAAGAGTTAACTTTGATGACGCAATACAATGGAAATGCAATACCCCAAACAATAGGCTGTGTGCCGGTCCAGTCCTCATCCATCTCACCCAACATCTTTAGGAGGGTCACACTTCAAAGGGGCCAGTCTCACAAAACTTGAAAAGAACACAGTTTGGTCCAAAATCAAATGAATAAACAAAACATGACTTTCTCTTTACAAACCAGAATACCTTTAAGGGTCAAATATAGACTCCTGTCTGGCCCCATGGTATGGCCTGACACATACATGCAGTTGCGCCTAGAGAGAGATAGAGAGAGAGTTCAAACTCTATTCTGTCCGGTCCAAAAATGCTTTGTTTACAACCCAAAACATGGGTTGAAATCTTGAAATTGCTTAAGTTTTAACTAAACTGTGCCATCACAGTTTTTGGGAATTCCGGAAAGTCTCCAATATCCCTTATTTGCAATAATTCAGCCTTTGTGAAAATTATCCAAACAAATTTATCAGGAAAATCTCTAGCCCTTCACAGTGTCCGAACGGTGTATTTGTAAACTCCTAATGTTCCTGAGTGGGAGGGGAGTGGGATTGGACAGGTATGGATGGTTCTATTATCAGATTACCTGCTCAGTGACAGAAACAAATCACCATCCAAGCATGACCTCACCTCATCCCATACACAAAACTATTACTTATACTATCAGATTCCAAGCATGGGTCTGCCATTCTCTTATGGGCTGGAGAAAGAAGTGTCATGAGTTAAGAGCCTGGACCATTATCTCTTTATCTGTAACCCGAGTGAGAGAAAAAAAGGGATGTGTTTTGTTTGAAATGTGAACCGATAAATGTTTGTTTTTACCTTAATCGAATGAAAACATGTTTAGTAACGGTTGTAGGCCATGTTTTAATTGGAAAAACCTCATCTTTATTTGAAATTTGCTCTAACATCAATATATATTTTAATAGAAATACAGAAAAAAATGGGAAGCTTTTTCCAGGTTAAACCTAAGCGGGAATTGGATTGGACTGGAAAAAAATAGGCTTTGGCACAACTGATGTTGTGGATTCAGTGTTATAAACTGTAAGTTTTGTGGCGATATGTCAAAAAGGTAAGAATCAACTTTGCCACCAAAATACTTGTGGCGTTAACTTCTATCAACCATTTGTCAGCAATTCATTGTGGGCAAAATTATATCAAGCTAATCAAGTTAAATTTGCTGCAGGAGACTAAAAGAGTTTTAGCATTTTGCCAAAAATCCATGCCAACTTTTGGAATGTTAATGCTTTTGCAAACTACAGCAATTTTTAGACATTTTTTTTAAATGGCCCACACCAAACAGGGTTGATTTGGTCAAATTAGACACTCAGCTAGATGCTGCACATTTATTAATTGAGCTGTTCATTCTTTTGGATAAACAGCTTGCAAGACAGAAGGTTGTCTCAATCCAGGTTCTGCATCCTTCAGAGGGCGCAGCCTACCCAGCCTCCAGAAGCTACAAAGGTTGCATCAGCCATTGGTAAATGGGACCAAATTTTACAAACTCATCAGTCTGCTTCTTACTCCCTACAACAAAATGACACGTACCAACATCCTATATGTGTTTAGTGTTATTAACGCCAAGTTTTTCAAATAAAACTAATATTTTTTTAAAATACTAATATCACTAATAGCATTTGAAGAATCTCTTGAGCTACTGTCCTTTCATAAAAACGTTGTATTTCTTGCTAATTTGTGTTGATTCTGTTGAAATAAAAATCCACACAATGCATCTTGGGATATGAGGCAACAAAGGATGGTAGCAATGCATCCTCCAAATTCACAGAAAGAGAGGATGCTTTACAATTTTGGGCGAAATGGGACAGCCTTCACGCAGCGTTGTGACCTAAGGGGCCTCGAAATCCATACTTCGATTCATAGGGAACCTTTATTGGGAGACAGCTGATAAGTTTTATTACCCATTTGTTTATATTTTTAGAGCACTACAACGAAACGCTGTACAACCTCAGATCATGGTTGTTACAGTAGGTTGTCAATGCACTCTGCGTTGCTAACATTTAAGTGAGCATGGCATTCAATTTATTCGCAAACCTATACCTTATTGATTTGAATTCAATCAATTCCCGTCTGCACAGTCAGGCACAAACGGAGAAAAATGGCCTTGAAAGAGTTTGAAAAAGAAAAATGCAGCTTTAAGACCTCTACACACCGATCCAAATTGAGATTTGCACGAATCCTCAGGCTTCTCAGCAGGGTGCTCTTTGTCTGAGACAAGTAATTTATGCAATGACATTCCTTGCCTGAAGATGGCGTTTGCATGGTGTAACAGGAAAATGGCTGATCACAGAAAGCTTACAAAAATGTGAAATATGGAGAAAAGAGAGGATTTTTGGAGCGCTATTTCTGTCCTGTTTCCTGTGCGAAGGCGCTATGAAAATGTGGGAGAGCACCACAAAGCGGCTCTTTTACGTCTTACTCTTGTCATCAAAAGAGCAGCTTTGTTTGGTTGTTCTCCTTGAAAAAAAACTGATCTGATATGTCAATTCGAGACTCTTTTTCGCTGGCACCACTTGTTCGGTCAGATCTGCGATGTACCATTGGCTCCCATGGTTTCTATCGAGGTGTGTGGTCGCACAAAACTTTGCACTGAAAATTTGGCCTTTAGTCAAAACAAAACGGTGGTGCAGTGGGTAGCACTGTGGCCTTCCAGTTAGAAGGTTTGAGGCTTGCCGTTGACCTTCCTGAAAGGAGTTTGCAGGTTCTCCCCATGTTTGCGTGGGTTTCCTCTGGGTACTTTGGTTTGCCCCACAACCTCAAAAACATGCGCTAAGGTTAATTGAATAATCACACATTAGGTGTGAATGTTGCCCTGCGATGGACTGGCGACCTGTCCAGGGTATAGCCATATATAGCCATATATAGCCAGAATATAGGCACCGGAGGACCCCTGTGACCTCAAAAGGGAATAAGCGGGTTGGAAAATGAATGAATGAATGAACTTGATCCAAGGAATCTGAAGAAATAGAATGTATCTTCTACGGTTTAAAAGTTATTAGAACTCTGTACTTCAAATTTGGTCTTTAATTCAATTTATGAGCAGATTTTTTTTCGAAACACAGTATGAAATATGTCAAGATGCATTTTCTTGAAATGTTGGTGTTTTGGGGTGTGTCTTAGAAAATGTTTATATTTTCCCTACACTCATATCCCGACTCTTTAGGTCAGATTTTTATTCTTGATTTTACAGATACTATAATTTCACTGGCTTTTCTCAGTGCCAAAGTGGAAATCAAGGTCCCAGTTTCTGAAGGAAGAGTGCAGTTGCACAGAATCCATGGGGTTTATTGAAGTCCAATAGAAGCTTCCAGAGTCATTGCAGCCATCTTTGAGGACATCTTGATTGCCTCATGCTCACTTCTGCTTGCAAGTTTTACGGAGATGCTGGTTTAATTTACAGCTAATTGTCCGGAAGCTGGTTCAGTGACCATGGTGTTAATGTGCTTGACTGGCGAGCATACTCACCTGAACAGAAACCCACAGAGAACCTCTGATATCAAGAGCAGTGATGGACACCAGACGCTGTTCTACAGATGACCCAAAGGTCACCATCAAAGCAAACTGGGCTTCCGTTACACCTGAGGCCTATTTCCTCCAGATCCTTGAGTGAAGTAATATATTTTGTGTTGATAATATGAAGGTATACAAGTTAATCCATAACTATAAAAATTTAAACATGGGCGGCACTGTGGGTAGCACTGTGGCCTTCCAGTTAGAAGGTTGTCGGTTCGAGGCTCGTCGGTGACCTAACTGGAAGGAGTTTGCATGTTCTCCCTGTGCTTGCGTGGGTTTCCTCCGGGTACTCCAGTCTCCCCCACATTCCCAAAAACAGGCAGCAAGTTAATTGAATAATCTAAATTCCATGGACTCTTGCCCAATGTGTGCTGGAGATAGGCACTGGTGGACCCCCGTGACCCCAAAAAGGGAATAAGCAGGGTGGAAAATAAATGACTATTTAAAACACAGTATATTTATCTGGGCCTTTAATTGGTAAATAATAATTTATGGTACTGTGCGGAAAAATGCTTTCAGAAATATAAATGATGTTTGGTTATTTTTTAAATTGTACAAAGTGCAAACAAAACAGAAAAAAAAAATTCTATCAAATCAACAATTGCTTCTACTTCCTTCTGCCTTCAAACCAGCAATAGTTACTCTTTAATAAAGTCAGAGATTTTGTCAAAGTAGTCAAATCTACGATCAGAAAATTTTACCAAACACCTGTTAATGATCATTAATGTGGCAGGTTGAAACCCAGTCCTGAACTGAATGACTCAGCTTAAAACTGGGAGAGGAACAGCCAAACTGTGAGACTGAGAAAGCGATCTTGTCAGGGCAAGATTAAAAAGACTCAAGGTAGTTGTCCTGCATCAACAAGGTCTCCCCTGAACAAAGATTTCAAGGTGTCCTGCTGCTCTTTTGAAGAAGTACAAGAAAACCTGAAGCATCTACGGCCTTAGATTAAGTGGTCATTCAAGTAAACTTAGTGAAGCAGATTAAAAACACATCAAATCAATTTTCCTATTTTACAGGAAGATTTCCAGTTGTGCAAACAGCTCAGAAGAGACAGAAACCATTGGAACACAGGTATACCTACCTATCAACTGTCTGGAAAAGTCACCCCCGAAAGTTCTTCAAGGAATGGATGAAAATATAGGACCTTTTTACTATAGCTTAATTTGAAATATTTAGCTATAATGGAAGCCAGTTTGTTTGTCCAAGCGTGCGAGTAATGAGTGTCTGCAGGCAACAGTTAAGCATGGTGAATGTCAACGTTTCAACATTTCTGCAAATGGATCTTGAGAAATCTTGGAAAATAAGGGTGTTCTCAATGCTGAGAAATACAAGCAAATGCTCAATTCTTATCCAACATGCAGTGCCATCTGGAAGCATTCGATTAGTCCCAAATTTATGCTGCAGCAGGGTAATGACCCCAAACATACAGCCATTTTTAAGCATAAGGAAGAAAAAGTAAAAAGTAGTAAACTTATTTCATCCCCATCGAGAGACAGAAAGATGGTACATATTCAGAAGATCTGTGGTTAGTTCTTCAGGATGTTTGCAACAACCTGTCAGAGTTAACATTTAGATTTCTTTTTTGTTGATTCACCGCATTTACTGCATTACATTAAGCCATAATTAAATTTTATGGTTGCATTTGCAGTTTTTATCCGTAGCAACGTGGCAGTTGAGTTGATACACTTCTTTTTGGAGAGAGAGGCGCGACTCAATCTGTGGGGATTGTTGATAAACAGTGATTTCTGTTTATTAATAAAATGCAATGTCTAGTAAGATTTGGTGAGATTTGTGTTAAATGAGAGCATGGTTTATTTACACCAGTGTAAGAAATGAAGGGTTATGGGTGGATGAATGAGAAACTTTAGATAAATATGTAGATGATAGTTATTGTACCACAGGTTAGGTCAGTTCTGGTTGTTGTGCTTATTGGCTTTACCTGTCTGATAGCATCACAGTATCTGGCCTGCACGCTCACACCCTCAGGCCTCACACTGTTTATTTAAACCTAATCGTTTCAAAGCATCTTTGCTTTCACCGGCACTGAAAGATAGAGCCAGAGAGAGAAGAAAGGACTGATGCAAATCTCATTCTTTTCTCTGCTTTCATGGCCTCTTTTTGTCATACTGTTTGGAGGTGTTTGTCTCCAGTAGAATGCTTTTCATTAATCTGCTCCTGAGGGCTTTTATAGCTGCTGATTTTTTAAAAAACCTGAAAAAAAAATTGGCAATGCTTTTAAATAATTGTGTGGCGTGGTATTTACAACATTTTCTAGTGTCTCCTGTGTTGGGTCAAAGTTCAGAAGCTAGAGGTCTAACAATGCCTTTAGGCCCTTATTGCATGGGTGTAGCCATCTGTTGAATATAGGGGTTGTTGGTTATTAACTCATTAAAGTTTATTGTAAAAAGAAAGCAAACAAACTGCAGTAAAACCGGTAGATGACTGTGAATAAATACATATTGATACTCTGTATTTTGTCCTTTCAATTTTGTAAATTTCACTTATAGTTTGCCTTGCTTACAAAACTGGCCAAGAATGTGCATCAGCCAATAACTGGAACTACAGATCTTGTTGGGTGCAGATTGTTCAATTGACAATCTTGGTTTAGCAAAATGTTTTGCACTTTTAAATACAGAGGAAAACTTTGTTATCAGAAAACTCATTTTCATTCACTTCCGTTTCAGAAAAAAATGAATGCTTCTCATGTTAACAATTTTTTGTGCAATTTTAACACACATTTCTACGCACCACAACCTGCTTTATATCTCTGCCCTGAGCATCTGCTTTCAGCAGTAAAATCTGTTGTGTCATGCTGGAAGAATTTAGTTTTCCATGAGGTTTATGAGCAGAGAAGTGAGTACATTTACTTCATTTTACACTAAACCAACTTTCAGTCAGCTTTAAATGGGTATTGCATTCCAACAATTAAGCTTGTAGTGTGTTTCACAGAAACAAATCATATTTTTTACACTTTGGTTAAATGTAAACTTTAAGTACTCCAAATACTTAACAGAAAGTGTATTTGTATAACATTATCAACTTGGGCGTTTATGATGGTATCATCAGAAACATCACAAAAGGGCCCTAATAATCCTATCTAAAACAAGTTACGTTTCCAGCACATCAGGTTAGATATCTGCCGCAATAATCCTAATGAAACTGAGAGAGTCCAGCCCCTCTGATGATACAAAAGACCTAATTATCCTAACAAAAACAAGAGGGCCTAGCAATCACTAGTGGTTCTGCATGGGCACTAATAATCCTCACAAAATCAAGAGGTTCTAGGGATCTCCACTGGTTTGTCTGGGCCCTAATTATCCTAACAAAAACAAGAGCACACAGCCAGCACCACTATTCAGACTTGGGTCCTAATAATCCTCACAAAACAAATAGTGACCAGCAACCAACCAACCAAGTTTGGTGTGGGCCCTAATAACCCTTACAAAATCAAGAGGGCCTAGTGATTACCACTGGTTTTGCATGTGCACTAATATTCCTAACAAAAACGAGCACACAGCCAACACCACTGGGTTTGTACCAGGGTCCTAATAACCCTTACAAAATCAAGAGGACCTAGTGATTACCACTGGGTTTGTATGTGCAATAATATTGCTAATAAAAATAAGAGCACACAGCCAGCACCAATATTCAGACTTGGGTTCAAACAAGAGGGCCTAGCGATCACCACTTGCTCTGCATGGGCACTATTTTTCCTGACAAAAACAAGAGGTCCAGCCAGCACCATTGTTTAGACCTGGGTCCTAATAATCCTTGCAAAATCAAGAGGGCCCAGTGATTACCACTGGGTTTGTATGCACAATAATATTGCTAACAAAAACAAGAGTGCACACAGCCAGCGCCACTGGTTAGACCTGGGTCCTAATAACCCTTACAAAATCAAAAGGACCTAGTCATCACCTAGTGTTTCGTGTGGGCCTTAATAAACCTACAAAAGACAGGAGGATCCAGCCAGCCCCACTGGTTAGATTTAATAATACTTACTAAAACCAAGAGGGCCTAGTGGTCACCACCAGTTTTGCGAGGACCTAAAAATTTTATCGAAAACAAGAGGACCCAGAAATCACCAAGCTTGGGTGCTCATAATGTGTGTTTTAATCTTAAAATACGTTTTTTTTCTTATACATAACAATTTTGTAAATACAGGAACATTTCACAGATTAAAATGTAAAATCTTATATTGGTGCATAGTTCCAATGCTAAACACATTTGTCTTTGTCAAACAATGAACTCTTGGTATCTTTGGGACCGCCATGAAAAGCTGTGCTTTTTGTCTGTTCTGGTCATCGATTGTGTGATCTGTTACAACTGGTGCAATGAAAAGTGTGGGAAAGAAACATGTAGATGTCCTGGTCCTCTATAAAATACAACAACTGCTTCTTTGTCTCAGCACAAGATTGGTATTGTGTTGGCAGAAGTTTCGGTGGATGACCTCCCGGGAAGTAAGGCCATAAGATGAAGTTTTAATGCTGCAGGCTCTGCCCAGGTCCCTCTAAAGCCCTGATCTAGTGAATTAGTGACCACTCCTAACTCAGTGTGTCCTTCATGTCAGACCTGGGTGGATTGAAGAAGACCCTGTAAGATGGGGAGAGATAGAGAGGGTCTATGGCAGGGGTTAATTCAGTGCATATGCCACCTTCTGTCCACACAATAGGACTGTGAAGAGGCAGCACCATCAGGTGGCCTCATTTAGCACAGTGTGTGGTATTTAAGTAGATATTGACCTGACGGAGTGCTCTCATTAGTCTCCAAACCCAGTGTGGAGTCCTTCATGGTAGCATCTGGGTAGCACTTGAGGTGATAGGACGCCAAGTGAGCAGTTCACAGAGGGACAAGGCATAGTTTACTAGGGACATGTTTTAGGATCAACATCTTTGTAGGTCCTGGTACAACATTCCTTGCAACCACTCAGAAAACAGAAACAAGAACAGGAAGGGCTGTACTTGAATGTTGAAAATACAACTAAATGTAGTTTCTGGTATAACTTGATGACTTGGGGATGTAGAGAATGTCACATTAAAATAGTCTATGACTCTGCTTTTTTTGACTGTGAAATGTTGGTCCTTAATAATACATTAGATGCTGCATTTCCAAAACAAACAAAACTGTGACTTGCAAGGCAGGGCATAGATGCTATATTATTACATCACACATTAGATGACATAATTTGATTCTATCTGAGATTTAATTGTTTTGAAAAAACTGCAACAAAACTGTATAAAAGTCATAAGAGCTCTACTCACAATCAATGTTACCAGGTTGTATCACATATGATAGAACCCCCATGCTAATACGTGCTTCATAAGCGACCACATAGCTTCATAATAAAGGGTGTAGATTATTAATGCTAAAGGTCAATTTTAACCTTTAATTGCAGTTCAAATACACAATGAAGTAGCTTTATCTCTTATTAAAAAAAATCCCATATAGGGCTCTGCTGCTTTCTTCCAATTTTAAAATTTAGCTCGAGAGCGCAGTGACCTGATGCACATAAGTGTCAAATCAAAATTCGAAATACAATGTCTCATCGGTCCCAAATTGACCAACTATGTTAACAGCCCTTGTCTGAACACATCTACAATGTGCTCTCTTGGTTATTGCGCCACCAGGTGGCCACAGGAAATACTGAATTTGTGACAAGAATATTGACCAATACATTACCAGAAAATATTTAGGCTCATAAATATTTAGACTCATTAGTGCCTCCTGAGGGAAACGACACTTTGAGATGTGGTTTTCATTGTTTAATTAGCCTGGGGGGGGGGTTGTTTCACCCATTTGTTTTATCATCTATAAAATATACAAAAAAACTGATATCACCTGATTATTTTTAATCATCTGGTTTTGCCTAATATCAATGAAAATTTTGGTTTTAACGTTTTCTGTGAGGGCCTCTAGGCCTTTTTTTGTCAGTATACCCATTGATTTCAATGAAACAAATGTTAAAATGAATCTTGCCCAGCGATGAACTGGCGACCTTTTCAGGGTGTACCCCCAACTCTCCCCAATGTATGTAGGCACCAGCAGACCCCTGTGACCCCGAAAAGGAATGAGCGGGTTGGAAAATGAATGAATAAAAAAAGCCTCAAATATGATTTTTTTTTTTACTTTGGTACAGGTATACTGTAAAAACACACAAAATGAGGATCCCATAATTGTTTTCTTTTAATCATAATATTTAACTGGGACTGGGTCATAACTGACCCTAACAGCTCAACATTGATCATTTCAAACAGAACATTTCAGATTTTAGTTAAAAGTTTTCTTAAAGGATCCTGACAAAGTTCAAAGAAAATTCATTTAATACCGGAAAAATCACACTTTAAACTTTCTTGTGGTGTGTAAAGGCTCGAAATATCAAGATGAGTGAGGCACAAAAATCTCAAACTCATGTTACTTCTCCATGTATTGGCATCTGGCTCAAAATTGCACTGGGGTCAGAAACTGACAAGGCCATGATGAATGAGGAACTAATCTGCTCACTTCCCTCTGGTCAAGTGACAAGACGGCGAGAGGCAAGAAATGGCTCTAGTCTACTTGCAGCCAAAGTAGCAGAGATCCATCACACTGCATTACTTTCTATGTGATCTGGTTCAAATCCATCTCTCCGTTATGCGCTTCTAAAGAAAAGGTTAATGTGCCATCATAATGTGAACATAAGATCTCTTTTCAAGTCGTGCTGAACTTAAGATGAACTCTTCCATTCGTTTTGCAGGTACCAGCCATAGCAGCTAAAGAATTGAATTGTTAGGAATGGTCCTATACATTGGAGCAAGTGTAAAAGCTACTGGACATGATGAAAGCCAAGTTATGCTAATGCAAATCGTTCCTCCCAAATTAGGTGACTGGAGTTCTGATGTGAGTATCCTGTTTTGGCTGGACTTGACAGTGAAAAATGTGATCAGGTCTTTTGATCTTTTAGGACATTTGCATCAATTTAGACAAAACCGACAAAAAATAACTAATTGATAGAATTGTAGAAAAGTTGACATATTAGTGATATGAAGATATTAGTGACTATATTACTGTTCATTAACAAAGAAATGACAGTTTCCAAAAGTGAGGATTCATACCGTTTTATTGGTGGTAGGGGAACAATATTGGTACTGACATGCTCCAAAATAATTTAAATAAATAAAGTTATCCTTTGTCTATTTATGTGATTCATTTAGTCATCGTCTAAAAAAGAGGAACTCCCTTCTATTGTTTGCTCTGTTTAGATTTCCTCAACCCACGTCTGCAGAACAATAATCGTTTCTGTTTATTTCAGGTTTTGAGATGTAGCTTTCTATGGAGCTTTCTCACATCCTTCTGTCTCTTCATGTAGTTTCAGAAACTCGAAGATGTTGAGATCAGGGGTCTGTCACTTCCAGTACTTCTTCTTCTTTCTTTATCCTAAAGATCTTAATGGCTTTGTGTTTGGGGTAATTGTCCTGCTGCAGAATACATTTCGGGCCAATCATACACCTCCCTGATAGTATTGCAAGATGACTCAATATCTCCTTGAATTTCTCAGCATTGAAAACAACAAAATCTTGACCAAATCTCAAATTCAACTTGCAGAAATGCAGCCCCAAAGAACCTCCACCATGCTTCACCGTTGCGTGCAGACACTCTGTTGTATTCCAATTTTGAGTCATCAGTCTAGAGAACCTTCTATTTTTCTGCACCTCAGTTCCTATGTGTTTGTGCATACTTGAGTTGTCTTCTATGCATACTTGAGGTATGGCTTTTTGGCTGCAACCACCTTTGTTCAGAGTAAATGGGTGTTCCTGCATCCCATAGTTCTTCCAACTCTGAGCTGATGGCACCACTGGACATCTTCTAAAGACAACAGACTTTATGTGTCTTTCATCTGCTTTTTTCAGCTATGACTGTTCCAAATATTAACCTCCTACACAGCTGTTGCTGTTTGTTATCATTAGCACCTGTTTGGTGTAATTGATTGCACGTACACCTGACTTTAAGGCTTTCAAATGCAATGCAAATCATTTATTAAAAAGTAAGTCACGAAGCACCATGGAATGAAGCTGATGGAAGCTACTGATCGCTGTGCAGGATTGGGTGACGGGAATTTGTAGAAATCCATATATTTTTCTGTATAGATCTCCCATTGTGGATTCTCTGCAGGGCTAGACATGACATATGACAGAAGAAACAACGAATGAATAATTGCCAATGGACCCGTTTCAAAGCCTACATTAGGAAGAACCACATCTAACTTCCTTTCCTTGTACGAACCTCTCATGTCGTTCTCAGTTTTACCCCATCTCGTCTGTTACTCAATAACTGTCAACTCAAGACATAAGTCACCAATGATAGGCACCCTACTAGCCAGGACAGTCTTTCCACAGAGCAAGGGACAGACAATGCATAAAGGCTTGTCTGAGGGGGACTCTCGTGCCCCTATTCAGAATGGTGACGCCCAGCTGCTTAGCCGCGTCCTGCAGACTGTGGACCATTGTGTGCCTTTAGTCACATCTTCGCCCAATAGGCTCCCCCTGATGATCTATGGCTCGGCGGCAGGGCCGACCCAGACCGGCTCCATGGATCTTGCTGGGTGTCTCACTCCTGGGGTTGACGAATAGCCTGTCAGTTACCACAATAATGTCTTAAATGACTGACTCATCTGTCAATATTGTACTTTTCTTCCACTACCCAGAGGGTCTGTATCTGAAAATCAGTGCCCAGGTCTTTAAGAGGACTTTCATAATACTTTTACAGTTGACATTTGTTTATTAAGTATCTGAAATCCCCTTGAATGGTGATGGCGTAATGGCGTAGCATCTATTATAGCTTTAAACAGCAATCTCAGTTTGTTTTCTGCAAAGTCTAGTGGTGAAACATTCCAAAAAAATACATTTTATTCCCTAACTGTAGGGTTGTGTCTGGATAGTCCGAGCAGTCGTGGAGTTTTAATGCTTCAGAAGATCTTATATGGACAGGGGGCTAACAAGAAAAGGGGGCCGAGGGTACAAATGGTCTTCTTTTAAAGAGCGTGACGCTTGATTGAAGCGTAAGGTTTGGGTTAATTGCAGCCAGAGCTTCATCCCAGGAACAGATGCCACACTTGTGCATCAATAAATGCTTATAAGTTACTTATTTAGTGCTGCCTGCCATGAAGGGAAATGACATGACTTCAAGCACAAGTGCCCCAGGGGCGATTCCCCCAGTCTTTGTCTTGTCATCTCATATCTTCGAATCTGCTCGTGAATAAATAGCCATAGACAGCAGGGCATAAGGCAAAATACAAATGGCATACGGCAAATACAAATGTTCATGCTTAACAGGCATGTTATTCCTTCTGTTTGGATGCATATAACATCCGCAACATTGCCGAATGCCAGATCGTCTTTGCAAAGTGTGTTAGGGAATGCTGGGTTTATATATAAACACACACATAAACATTTTAATTTGATTGTGTTACTTCATTAATTCAGCTTATTAGAGGTAGGAGTTTATTAGTTAATTTAGTCATAAATTAACCCGATTACATACTAGCCTCATACATGTTTGGCTAATAAACTTTAATCCACTTATTTATTGTAGGTGGGGTTTTTTTTGCCTGATTTTGTCTGCTTGCTTGTTTGTTTTATTGCTTGGTTGCTTTTTTGTTTGTATTTTTGTTTGCTTGCTCGCTTTATTATTTGTTTGTTTGCTTGCTTTCTTGTTTGTATTTTTGTTCACTGGCTTGCTCTATTGTTTGTTTGTTTGTTGTCTTTCTTGTTTGTTTGTTTTTTGTTTTGTTTTTTTGCTTGCTATCTTGCTGGTTTGTTTTTTTTATGTTTATTTGCTTGCTTTCCAGTTTGTATTTTTCTTGCTTTTATGTTTGTTTGCTTGCCTTTTTGTTTGTTGGCTTTATGGTTTGTTTGTTTGTTGCTTGTTTGGTTTTTGTTTGTTTGCTTGCTTTTTGTTTGCTGGTTTTTTGTTTGTTTGTTTTTTTGTTTGTTTGTTTGCTAGCTTTCTTGTTTGTTTTTTGACCTGCTGAATAATTATTTATATTCGTCGTTTATTTTGTATTTTTGTAAACATTATTTCTATTTGTTTTGTCACTTTTGTCACATTTTAACTTTTTCAGTAATTTGGTTTTATTTATTTATAGCTGGATTGGCTTAATAGACACATTTTTATCTGAAATTTTGTTATATTTGTTTAACACCACCAACATCTAATGATTCATTTTCCAGATGAAGTCTCTTTAAGATTCTTATTTATTTGTATTTATATTTCCTCTCTTTCTTTGTCGCCCAAACACAAGGGTTGAGGTTTCCACTTCGGAATTGTTGCAGATCTGGTTAATCAACTTCTATTTGCATATTGTTTCACAGAGCCGTTTCTGTAGCTCTCAGAATAACTTAACAAGGATCTCAGGTCAAGACACAAAGCTCTTCAAACATTTCTTCACAGTTACACCAGAAGAAAGAATGCAAAAATAATGTAATCCTTTTTTATATTGCACCATGTCTTAGTTATGCATGCACATTTTTCCCAAAATGAATGTAATGTCATTTTCCTCGGTTAAAATAGCGTGATTAAAGTTTGATGAGGGCATAACTTCACTTCACTGATGACATTCGTCGAGCGAGAGCAGCCTTTCACTCACATGGGATTGTTGCAAGAGCAAATATCAGCTCTCCGGTTTCTGCGGTTTCTGTAGAGATCCACACTGTTTGCTCGTATGGTGCATATGCTAAATAGACATGTTAAATATATTTCTATACATTTTACTCAATTTAACATTCATGGACTTGTAGTGTTTTTGAAGCAGGTTTTTTAAAATACTTGACATCATTATACATTTAATTTAATGGTTCATTTAAATATACTCTATGCCCTAATAAAGATTCTGCCGTGTGATTCAGAGGTCACTAGTTTGAATCCCAGCACTAGAAGAAGTTTCAATCCTTTATTTTCATGAACCTTTCTTTCTCAACATTCATACATCTCAAACACCCCATAAGCAATGACCCCTCGATCGCTCCCTGGGTGCTCTGGCAATGGCGGCCATTGCTCCGGGGGATTTGTTCACCATGAGTTTTTCTTACTCACTCTTGGATTTCAAGTATGGATCCCCACACTTCCATTGCAAAGCTTAGTGAAACAACTGCATCACAGTTAACTTTCCATGACATCATCCTTCAGGCATTAACGCTGTTTGCTAGTTGTTATTAGCAGCCTTTTCTGCAGCCCCTCTTCACGTGTTTCTCACCTTTACCACACTGTTTTATGTTGTGGGTCCGTGCATGTATTGGCACAGTGTCAGGGATTCGCTTGTGCATTTTGTCTTCAGGCTAATTTCTGTTTTACTACTGGCTTTATGAACACTTGTGTGCACAGGAACGGGGATTCTAAGCTGAGGTTCTGTCTCGCTGTGATTATGAAGAATATTGAGGTGTTTCCTTAAAAAGAGGTACCAGATTTGTGCACTGGTCTCTGTCCACAAAGCCATACATCACTACACCACTCTGTATTCTATACAATATAAAGACAGAGTGTGGTGTGCATTCTGGTACCAAATGGCAGTGGTCCAGGTGGGTGCGTCACATGGTTGGTTGATTAGAAAATCTGTTATTTGAATGTACACATTTTATACTTAATGGACACTTAATATATTTATATATGTGTTGTTGGCTCTATATGTTTCTATTTGTAGTTCTGTATATTAAACCATTCAGTCGCACAAAAAAAAAATATTTGCTTTTTGTGAAATTCAATCAATTTAAAGTGTTTGCAGTGGCAAGTAAAAGAGAAACGTTTTGCAATGTTTTTGTTCGGTGAAAAAAATGCGTTTCGTAGCTGTGGATCGGGAATTTTCTTTCTGGAAGAACTGTTTTAGCTTTTAAATATTATTTGTAGGTCTCTTGTGTTTAGCTCTATTCAAGTCAGGCCACAAAAATTTCCATTTGACTAAGGTCTGGGCCACTCCAAAAGGTGGATTTAGCTTTTCGGAAATCATTCTGTTCTCGTGTTTTGAGTCATTGTCCTGTTGAATCGCCACATCCTGTATTTACGTCTCATTTTTATGGCCCTCTTCAAGTCAATCTAGAACATTTCTATTTGATCAAGGTCTGGGCCACTGAAAAAGATGGATTTTGTTTTTCTGAAACCATTCTGTTTTCATGTTTTGGGTCATTGTCTTGCTGAATTGCCACATTCTACGCAGTTTCAGCTGATATAAACACATGGCCATATTTTTTGTATCATGTATCATGTGTATAGCTCTATCCAAGTCAATCTAGAACATTTCTATGTAATTGAGGTCTGGGTCACTCAAAAAGATTTTTCTGAAACCATTCTGTTCTCGTGTTTTGAGTCAATTGGGAATTGATCTTCCTCTTAAACTGGCCAGGATCATGGTGTTTCCTCCACCATACTTTACAATAGAAATTATGTTTTGAGCCCTGTGTTTGTTAAGCTGTGTGTTTGTTTCAAAACTTAACTTCAATCATAGCTTCATCAAGCCACAAAACATATAACATCGGTAAAAGTGTTAAGAAACCTGTGAATTTTCAATGAAGTGATATATGTGAGATATTTGGTCTTAAAACAAACATTTTTGCACACATTTTGCATATTGCAGTTGTATTAGTTCATTTTTGTGCAGTGTTGATATGTTTTTATTAAATATTCAATTAAATTGAGCTGAAGCAGTTAAAATAATTATTTATTAATTCCACATTTAAATTCAACAAAAACGGATGGAGCACCAACATTTCCTTTTTGTTCTCATTTCTTTCACTTTCAGTGAGCTTTCTCTTGGTCGCATGTCTTAAAATTGATTTCTTCTTGTTTGTCTTGGCAGTAATGAGATCAGCTGTGGGATTACAATTCAATGGCATAGCACCTTCAACCCCAGGCAAATGATTTGTCCAAACGTAATAATAAAACACTTACATTGTATTGTCAGAGGTAAACAGTATAGTTGTAATAAAACGTTGCCTGGGGTACCGACTTCTTTTAACTTGTAGAACCCTGTTTGGTTTTGCCCGTATAGATGTAGTCACACAGACATGAAAACATCAAAATGAGCTGGATTTAGATTTTTTTTTCACTTATTTGCAAGACATTAAATAGACAATACATATAGATAGATAGATTCCCATTATAATATAAACAATTTTATGCTTGATTTTGGTCTCGGTTATAATTGTGCCAAGGCAGCAAAGGCTAAAAAAGCTAGACATATTGAGAATATTCAGCTAAGATGGCTAAATAACTTGCAGCTGAGGTCATCAGCCTTTTTAAATGCCACAAATCAGAATTCCAAAGTCCCCAAAATGTTTCTAGATTTCGCTGTTGGTAAACCAATCTTGATCCTGCCAATTAAAGCTCTGAAAAAGAAGTGGTAAACGCACACGTTAATTGTTGTTGTTGGAAAGGTATTACCAGACAAGCAAAAAGTCAAAATTGTTGTATACTGAATACAATGCATGTCGTTTCTAAACAGCAGATGCCTGACACATAAATGACTTATGTTTTAGAGAAGGTCTTCAGCATTCTAGGACAATGCATTCCCACATACTATTGCAGAAGCACGGCTTTGTAGAAGGGTGCAGGTGAATTTCCCAGCTAACAATCCTGAGGCCTCATCTAAAAAAACTTGCATGGAACACATATTAAATTATTGAATATGGACAAAGCTGTAAAAAAAAGTCTGCATACACAGAAGATTTCAATGGAGATTCTCTTTGTACATTCAAGTCAACAAGGAAATGAGCGCACATACATGAACTCAACACCCACCACCTCATCCCTCATTTACATACACATGAATATGTTAACGAGGTCACTTTTAATGATAAACAGTCAGGGAGAAGATTGCACTCTGTATTTTGTGTTCAATAATTATTTAGTTCTATGTGTTTATTAACAAGTTTATGCTATGAGTCATCGTTACTATGAGCACTGCTCATATTAAAGTCAGTGTACGCCCTAATAAAAGTTAAAATAATAAGACGGAAAGAGTGAGAAATGTTATGCACAAACATGAGTCACAAGAACAAGTCGTGAGGGGATTGAAGATTTTAACAGTCAGTGTTCAAGTTGTAACACATTGATGATAATAATCGTAATAATAGTAATAATAATAATAATAATAATACATTTTATTTCATTGTATTTTTCACTTCTTAAGGACACTTAAGGACACCGTAGAAGTGCAAAATATTGAAAACACAGGTTTTTAAACACAGACTAAACGTGCCAAAAAGCGCAAATTAGCAGATGGAAATATTGGAAGAGGAATATTTTTAGTTTAGACTTGGAGGTCTGGAGGTCTTGACTGGTTCAAATCTCCCGGGGGAGTTTGCTCCACAAAGGTTGAGCTAAACACCCTCAACCCCATGACTAAGCACATAAGTTTTAGGGTCCTCCTAACACCCCAGGGACTCCATGACTTAGCACATAGCACGACAGTGCATTGAGTGACCCAAAATCGAGTCCTTTTCTTGCCCTTCCATGTCTCTCAATAAATTAAGGCAAAAATAATTATCTGTGCATTCGTAATATTTCTATAATCACACTCACATATTGAGTCTGAATGGCTTATTTTATGTAAGATTACAGCCCTAGTTTTAAGTTAACTGGGCTAACTACCAAAAATACAATCTGACAGAGTCGTCAAACCATTGGGAGATATTGGGAAATATTTGCAGTGTGAAATGTATTCTGGAAATTACATCAGTGCATACCTGCAGCCAATCAAGGAAGCATTTAAGGCAGTGGAAAGTTGGGAGGTTTTAGAAATTGACAACAATATCAACAATTGATTTGGTTGAAATTTTTATTTCTTCTCTGTTCATTTGGACCCAAGAAAGAAATAATCGCAATTGTATTTTTTTAATAATAATATAAGTCCTGGGATGTTGGGAATATACAGGCCCAACCGCAAGAACAGTATTTAGAACTGAAAAAGTCCTCCCAAAAGAGAAATAGCAGTTTAGTGGCCTGATCTCCCAAAAACCAAAGACAAAACAAACACAAACATACTTTATGCTCCAAATAAGGGCTTGTGTCTGAGTTGAGGATTCTGACAACCACCAGAATCAGAGAGAGAGCTGAGTGCTCAAACCAGGAGAGATACCTTGACCTTCACAACAGAACTGGACCAGACAGAACTGGAACACAAGGTAATCCAGAGAGAGTTCATCAATGATGTTTGCTAAATAATAGTCTCACTATGAATAAAGAAAAATGCTGAAGCGGCGTTCTTTGATGGCAGGCGCGTGAACCTAATGGACAGTATGACACATGAGACCAAGAGGGGGAGAAACTTGCGCTCGGGTCACCCATGACCTTGCATTGTCATTAAGTCACTTAGTGTTTGGTTGTGGGAAGAAGTTTTCGGAAATAGTGCAAAGTTGTGGATTTATTGTAAAGGCCTCTACACACCGATCAAATTTTCAATCCAATGTTTTGTGTGACAACGCGTATAAATCGATAAACATGGGCACCAACGGGAGCTCAAAAGTGGTGACCTAACAAGTAGTGCCAACTAAAGTGCCCTGCCATATCGGATCTATTTTTCACAATGAGAAGGACCAATGAAAGTTGGCTCTTTTAATGATGTGAGTAAGACCTAAAAGAGACGCTCAGTGGCAAAATGTGAGCACGCCAAATCTGAAGCTTGCTTGAAAAAATTCTCACATTTTATTTTATTAGTTTATTTACCTTAACTTTATCTTAGTTTTATCTTATTTCATTTAAATTGTTATATGTTCTATACCAATCACTAAGGCAAATTCCTAGTAATATGAATCTCCCTCACTTACATGGCAATAAACACGATTCTAATTCTCATTCTGATTTCTTTGTTAGTAAATGACCTTGAAATCTGTTACCACACAAAGCCTATGATATTTCAGCATAAACGTGGATCATTCAGCTTGAAACTACAGTGCACCGACTGCAACGTGACACAAAAATACAATGGAATAGCAAGAGATTTGACTGAAACTAAACAATACTGTACTGAAACGTACATGTGCCATGTAGTGGAAAAACGAGAACCAAAACAAATATATTTAGAGAGAAACAGAGTAAGAGAAATGTTTACGATTACAATTCAGTTCGGAGTGAACCTTTTCAATGTTTATTTCGTTTTTCCCTGGTGGAAACAGGTTAAAAGTAACTTGGGCTTCTGTTACATCCTGGCAGTGCCACAGGCTGATTGCCCCATGGCATGCAGCATTGATGCAGTAGTTCAAACAAAAAATGCTCATTTAACATACCCTACATTTCTGTTTTATTGGTATGATGCGATATTTAAATTAGTTGCTTTTTGTGAAACTTTTCACGATTCCCACTTTTTGTTATGCATGCTGTTAGCACTTAACTATAAAAAAAGGTTCCTGGTTGAAAGTTTAGAGCAAGGAAGTGAACACCTGTTTGCAGAGACGGGAGCAGTTACGTTAATTGCCCGTCATAAATCGCTAAGTCCTTTATGCTGTCACCGAGTTTCACATTTTTGGTGGCCAGCACTTTCAGATAAAGGCTCACATTTTAATTCCAGAAATACTGATGCATACAAATATCACATGTATTATTTGGCAATACCACATTTATTTTCAAAAACGCAATATAAAAGTTTAATTATTAAAATTGTTTTTTTTTCTGAAGCACTTTTAAGCACTTTCAGGTTAAAACAAGAAAATCTATGAAATCTATTAAAGTAATTCAATGTTTAAAGGACTAGTTACAATCAAAGTACCTCAAGCTGAAAAATGTTGTACCTTCTACATTATTGTATGTTAATTAGCTATAAAAATTACTTTTGGAATAAGGAACTCATTTGTTCCTTTGATGAGTCAGGGCAGCAACTGAAGGTTCTGTGGTTATGGCTGTGTTTATGGCAAGGCGCAGTAACGGAATGCTGATTGGTCCAATTCACAAATTACATACACAACGGTTTACATAATTATAGCAAAGTGTGAAAAATGCTTAAATATTTTGTAAATTTAAGTGTCAATACTTTATTTTCTAATATTCTGTGTCACCACTTTCCAAACTTTTTGTTCTTCTTTATGGTTGGCAGCTGCGTTTACATCCACCAGTTTAATGCAAATTTCTGTAATGCGTTTAATAGACTAACCAACAGACCAATTTCATTAATTAATTTCTTTGACTAAGTCTGTTTTCAGAGTGGTTTAGGGTTACCTCCAGAACCGTCTTGGCCTGCTGCGTTCCCAAAGAACACGATGACATGACAGTGAATATTAAGTTTCGTCTACGTGATCTAAGACGCAAGTAAATTATCAAATATGACAAAAAGAGTGCTTTTAATGCAGCAATATATATATATATATATATATATATATATAGATAGATAGATAGATAGATAGATAGATAGATAGATAGATAGATAGATAGATAGATAGATAGATAGATAGAGAGATAGATAGATAGATAGATAGATAGAGAGATAGATAGATAGATAGATAGATAGATAGATAGATAGATAGATAGATAGATAGATAGATAGATAGATAGATAGATAGATAGATAGATAGATAGAGTGAGTGCATGCAGACACTCATTATTGTATCCAGGCTTCAACAAACGAACTGCCTTCTGACTCACCAGTCCAGAAAACCTGTTGCCATTTTTACCACTACAGAGACAAGCTTTGTACATCTTTTGGTAGATTTCAGGACTGAAAATCTACGTTTTTGTTGCAAGGCTTAGAAGTAGTGATGTGTTCTTACTAAAGGTTTTTATAAAACCAAACCCTTAAAAATATCCCAACTTATCGCTAGGCTTACAGTATCTCAATTTTCTTAATGAATCAAATTGCCACCATTTTATCATGACGGGTAGCGTTTCGCCGGATTCTTTGGTGATACGCTGCTTTAAAATCCAGATTTTTTTCAAGCTATTTTTAGAAAACAAATTAGAGTTTGTAATTAACTGTGTGAGAAAAGCAGTGAATGTAAATTTTTGCTGTAATATGAGTTAAAACGAATCAGGTCTGGCTTTGGGGCGGTTTAGATTTGACAGGAGAGATTTTAATATCAAACAAAAGAGATGCATGAAAAGACACTTAACGTTTTCTATGTAAACTACTAAAAGGTTCCCATGCCAAACTCCTTGATTTATGTTCTTAAAAATAATCACATTAGAAATATTTCCCTATTTTTTTTGTTTGTTTTTTCATTTTAAACGATGTGATATTTTAATACGGAACATGGCGTCCTGAAAAAAAGAGCAGTTTTAAACAGACGGCGCTCTCCATGTGGTTCACACAAAAATCAACTGCACAAAAGGAACCAAGCAGAAGGGGAGGGAAGATGATAAAAGCTACACCAGAGATGGAATCATCCGTGTGTTGTTTGAAAAAAGTCACCTTTTAGGGCAAGCCCATTTAAAGATATAGATGGAACAAGAAGGAAGGGTGGAGGACAACAGGACTCTGCTGCTGCCTCTGTCTGCTTAATTCGGGTAGGCTGTAATAAAAAGCCACCATGTGCCAATTGAGCTTCCACAATTAACAGATTAGGGTGATAAAGAGGTGCATGACTGCAAGGCAGGGCTGCCCCCCAGGCCTCGGGGCATCATGGGTAGGGAGTGGGCCGCTCTCCTGATGAGGGGGCCTGATAATCTCCTTCTCTCTCGCTTTCCATCCATTCTTAACCTCTCTCCCCCTCACAACCTCATGCCCTGAAGCACCTCTGCAAATACCTGCTCAATATTCAAGCGAAAAAGTGTGTTCAGCGCAAGTGGCATGTCTGCAAAGTAGAGATACAAAAGCCGGGTGGAAACAAAAAGTGTGACATCTGCTAAAATGATTGCGAGTAAATATGTTTGACAATTATTGTTTACAGTGACAGTGGTAACAGTTCATGAGATCCGAGCACGTTTCTGTTTGCATTGAGGCAGATGGGCCTACAGCGATTCATTAGCAGCTTGTCAAAAGCTTAATTTCCAACTTACTTTTATTATGTGGATCTGTTTAACAGTGGGAGGAAGCTGCTTATTTGATGTAATATTCATGATCGTATTGCACAGCAGAAATCATGTCCTTTTTGTTTTTTGAAGTCTCCTGTGAACAGTAAATTCTTTTTGTCTGTTTAAGTAGCTGTAAAAAACGGATCTTCCATCCTAACTGGAATAATATATTGACTCTGAGCTAGGGCACATATGAACACATCAATCATATACAGTACTGTGAAAAATTCCATAAACAAAGAATGCTTTGAAAAATGGTCGTGTTAATCTTTTGTGTTTATTAATGAACAAAATGGAGTGAATTTATAAAAGAGTAACCCGAAGTAGCGCTCACACATCCTTTAGTTAAGATCAGTGCTCTGTGAGGTCATGCAATCACTTCCTGTAACCCCTTAATCCAAAACAAATCTATAATTTAATTTGCAGAAATGCAGAACTTCCCCGATGCCGCGTTGTCCAAACCCTGAATGGAAACGCATAGATGTGCATACACTTTAAAACTGAGTAGAATAAATGTTTTGGAAACACATTTACCAAATAATTCCTATGCAACGGATTTTTCTGTAAGAGCTGGAACACGATGGGTTGAACTAACAATGGACTTACAAACACCGATTTCATCTTAACATCAGAGCATAAAAGTCTGTCATCAAAGTGATTCAGGATCATTTCCCAGAACTCTCTTGACCGGCTGCGTTCCCAAAGAGCAGTTTCCCGCCTCCAAAAGCAAGACTGCGCATATTGCGTTTCGTCTGCATGTTCTTAGATGCAAGTAAGTTATTATATGCAGTAAAGGCCTCCTCGTTTTTCAAAACCCAGCTCTCCTGTTCTGCTACTACCAAATATCGCAACCTTTTATTTATCAGCACAGAGCACCTGCGGCCATTTTTCTGCACCCCAAATCCAATGTTTTCATGTATATTTGAGTCACTTGGCCATGCCCCCATGTGTAGCTTTATGCATTGAGTATGGGAGGAGTTATTAGGGAGTGTGCAACAATACTTTCAATTAAATCATTGGTACCCAACACACAATGGCGGCCATTTCTGAACATATACTCCAGACTGTAAATGAGTGTTTTTGTCATTTGGCTAACTTTCGATTTCTAATTGCGTTTAGCTTGATGTGTCTTGCATCTGCTGCCAAGTTTCTTATGCTAACCACTGCATTTATGATCCTCAACGCTGATCGTTTATTGCTTCTAAAAAAGTGCTTGAACAGAAACCGCAATATTGAAATCTTTGTCTGGGAGAGAGCTTGTTGATGCAGTATAACCACTTCTTTCTGTGCTCGATTAGCATCTGTCGTTCTCAATCATACATTGGTAGCCAACTTTAGCAGTTCCTCGCCCAATTTTAGGGTTATCGTGGATTTATTGTGTAATGTAATGAAAAATATTTGAAACAAAAAAAACATTTTAAATGTAATTTATTAGAGCAAATGGTGAAGTGGTAAAAATAACACTCAAAAAGGACCTTTTAGACCGCTGTTTTTGTTTCAGTTCATGACTGCAACAGGGGACGTTAATGTTAATTAACAAATTTGTAAAACATGTTTTTTTCTTGCTGTATAATTGGTCACTTTAATGTGGGGAATCTATGAGATACTCTTTTACAACTTAAGTGGTGAATTGCGAGCGCTTAAAAATTTACTTAAAATGTAGATAGATTAAAATTAATTATGTATTTTTACAAAGAAACAAAAACCTCAAAAATCATTCTGTTTACTAAGAAAATGAACAGTTGAAAATTTCGATTAATACATTACATTTACTTATAGGTTCCCGCTAAGACAATGTTTACACACAAAAGCGACTGTTAAAAATAAGAGCCTTTCCCTTGAGTCCCTAGCTGTTGCTGCTGATCTGAAACTCTCAATCAAATTTGTTAAGTCATAATTAACCTCGGCTCCCATTGCTCTAATTGAGGGCTATTAGACAGCGAGTGAGGCTGCACAAACAGAGGAGGAGACTAACAGCCGCTGGAATGTTAACCAAACTACAGCGACACCTCAAACAATGTGCAACCTTAATTATCAACGGGTCTTTCTCAGCTTGCAGGCCCTTTTCATTCTTGGTTGATCCCAAGTGCTGGGTTTAAATGAGTGTTAAACCATCAGGGATTAGATGTTTATTTGATAACGAATGTGGATGTTGGAAGTCGTGTCTTATCTTTGCATGACAATAAAAGTAAGAAATCTACATACGATAAACACAAGTTTCCAATATCTCCTTTTCTCCTAATGGATAATTATACTGTTTATATCCCAATAAACCGATCTATGTAAACATTATCCATTGTTTACTGTAAAAAGGGGATTCCTGAGATGAGTTAAACTTTTTAACACTGAACAGTTTCATGGAGATTGATGTTTCTTTCCTGACAACAATGATGACTGTTTACTAGCCCATGCAACAAATCTTGTTGAGCAGAAGTTTTCTTTAGTTAGCAGAACTTTTTAATAATTAATTCCCTTTAAGGTCTAATTACCCATAAGTAGACTCAAATGAGCTTGTATGTTTACGAAAAAATAAAAAATGTTGCCTTTATAATGGAGAAAAAAAACACTGCTACAGGTATTGGAAAATGAAATATAATTGCGTATTGTTATATTAAAACCCTATAAATGATTGGTTTCTAGAAAATGTAGCTTATTTCGCACTACATCTCTCTCTAATGTTTCCCAACACCTATTGTAAAAGCAGAGTAATGGACAACCAATAAAATCAACTCTTAATATGATTATATTAATGAGTCACAACACCTCTGAGAATCAGCAGGGGGCTTTCACACCCGAGTTTTGAAAAAAAAAAACATTAAAAAAGGGCTAGTAATGAATTAATGAGATGCCAGGGAGTGGGTTTGCATAAAAAGAGGCTAGCATAGACCACTCCTCATTTACTTCTGTGAGATAGAGAGGGACAAGTAGTGTTTCGAGAGCAGCGTAGAAGTGGGGGATTGCTCAGATGCTTCTAGAGGTTGTTAATCATGGCCTTTGGTGATCATTGTTAACACTGGGAGAAGAGTCCTGCATATGTTGTGATCTTATTTCAGTCTGTCTCCCAGTGTTTTCCCAGTGCCTTTCCCTATCTATACTGAAAAGAAAGAGAAAGAGGAAGAGAGAAGTAATGAGAGATCAGCAATACTTTTAATTTTGTACTACTAAAAACAATACTTTCGTATGGCCATATGCACAAAAAGCACAATGACAAGATCCTTATCTAAACCTGCCAAGTAGCAAAAGCATGATAGGACAGATAAACATGCACTAGGCAGCTGGCCATTAGTTGATGGGTTTATATATGGGAGTAGTGATGGGCCTAACTGATTGTACCGAGGCAGGTCCTCCCGAAACTGGTTAAGCACACAATATTTTGCGACTAATGCCTGGTAGCAAGATAGAATGCACAGAAGGAAGGAAAGGTGGAATGATCTGCACCAGTGGGCTCCAATCATATGCATATTTATAGTTTTAATTACATCTCTACATAAATAGATAATAGAAACACTTCTCCGAAACCACATGCTGTATCCCTCAACAATTCAACGTTTTTTTTTTTTTTAATCAAGGTTGCATTCAGAGGCGTACGAATCAAATCAATACTTTAAATGCATATTTATGCTGTTTTAACACATTCACAAAGCCACTCAGTGATTGGATAGTTCTCAGCTGTTTGTCATGAAAGCCAAAATGACTACAAAATGTTACAAATTGCCCCTTTTGTTGTTGAAAATAAAGTAAATTGTTCAGGTCACCGTATTCAGTGGACAGAGACCAATGTATAAATGTAAGTATCTCAAAAAAAGGAAAAAAATGTTAAGTTAGGATATCTTTTTTATTTAGGGTAAAAAGGCACAAAGTAAATCCTACAAATATCAACAAAACTGTTTTGAGGCAAATTATATTCTGTCAACGTTTTAATTACATTTAATGGACTTAAATAAAGTAAAACCAAATATAAATGTATTGTACAAGTTTTGGTGGGTCTTGTCTCACATCTAATTTACAATATCAATCATTTAAGCTCATACAGACTCAAGGAGAATGGTTGTAAACAAAAGAAGGAGTGAGTCAACATTAGACCTGAAGCACATGTCAAGTTTCCGGTATTTAACCGACAGCATGGTGCAGAAAGAACACAAATTGTTTGTCTGGACAGACAACAAAGCTGAATCAATTTCCTGGGGTATAAAACATTAACGTTGGCATTAATACTGCCTGGCGTCTTTGGTTAATCAAACAGGATGCATATGCTTGTTATCTATACATGCTCTAAGAATTGTAGCAGAGAAAACAGCAACACAGTCTTTGTGTCTCTTCATTAGACTTGTTTTTTTATAAACAAAGAAGATTCTAAACAGTGACGCCAAGCACAAGGTGTGGCAACAATGACAAACACCCTCGCAAACCCTGTTTTCGCTGTCCACATGATTACGCAGTGCCTGGCCATTGTTTGCAAAAATGTTTGGTTAAATGTAAACAATGCTACGGTTACATGTGGACAAACAGCTTAGCCATTCAGAAAAAAACCTATTTCAAAATAACCGGGTCCGTGTCGACAAGGCCCAAGGCTCAAGCTAAAATGATTTGATGGCTGTTTACAGCTCAAGTTTAAGTCTGACCACGAATCTGAAGAAAATGAAATTTACCCGCAGATGGAAAAAATAATTGTTACTCAATTAACTCTTTTAACCTTCTGTAAGAGCTGGAACACGATGGGTTGAACTAACAATGGACTTACAAACACCGATTTCATCTTAACATCAGAGCATAAAAGTCTGTCATCAAAGTGATTCAGGATCATCATTTCCCAGAACTCTCTTGACCGGCTGCGTTCCCAAAGAGCAGTTTTCCGCCTCCAAAAGCAAGACTGCGCATATTCTCGTTTTTCAAATGCCCAGCTCTCCTGTTCTGCTACTACCAAATATTGCAACCTTTTATTTATCAGCACAGAGCACCTGCTGCCATTTTTTTCACCCCAGTTCCAATGTTTTCATGCATATTTGAGTCATTTGGCCATGTCCCCATGTGTAGCTTTATGCATTGAGTATGGGAGGAGTTATTAGGGAGTGTGCAAAAGTACTTTCAATTAAATCATTGGTACCCAACACACAATGCCATTCTCATTTACTCAATTAACTCTTTTTAGAAGTCAAGTTTAACAACTTTGTTTCAATACCCTTTGTGGAATTATAAAGGTACTTATTACCTCGGGTTTAATGAACTCATTAAAATAGTTGAAAATATAACACTTTAGGAGAGTTCTTTTCTCACATCGATAACGCAAAAAAATGGCAAAAAAAAACATGAATATTCTTGCTGGGAAATTGTTAAATACTCTCAATTTACTCAGGAAAATGTATCATAAGAATGATTGAACGTAACCCAGCAGTGTTGTACAATAGCATTAGAAAAAGCCAGGTATTTGTATAAATCCAAAAAGTAAAGACAAGAGGACATTTTACGCAGAGAATCAGCTTTTGTTTCAATAGAAGTTTCTCAAAACATGAATCAATATCTCTTTTGCATTCTCTGAGGATAGTGCAGGATACAATCTCTGGATTACTTTAAAGGACATTTCTTTAATGTTATTAGTCTATAAAGGAATTACTGCAGTTAATATCATTAAAAAGACTACTCCAAAAACAAATATAGGAAGGAATAGAAATAACCTGGTTTAAAACAAGATAATCAGATTTTGGGGTGAAAAGGGGAACCAATTAGAATATGATTGGAGAAACTTTTCTAAAGAAATAGCTTTGAAAACTATCAAATAATTCCATTATATGGGGAAAGAGCATCTTAAAAGCAAATCGAGTAATGTAAAACTACCACAGAGTATCTGAACAAAGCTATGAGTCTTATCTTTTAGATTTCTTACAGAGCTGCTCGTTTGCCTAAAAGTATTTTTTTTATCTTTTTAAATATATAAATGTTTTGGGTTTGTTTGTTTTTTTGTTTGTTTTTTTGCTTTTGGTTTATCAATATTTTGTTAGTAATTTTATCTAGTGAACAGTGGCAGCTCTGACTGGATCATAACAAAGACTTTGTTAGAGAAAACCAAACTTGATGTAAATGAAAGTTGAATCAAATTAAACAAACAAAAAAAATCCCCCTTTGAGCTTTATTCTAGTGTATAGTAAATTAAATATATACTGTGGAGGACTGGAGGTGAACAGCGCCAGGCTTTGGTTTGTGGAAGGTGGGAACCCCCGAAGAGAGCAGCACGAGAGATCTGGCGAGGCCGGGTGTGTTTAAGTCGTTTATCAGGCTCGGGCACTGGCTCTGCCTCGAGCTATGAGGCGCCTGGAGGAGGATTCAGACCATCATCATCATCAAACTTCATCATAACAGCACAGCTGCGCTCTGATGGAACTGATAGGTGCACATGAAATAGTGTTCTTCCTCCGTGTGAAATTATCACCTCTATTAATTCAGCCGTCCCTTCTTTTCTGTCCGCGGAAATCCGTGCGTTGTAAAAAAAAGTGAATTGGCGACTGGTTAATTGTTCGCCCTTGATTTCCTTAAAGGTTAGCCGCGTGCAACAAGTCGGGTATGCGTTCACAAAGTTTAATTTGGAAACTGTTCGTCAATTAATTCAAGTGCGAATTGTGTTAAATGACAATTGTTGTAACAATATGGAATAAATCGCGGTTTGTATCGTTTTCTTTTAGTTATAATCAAAGATGCTTAGTTGTAGCATAGCACACAATTCAAACGGAAGACTCAAATAAAGGAAGTTAAACTAAAAACCCTTTACCGAGTTTTTATGACGTCATAATTCATACAGTAAGGTCCTAAACGATGCGTAATGTAATATTAGCTGTAATGTAAATGACTCGGTTCTCTAAACGTATGCATGACCGTGTTATTAACTTATTTTAACCAAAATTGTTTATAATATAAATTAACCTTTGCACTTTGCAGAATATTTTTATTTTTCATGTGGTATTTATTCATAGCATTTTAGTTTACCACGATTTAGTTTGTTCCTTGTTGTGTGCCATCATAGCAGATCATCTGTGCGTTATTGCTTTAAAAACTTAATTTAAAATACATTTGCAGTTTCATAAGGTGATTTCAATTGAGCTTAAGCAGCTTCTGTAAAATTTGGTGCGTAAAATCATGTCAAAAATTGTTTGTGCGAGTGTTTGCTTTTCCTGTATAGTACACAAAACAAACCTTTTCTAAAATAACAAACAAGTCCTGAGTTAAACACTGTGAAATCCGGAGTTACAAAAAAAAAAATAAAGTGGCTTGTTTGTAACACGGACAATGATTAAATTAAAAGCTTTCCGTATAGTGTTTATACTTTAAAGTGGGAGCACATAGGGCAATGCGTGTGGATAAAGGAAGCTTTAATCAGACGAAGAAAAATACAGGTGGAAAACCCAAAAATGCCCAAAGCATGGAGCTTAAATGTTAAATGTCACCTATAAATAAAGAATTACACAAATATGTGAAGGTGCCATATCAGTGCTTTAGTAAAATAAAAAAAAAATATTAAGATTTTTATTTTTAGATTGAAATTTGGCTTTCAGGGTTTTGCTCATTCCAGCTGTGGGCAGCATAATAGACGAAAGTAGACTCTTCCTGTTTGGTAATCTACAATGTCCAATCTATTCCTCCAGAGGTACATTTCTGGTTCTCTAAGTTGTAGTTGAAAAAAGTACAATTGAAGGCATTCCGTTTTCAATTATAAATGTCTTTTATCATAGTCTCGGTCACGGATTTATCAATGACATTGTCAGCAAATGGAAAGGGTGGGAAATGCATGCATTCGTCACAGGTTTTGTCTTTTGATGCGTTCACACTCATAACCTGAGACACTGATGAAATCGACCACCTGAACCATCACTTTGCAGAGGTTATACATCGGGATGAGCGATGCAAATACCGTGAACCTTTAGACAACAACTGAAAGGCACGAAATAACACCAGTCTATCATGTTTTGCGAAGCTTTTCGTTGAATTGTCGCGCCGCTTGGTGAAGTTTTTAGGTTTAATAAAAAGAAACAGCGCTCAAAGCGTTTGATTGAGATGGCGTGTGCCTGGCTGAGGAGCGCCAGAACGGGACAAAGCCCTGCGAAAGCACGGCCACTCCAGCAATTATTCCTGCACGCTGAATTTGGATTAGTGCAATGGAAAGAAGCATATGTTTGGCCTGCGGCGACACTCCCCCCGGCTGGCTTCAGAGAATCAGAGAGAGACAGACAGAGAAAGAGAGAGAGACAAACTTGAATATCAACTATTTACTGAAAAAGGAGCGAATTGTAACATTTCCGGTGCGTTTTATACTTACACAAAATATACTGTTTGATGCCTTTGGAAAGAGGAGCAGCGCCCCAGAACCATGAGTGTCAAACTCATTAGAGTTCATTTAGCTCAATTAGATCTGTGGAGCGAAGGGGAAGCAAAGAAAGATGATCTATAGTGAGCCCTTAAGTGTTTAAAATGTTATATTATTTGTTTTATTATTGTAGATGTGAAACGTTGCATGTTTTTTGACAGAGAAATTGGGTGCGACACCCGGTGGACAATGTACCTGCACTTTGTTGACAATTTGATTTTTTTTTCATACTGCATCAACAATTTCATGGACCCTCTGATTGTCAAATTTGGCCCCCGTGCCTCATATTTGACATTCATTGGACATTTCTGCTTGATCTATGCTCATTTCGCTCACCGCAAACCTTAGAAACCTGCCCCTAGTGACCATCACTGGTAGCTCTATTTTTTTCAGTGGAGTCTACTATTAAAAATTTAAATTTATATGTCATGACAGTTTTCTGTACGTTTATTACATTTTTGTTCAACAATTTTATGTTATCTCTCACAGTTTATATCACTTTGATTGACAGCTATAATCAAATACAATACTTTATTTGTGGGGCGAATTTTAAAAGGTGTATTCCATGCTATTTTACACAGTTTTGTTGGAAAAGTTGGAGGTTTCATTATAACTTTCAAAATCATCCAGTAGCAGAAATGGACCTTCATAGCAGGCCAGGTTTGGACTTCCTGCCACATGTTTGACATTGGTTAAACCATTTTTATTGTTCAGTGTTAATTTATTTTTATATATGAAGTATAAACTCCCCTGCACTTACATCAATCAATCCTGTGTAGTTTCTTCCTCTCATTTCTTTTTTCCGCCTTCTAAATATTAGCCGCTCTCACAAGTATTACTTTGTGACATCACAAATTAAGGATCCCGCCCCTCGTGATTCATTGGCAAGGCCTTGTTTTTCTTAATTTTTCCAATTAAGTCAATTATGTTTGCTAACTGTGTTGTGCTTTTAAGACAATTACAAACGAGGGTGGAACTCTTAAATATCGGAATTATTTAAACGTCTATACTATTAAAATAAAGGGATGTATACAGTATTTCTCCATTTTACGTGACAAATTTACCTTTATTATGCCACAGACTTTTCATAAATACTATAAAGAAATGGATCAACCATGAAGAAATTGTCGCATTTTTTGCTTGCACTGTAAACCTTTTGGGAAGATTTTTGTGAGTGGTAGGAAAGGGGTGGGGGACCTCTCTCAGCGCTAAAATTATATAAGCGCTCTTTGCGCGTTTATTAGAATAATCTGTTTATTTAAAGACTCGTAATGTTATCCAATCGATTACCCTATGTCTTCAGTAATCATGGGTGATTTGATGAGGGCGTCTGACCTCGTATGACATTAAGGGTTGCCTTCCTTTAGGCGTGAAGGGTCAGGTGTGGGGGTGATGAAGTTGAGAGTCCAGTTCAGTTAGCAATTTCGTGCTCGATTGAGAGCATGGATCACGTCATTCGATTGCATTTATCATATCTGAGTCATGTGACTTTCCTCAAAAAGGGTTAAACACCGCGGGGATTAAATATGAGCAAGTTCGCCACAATATTTATACAAGTTGTAAAACCAATGTTAAACATTAGTTCAAAATCGTTTAGAGCATTACCATTTATGTTGGGAAAGAATAATATGTCTGTTTATTAATGTGCAATAAAAGTATGGTTTGAGTTAAATAAGCCTCAAATTTGCAATTAAGCGAACATTTTTGCAACTTTTTGTTTTTCTTTCAAATTAAAAGATGCAAGCCCCATTAAAAAAAAAACATTAGCCATGAAAGTAGTTCCCACGAATCGTGAATTTTGGATTTCGGGAGCTGTCAGGTTCAGAGGTGCTGAACCAAGGAACCTTGGATCGAGCACAATAACATTGAGAAAGGAGAATAGAATCTAATACATCAAACCAGGCGGAATAGCAAGGTGTAAACTTCCGGATATCTGACCACGCTCTTAAAATCCGAAATCAGAATGCAATTTTAAAAACGTAAAACAGACAGCAATATGTTTGTTAATGAGAATAACGCAGAAGCAGAATACAAAAATTTCGTTGAAGTATCATTTTGTATAAAAGTTATTAAGTATTTACTTTATTTCTATGTATAGCCATAAGTAGACTTTTAAAAAGCTTAAAAAAATATCGAAATCGTTAAATAACAGAAATATGTGGGCGGATGCCTCTGAGAAATATATTTACATTTATCCAAAGCGACTTACATTTCAGGAAACTAACAGTTCCTTCTCTCCCGGGGGTTCGAACCCATGATCTTCGTGCCCTCTACAGACCCAACATGACGTTAATTTAATAAAAAACGACTCTTCTATCTTTCTCAAAAGAAATCAATGCACTCAAAAATTGGACATTGGCTGCTTGACTTGCAAACTTTTAGTAATAATAATAAGAATGTAAAGTTTACATCTTAATTTAGATTTAATCGTGTTTTGTTGTTATTTTGAGGGAGGTTTTCTTGACCTGATCAGATCCAGAATACCTTTTTTTTCTTTTGATTCAACATTTAAAAATTAAAAACACATCAAGCGGAAGTAAAAACAAAGGTACGGGTTAAGGATGCTTATTAATGGTATTTACACCGCTTTCTTTTCTCGCCGGATCTCTCTTAATATGCAATCAATGATATTAGGGTAATACACACACATGGACGTGAAGGAATTCCTAATCCAAATGAATACGATTTAACGTGATTTTGATTCCCCCTAAAATGACTATTCAGCCGCTTTTTTCTGCGCATGAACAGGAGGAGCAGCCGGGTATCCTTTCTGAGAGAGCTATTGTGCCCGAGGTTAGAATCCCACACACAATCTGAGAAGCAGCCAACAAAAACAGTCTTGACAGACAATGCCTCGCTTCACCTGCTGCTGCACTGTGCATTGCAATTACGCCAAGGACAAGGCTCCGTTCGTTTTATTTGAAAACAATTGCATCTGAGTTGATAGAGTGCTTTTAAACGGGGAAGCGAATGGCCACTGTGCAAAGCGCATCTCCTTATGAACAGAATACAGTCTGCAAATTCTACACGCTCCAATGGAGATTGATTTCTAGACACATGCTATCAATAAACAATCAAACCCCTGTTTGAATCGGAGTTACGCAACGCACCAATAACCCTTGACGTTATCTGCACGGGGACTCCACGCAATTGCACGAGTGCATGTATGTGCACCATTCATTCACACGAATCAGGTCCCATCAAACTGCAACCTTACTGCACATAAATATTTATTAGGAGAACTAAGGTGGCGTCTGCAAATAAAGGCATGGAAATGGCAACTGCGCTAACCTTCAGCTGGATTCTGCATCTGACTGATTTAAAGAGCACTCTTGCTCCAGGGCTAAAACTACACATTCACTTCAAAGACGAGAGAGAATTCATTGTTTTCTGTGTCATTTGGCTTGGCAAAAAAGCTCCCTGCCACATTTCAATGATCATTTCCTATGAACTAGAGTTGAAAGTTTTTTTTTTATTATTATTTGAGGGAAACAATGGGTTCAACTGCTCATTGCATGGAGCAATCGTCGAGGGAGAGTTAAACTCAATTACAGTAACTGTGCTGAATAGAAGGAGAGAGAGAGGAAAGCAGTGAAGAAAACGAAATGAATAAAAATCGACATGAAGCGTATCAAATATTTATTTTTTTCTGGGCAACAAAGAACTATAATACATTGACAGGCATGGGAGCTATTGCCAGCACAGTTTTTTTACAATACAGATAAAATCGCCTCCTCAGACAGTGGACGCACAAAATATCAGATGGTTGAATTTATATTCTAACGAAAATCAAAGTCAGTATCCTTTTATTGCTCTCGTGGTGCTTTGAGGGAAGAACAAGAGGTGATTGGCACAACACATAAAAAGCTCGTATAAAAACAAGAAACACAAAACAAGCATCGTCGGGGTCTCTGGAATGACCTTCTTAGATCTAAAAAACTGAAAGAAAGTGGATGTTTGTTTCTTTTCGATTTGTTCAGTGTCGCCTCATCATGCTACTAGAGGGCTGAAATGAAATATCCCGAAGAACACCCCAAGCTTCTTGTTTTCTAAGAACCATAAACCACATGAATCTAAACGAATATTCAAAACCCACTAAAACAGGAGGCACCAGATAAATAAAAAAAGTTTGAACAGACGTACCATATTTACAATTCCCATTAAATTACACATAAATAAATATATACATACATGAACACAGATTCCCTCATACAACCGCGAATCGTGTTGAAATTCAAAGTTCAAGTCGGTCGCTTGGTCGAGTGAGCTGTAGATTTCTTTTCAAGTTTATTATTCACAATACTGATAGAAAATCTCCCCCTTCCTGGATCTTCTTCTTATTGTCGCGTGGCTACAATCGTAATTGGTGATAAGTGAAGGGGAATCGCTCAGTTTCAATCCGAAAAGTCCTCCACGTGTTGGCGCACAGCTTTATTTTGTTTTGCAGAAATGCTTTGTCCACGAATCCCAGTGTTTTTTATGGTTGATTGCAAAGAAACGAAGTGTAAAAGAGAGCTGGGAACCGTCTTGATCGCTGTTTTTCAACTGTCATCACTTTCTGTGCTTCTCGTCTTTGTCGCCCGCTTTCGAGCCCGTGTCATTGTGGCTGTTGGGGTTGTTGTTCAGGTACATTTTGTCCATGGCTTTCACGGCCTCGGTCAGATAGTTCTGCAGCGCCGTGAGGGCCGCGCACACCGCCGGAGTCCCGAATCCGTGTGAAATGAGACTGAAGTGGGTCAAACAACTCTGGATCCCGGGCTCGAGAATGGGCTGAGGACGGGAATTCCCCAAGGGCGAGCGGTCTTGTGAGAGCAGGTCCGTGAACTCTTTGCAGATTTGTCTAGAAGAAGAGACAATGCAGGATGAAGCTAATTACAGATGAAGGTGTGACGTCACATATGTATTAGTTAGACGTTGGCGTGTGTTAATCGACGACGCGCGTAATCCGTTTAACGGTGTCTTGATGGACAGCGATCAACAACTTTGGGAGCCCCATGGAGGCGAATTTTCATTAACAAGGGACTTGCGAATGGGATCAAGACAATATGAGGAACCTATTAAAATAGCCCTTAAAAATTGTCATTTCAATGTATGTATCGGTCCCACGTGACTAGAATGTGCTCCAAAAACATAACTTTTTATTACATTATTTGGACACATTCTAATCACATGGGAAAAATCTAGATAATAAACTCAAGTAAATTCAAATACATTGTTTTTCAGTGTCAATTTCAATTATTTACGGGTTTATTAGAATACATATCACAATGATTCTTAACATTAGTGGAAATTGTATGTTAACTTAAAAATTTCAAGCAATCCTTACATGGTTAATGAATGAGTAAAGGCCACAATTCAGTTAGTCAAACACTTTATAACCTAATTGAATACAATTTCCACTCTTTCACGTCTATTTTCGCTATATAATACTTCAACAATTACGTTTGTTTGTATTCACGTTTGTACTCTCACATGTACAATTTAAACGACACCTCGATTCCTGCTTGTTAGAAATGTTACTTTTGACAAATAAAAGCCTCTAAATCACGAGAGCAACACTTACTTTGTCGCCAATAGCATGTTTTTTCTTTGGACTTGTTCATTCGGGTCGGAATGCTGGCGGTTCATGTATTCAGCTATCGCCTTGGCTGGAAATTCAGTTTCACAAACGTAGCCAAAATCTCTGGCCAGGTGCACAGCTTCACCTAGAATAAGATGAAACAATTGTAAGGTTACTACAATAATAACATAAACGCATAATAGCTTATATTTCATAATTGCCTTCGAATAAACATTATTGGTTGTGCATTTTAGTTCCTATTAGCTAATTGTTTTCGTGTTGTTGGAACATCCATTCAATGATATGGGCGTGATCTAAACAGCAGTAAATTATACGGGTTGTTATTGAGATTATCTCTACAACAATACGGGCCAAACACCAACGATATCGCCATTGTCCTATTAATATGGCAGTTTTATTTTACTTATTGACTGTTTCAAAGTAGACCCCCTTTCAACTTTAGCAATCGTAAATAGCCTTCAGCGCTTGGCTGCTTTTTACTGAAGTTCATTTCCTGAAACAGTTGGGTTTTCGCGAACCTTCCTGTCATAAGCCTGGAATCTCAAAGCACGCATGCGCCAATTACCATCAAAGCTAAACTGCTTTCCATAAAATGGAGCAGATCATAAACAATAACAGCACTTGAGAAATCCAGTGTCTTCCAACTGAATCAGCGTGTCCACCACCCCCACCCTCACCCTTATCTCGTAGGAATCATACATTTCTGCAGGCTCATTACCATATAAGACTACATTTCAACGAAGCACGGTGAATATTACATTCAGTATTCTGCGGCAATGATTAACAGGAACCAATGAACCGTCTCCAGCTTTCACCTTTAAAACCCATGGCACACCAAATACCACTGCACGGAATAATCACCTCCAACTTTGCAAGCAAAATGGATTTATTCAAAAGCAATGGCATCTTCGTAGAGCTATAATTAACTCATTTATATTTCATAATAGGTTTTCAACCTACAGGTCAACTGCATCAAACCGACAAGGATAAAATCAGCTCAGCAGCGGTTATAGCGCTACTACTACTAATAATAGCAACAACAAATAATGATAATCTTTTGATTATCCACCACTCAAGTGTAAGCTAGCACAAAGAACAAAGTAGCCATCCCCAAATTCACACACTAATGACACTGTTGAAATAGAGGACTCCTTTTCCATTCTGCTCCTGTAGCTAACGTTCAGTGTTGCCAGATCCTCAACGTCACGACTGAGTGCATTTAATGATGAACAATGGCTGCAACAAACGAAGCACTTGCTTTAAAAAATATGTTTAGAAAACTCACCTTCCACCAGTGACGTCAACAGGGTGACATTGGCGGCTTTACGTCTCCCCGCTGGCAGATTTAATCCAATTTTATCTAGTTTTTCTCGTAAAGATCGTCCACCATTCTTAGACTTGGCCCTGGAAAAAGAAAAAGGGATCGCGTTATTAAATCACATGTATGTTTAATTTATACGTATGTGGGATATTTTAGGCAGCGTTTGTATGTAATAATAACAATCATATTGAATATTATAATCATAATATCATTTTAAAAAATCATTGCATATATATGACGTTCAATTATTCAACGTCATTATTCAAATTGGCATATTGTCATTATTGAACTCAAATACGATGTGTTAAGTAGTTTTACTTTCATTAAAGAGTAAATTGTGCATTTAAATTGATAACATTGCATCATGTGTAAAATAACTACATTCAGAGAGGTCCAAAATGCACACTGACTGGAGTTAATATATGAAATATGAGGTAATGGTGTATTCATAGGAATATTGCTAAGAAGTAGTATTATCGATTTTGATTTAAAAAAAAAGAATGCAGAAACGAACATTGATCACAACTAAAAGAAGCGATTGTAACTAAACATTTGCAAAAAAGAATTAAATAAACTGGATGATAAAATACTCTTTTTTATCAATAGCATGTAGTGCATCTAGAGTTCGTTTAACTCTAGATGCACTCAGTAACTCAACTCTATTGATTTCCTTGTTGTTGTTTTGTATTTGTGTCATACTATCATATTAAAATCTTATCACCGATATATCGGAAATTCGGGGGCAGAAAGAACTTAATGGTGCAAACGGTGCTCACCTCCTCAAAACCCCGCCAAGCAAGGACGCGTTGAGGCACTCGGGCGGAGAGAGGCGTCTCTGCACCTCCGCTACTGTCACTTTGTACTTCGAAGTTGAACTGAGAAGAGACAGGCGACCCGGAACCGAACAGAACACTTCGTTTGGGTTGACCACACCACCAAACAACCCGTCCTTATTTATCGGTATGGATATATTGCTGTTGTTCTTGGATATGGAAACGGGACCTTGAGAATAGAAACAAACACGATTAGGCCCCACTCGAGAGCTCAGCACCAAGCAAATGGAGAAAGATCAATTGCCTTGCAGCAGGCAGCCTTTGAGTACGATTAGACTTGCGTTTATGCACATCATCTCACATGCGGAATCAACTTGGTCTAATCTGAGGGGAATGGGAATAGATAGCTCAGAGATAGCTTTTCATTCAGCCCATGAAGGTTGCTGCGAGAATATGTCCCGAGCAATAAAGGTGCAAAGCCGTCAAAATATCACATTCCCTCAATGATGCTCGGCACACACTGAAACCCATCAAACAACGTGGATAATCCGATCCAGTGCTTCCGATTTATTTTTTTATACCAATAATATCATTCCAGGTCCCCTAACACACTGATACGTTTTCAATTTAAACATTTTTTTTAATTACGGATTAATTTATCACCAAAACACTTGTAGAACAATACCCAAGTTCAGGCCTAAAAATCCCATGCTACAGCGCCCTTTTGCTCTGCTCACCGGAAACAAGCGAAGGCACTCTTGGATAGATCACTTCTGACGTTAATAGCACACATGAGACTAATAGGGACAAGCGCGAGTTCGTGAAATTGTAATTATTACTCATTATTCCAGCGAGTAGCCTATATTTGTGATCAACATATTTATGATCGATTCAACGAATCAGCTGTCATATACAGCCTTTTATACTATTTGCTAACTGTGATCCAATTGAGTTATTAATTATAAAGCAAAATCGGCATAAACAATGATAATAAAAGTGTACACTGATCAGTCAAATATGCATTTGTCATATTGCAGTATTTGTAAAGTTTTTTTCAAAAGACAATACTGTAATAATTTTACTGCAATAAATGCAGTAAAACAAATTATCACAGTTTAAAACAAATAACATAAATAGTCCCGGTTTTACGAGACGCGCGGTAAAAGTGGCAGTGCATCCGCCAGGCATCTGAAGGCCTACAAATTAACCCGATTCAAATCCTTGCAAGCACGGCTAGACTTTACGAGCGACGAGCTTCTGGTGAAAGCACGTAGCCAGAGAGTTTGAGAGGAAATTGCTTACCTTTTTTGATTACAGTCTGGTCTGGCATGTGGATTCCTTGATCTTCAACTTGCTGCAAACATCAATTAGTATTTTAATGATTTGAACTTGTATTGATGTTTTGAAAATACATCAAATATAAAATCCAATCAGATTTTTTTTAATTGCTGAAAAAATGCATCGTAAAAAAACGCATTATTTAAAGTTGTATATTTGGATGGTTTAGAATGTGAAAATTATTACATAGTTTCATTTCTTAAAATTACGACAGTATTTGTGTGCTTAGATATGTTAAATGCAGAAAGTTTGAAATATGTATCGTTTAAATGTACAAATCGCCAAAACAGAGTTTTTAATATTTTAGGTTTAATTTCCCAAATCTATTTCAATCAAATTAGGTATAAAAAGGAGGTCAGTCACGAAACTCATTCAAAATGTCAGAATATATTAATCAAACATTCTGCACATGCTTTGATTTCTGTTTAAGGGGTGAATGACAGAAATATAATTTTATTTAAGCTCTAAAAATATTCTGAAATGTCGGGCAGGATAACGTAAATGACAATTGGCATTTTAGATATCGATTGTATTTTAACTAGCAAAATTCAAGGGACTTCAAGGGACATTAAAGTACATTTTCAGCAATTAAAAATATTCCTCATAAAAATGCACCGTTTGCTAATTACAATTTTGAATAAAACGTCGCAACTTAAATAGGCCGCAAATTTTGGGTCAGAATTAAACGCTAAACGTTGCAAACATTGTTCTTTTGAATTTATTTTATTGAGTGAATCGCGATCAGAATATGCCAAGCAAGAATCATTTTTGATTAAAGGTTGATATATTTTAGCTGTAGATAAATTATTTTAGATAAATTCTGAAACGCAATTAAATCAGGAAATACACTGGACATTTTTGTCAGTGTTTAAACCGAGCATTATAAGACAATATCTTCCTCCTCACCTGAACGTCTTCTAAAGGGTGAGGTATTCCATGGATAGGGATTGAGTCCGACAGTCCAGTCTCAATGCTGTGACCCGAGGGCAGCAGAACTTCTCGGCGGTACTCTCGGCACAGCTGGTGCGGGAGCCCGCGGTGCTGGTGCAGGAGGCTGCTTTCCTGGCTCTGCCGCTGGCTGGGCCAGCCTGGGTGCTGTGGCTGGGACTGTGCGTGCAGAGAGTTGATGGAGTACGGGTCGTTAACGTGAGAGTACGGATCCTGAGACTGCGGGTAGATTGGCTGGTAGGGTGGCGGGAAGTATGGCGGCTGGAAGTCTGAGTTCGGAGTGTGGGAGAGCGGCGGAGCGCTGGTGTACGGAGACTGGCCCACGCCGCCCAGCTGGGGTAACCGGGCTGTCCCATTGCTGGTCCCGTCATGGCGATCCTTTGGATAGAAAGATAGTTGTCATTTTAGCAGTCTATAATTAACAACGAAATAATAAATATGCGACACTCCGCGAAATAATCGCAGCACGGAAATCCGTCTGCGGAAAAAAAGTAGCTAGTCGTCGGATACGAGTGTATTTCCAAAGGAAATAAGCGATTACTGCTCACAAATAGTAAGTTTGTGTAATAGCATTTGAAGCCACTGTAGACGGCTTGAACGATGAACAAAACAACCCAAGAGCAAATGCCGAAAGTGCCGAAAGTGACTCACCATCGCGGAAAAACTGTGCACCAACATCTGTGAAGATTCCCAAGGAGCTCAAAAGATGAGAAATTCGGAGGAACGCGAATAAAACGAACGCGCAAATGAAATCAAGCCGAGTATAATTGTTGGGCGAGGTGGCCGGCGTTCAAATCAAGCAATAATCCATCAGATTCTGGGTAAATTCCCGCTGCTCGTCTGCTCTGCGCTTCTCTAAAGTTTTCCTAGATCCCCTTTGGCGTCTCCCGATTCTGTCAATGAGCTGTTCCCTCGCTTGAGCTCATGTTAGCACGAGCGCCTCGTCCTCTGCACTCCTAACAGTGGATATTCATGATTGTTAATATTACACGAATACTTCATAAGAGAAGAAAGGTCGGAAATCGAGCGTGAAGCGAGGAAGCAACTCAAGGCAGACTGCACTAAATGACGTCCATTGAAGAAGGAATCAGTATATCTAATCAGAGATGAGGAGAGAGAGAGTGAGTGGGAGAGAGAGGAGAGAGAGACAAAAAGAGGGACATTCTCCTGCATGCGTCTGACGAATCAGAGAGAGGGGGGACATTTTAAAGGTTCGAGGGCAAGCAAAAGTGAAAGAAAGACAGAATGGGAAGGGAAGGAGAGAAGGAAGGAAACAATATGCACCGATTCTGGTGAAAGTCTAAGGGTATCTGTGCTGGCACTTTTTTACTGTTCACTGGATGCTCGTTTGTTTCATTTTTTCAGGTCGGTTCACTATAGCAGCTTTTCGTTAAGACCAGAGCGAATACTGGACTAACTGGTGCATTCTCTCTTCCCGTTAGATTCGAAAGCTACGCGAATTATTTGTTCGTGTTTAGTTTCTTCTTGCATGGGAAACGAACGAAAACACGTTTGACTGGCTTCGACACTCTCAAAACAACTCACACATGTCTGCACAACCAATGGGAAAGTCACGGAGAACGTTTAAAAATATTAAACTCACTTAAAAATTAGCCAAACACCCGAAATGAAATACCTTTATATTTTATCACTGTAATTAATGATAATATTATTATAGCACAATATACAATTAAGATAAGAACAATAATAATTTAATCGAATATTATTATCCAACGATGTTTCGTTGTAGAATATGCTGTCGTTGGCTATTTTATTTTTAATTTTTGGCCAATTTTATTGAAATTATCATTTTACTATTACAACATGCAGCACTCTTATTGTTTTGGAGTACGCAGTACTCTACTATTTTAATCTTTACTTATTCTATTGTTTAATCCAATCAGCAAATTAATTGAAAAAATAAAAAAACGCACAGATTTCTAAAGTCGCATGCATCATTTTCTCTTAAAATCCCAATTGAGCCGCTTACCTCGAAGTCTTCGTACTTAATATTATCTGCTAATTTCCAAAGCATTTTCATTTGTTGTGGATCGAGTGCTGAGCGCTTTCTCTGGAGTTTGTCACGGTGCACCAGGCTCGAGCCGTGCGCTCAGATCTCCCTCTAATGGTGAAAGAGAGAGACTAGATCGCTTCTGTAATAACCCTCATTAGCATATCAACAGACCAAAGCCAATGAATATACACAGGTAGAAACTACAAGAATTCCAGAGTGAATTGCTATGCTTGAGCTGTTTCAAAGGGAACAGTGGCCTCCATCTTCATATAGCAGTAGCAAAACAGAGAGCGAAAAAAAACAAGCTACATCATAAGTTGGTAATACCGGAATATACTTCTCTCACAATTGCGCGTAAAATATTTCAACAATGCCAAGCCTCTGCTGCTTCAAAAGTAGACTATACAGTCAACAAGCTGTTGTTTTAGTCCCATAGTGAGCTTAAAAGCCTCAGAAACACTTGCCACTCTGTTATGCAAAAACAACTCGATTCTTCTTTCGGTACACACGCATTTAAAACGCGTAAAGGCGCAATTTGAGAAATGTAAACAATTAACACAACAACATAGCTTGTTAAATGTGAATGAGGTCAGAAGACAGGTCGCCAAGTCTAGGCGTTGTCTTTCTCTCACCTCCATTACCATTTTTGGTGGGGTGAGTCCAGTTGTCATTAATGAGAGGCCGAAAGAAACTAAGACACCATGACGATAAGGAGAGAAGCAGGAGAGAATGGAGCCGCGCTGCTTTGTTCTCAGCGTTTTTATTGATTGGGGGTTCGCAAAAAAATCAAAAGTCTCGATTTTAGATTATTTAGCGAATTTTTATTCGTAAGTTTTTATTTTTAAATTAGAATTAACAAAATAATATATGCAACGTTTCGTGTGGTACATGTTGGGAGTCGACTGTTGTATTTAACTTTAAACACAAATACCTAATATTGTAATGATTTCTAAGTGCATTCTTATTAAAACTTGCAATTACGCTGCATCTTTACAGACAAGGGGAGTATGGAACATCGCTTGCTATATGCATTTAAAATACTAACAATATTATACTGCACTTCTTAAAAAAATACTTGATTTCTGTAAACTTTTACTTTAATTTGGCATTAGGATTTATTTAAAGTACGCGGGAAAATTGTATTGTTGATGTTCTCTTTTCTGAGAATCTAGGTAAAATGTCCATGTTTCAAAGTTTACTTTGATTCGCATTCCAGTTTTTGGGTGAACTGTATATTTTATTGTATTTGCAGTTAAAACAAGAAACAGTGAGGTTCAGTGGTTAGTGCAGACGCCTGATGCTTGTTCTCCTCCTGTTTGTTTGGTTTTCCTCCTTATTTGTCAATTGGTCAATTTCAATAAACACAATTTTGGCCTGAACTATACAGTCGTGTACTGGGAAGGGAGGTTAAATTACAGAAAACTCTACTTTGTTTTTTCAAGTTTAGGTGTGAACCAGAAACTGTCAGCTCTAAAATATACGTATCTTTAAGCACAACAAGTAATTGTTAGCATTTAAAGCATAATAAAACAGTATATCTATGAATAGAGCACAAAGGGTTTTTAACCAACCATTTTTAGACAAATCAGAGACACACGGCAAGGCATTTTAATTTATAATGTTGCAGACCACAAACTGTTGCAAATTCCCTGCATTGGAAAAATACTGTAAGAAATGTATTGGAAAATTACAGCTAAAGTGGCGGAATAAATATTTGATAGACTGCGTTTCTATAACGTAGTAATCTTTACATTTTCTGTTGTTTTTCACTGGCGTTGAAAGGGTTAAACTGATCCGAGTTAATACAAAACACACAAAAAATCAGGAGAGTGTTATTAAAAAGAAAGACATATGGACCCCTATTTTTCTGCCTCAAACGCGAACATTGCCAACTGTGACTGAATATAACGTTTCGTTTGCAACTTAAAGAATTCTCGCTGAAGCTAAAGCAGCAGCAACTTGAAATCTTTAAAGGAAGGTTAAGTACCTGCCAGTCTCCTATTTTGCCCAGTGACATTATTCCGTCTTGCTTCTGAACGTGGTACATCACAGTTATCTCATTGGGTCTTGTGTCCTTAAGCAAAATTCCACTTTACCTGAGCTCAATCTACTCACCTGGCAATAAAAACAGAAAACCGCGTCAATGCGCATGCGCTAAGCAGGCACCTGGAAAAGGTAGTTGGTGAGATTTTTTACAGTGACGTCTTCCACCATACACCGATGACCTTAAAACGGAAAATAAAGCATCAGCCGGAAGCTACGTTTGTGTCTATCTTTGGATAGTTTGTATAAAAATCCAAATGTCATTTGTTTATTTGTTATATATTTGGCAGCTTTTAATTTACAGCATTTTCCAGCAAATTCTAAATACTTAAAACATTTATCAACAAGCGAACTATAACAATGAATAGCGTTATGCATTGGAACGAAGAATTGAAAAGATATTTTCTGGACGAATGAACAGCTCGGTCAGAAGGAATCAGAAGCGGGGGAATTATGATAAATGTACACTTTCAGTAACGCGAATGTTTCAAAGGATGGAGTAATCAAACGGACAGTTGAAGAAAGCTAAGCTGAATTTAAACCCGTTTTCATCTTATTGATAATAATATTGACTGGAGTTAAAATGAATAAATATCACAGGTACAATACAAGGGTTTTCAGATCAATGGAGACTCCCTGTAGCTCTTGACTAATGTTACGTTCTTTGGGGCCCTCTGTTGGACAAAATGAGAAATTGATATATGTACAAGCTTACAGTAAAAAATGGACTTCAAAAATGGTAAACCAGTCTGAGGGCTGATGACTTACTAGTAAGCAATCTCTCTCCACACACAAAAAAGATTTGAATTGCAACGTGTTCAGATGCTTCTTTTTACTTTTTAGATAACATCCAAATGAGAAAATTAAAAGTTTTTATGAACACACTTGTAGAGTAATTAAGGAATTTTCAAAGGAATGGAAAAAAAAACTAAGGGTAATTTTTCTAACAATGCTAAGTGAAATACTGTGTAACAAGTTTTATTTTCGCGCTTAATTTAAGTATTAATTTAAAATCCCCTATGGATGCATATATGATGTCAACGCTGGAAAGATTACGGTGCGTTTCCTATGACAGATTATTTGTTAAGTACTTATTTTTCATGTTATTTCATGGCTCATAAAACAGGACAAGAGGGTAGTTTCTTATGTGGTCATCTGGCTCCCCCTTCCGGCTAAAGTTGAACATGCCGAAATCTGGTGACAAACCGCAAAATAGTCGCCAGACTCAGAAGGGAAGAGTTTGATGAGCAAAACCTTAAAAATAATACCTGTCAGTTAATGGACTTGCAAAGTGTATTAATTAATGAATTAATTAGCGTTATTCCAATTATCTTCTCTTAAATATATACAGTTGTGCTACACCCTGGCAAAACTTTTGATATATTGCAATGTAAATATGAACGAGGTTGGGTGAAGCCATTCATTGTCAAACAACTTTTGTTTACTTTTGTTCAATCATAATGACATGAAACACTCCAAACGATACTGATCATTTGTATTGCTCTTATGATCTGTATTACATTCCCTTGCTCTTATTTCTCCCCTTTAACATCAATGACAGCCTCAAGTCTAGTTGTCAATGAGGTTATTTATCCTCTCTGTTGTAAAAGCAGCCGAAAGCCACCAACCCTTGTAAATTCTTGCATGAACTGCACGTTTGAGTTTTCCCCAGAGTGTATTGATGATATTGAGGTCAGGCGACTGACCTAGGGCGGCATGGTGGCACAGTGGGTTGCGGTTCTGTAGGCTTGCTGGTGACCTTCCTGGAAGGAGTTTGCTTGTTCTCCCCGCGCTTGTGCAGTGGCTCCGGAGGAATCTAAATTCCCAATCTAACATAATCTCAATTCCCCTTGCGATCGACTATCGACTTGCAAGTGTGTACACCCGCCTCTCACCCGATGTGCACTGGAGATAGGCACTAGCAGACCCAGAATAAGCAGGTTAGAAGATTAATGAATGAAAACATGAGACTGACAAATAGCCTTCATTATATTTGCATGACATTCACATTCATGCAGACGCTTTTATCCAAATCGACTTACATTTTAAGGAAATTAACACTTTTTTTATCAGTTTTTGCCTACCCTACCCTTCACTGCCAATGACAAATGGACTTGGTCTTATGTTTTGGATCGTTGTGTTGGCATTGCCAACGTCCCATGCCCAGCTTCCTGGCTGAGTGCAAATTTTCCTCCAGTATCCTTTAATGATATATCATATCAGTCCTTTGCTGGACTTTATTCATTCTTATTTTATTATACTTGTAATTTTACTTATATTTGTTTCTTTTGGGGTATACAATTTTTTTTTACAAAAGAAAGAATACATAAAAACATGCTCACGTTGTTATTCAGGCACAACGTGTTCAGAATGTTACACTAAACTTCTTTTCAATTGAGAAAAAGACACAAAAACAACTTCATATCCCATGAGCAAACTGATGAAATTCAACGTAAAAGGCGTGCATTTTCATTGGCGTTCAACCTTGTCAATCACTGTTACGTCACGCGGAACTCCACACGCAGCGACTGTGGCTCATGTAAACCACTAGACAAGGGCATCCAGATCTGCAGAATCTCAGGTAGCAACTTTTAAATGGACTTTTCATGGCAGTGCTTTAAATTTTAAGCTAGCTTTATATCTTTGTACCAAATAAAACCTGTAAATACGCGTAAACCGTGGCATTCGCTACTCTCATTCTTAGGCTGTTTGTAGAGCAAGCCTTGATCTTGTGATAAGCCAAGCTTTATCAGAAGGCTGCAGCATGTTTGTGTTTCAGTCAGGCTTTCACTTCAATGCAGTTACTCTAGTCTTATGTTCTAATGAACTCTACAGCTGTTGTCGTTTTTAAACAGGTGTGCATTTGAATCCGAGACACAATGTCTGTAACCTTAAGTTTCAATGTAAAGTGGTTTTATTTGTGTTCAGGTTTTGATTATGGCAGTGGACTGGGTTGGATATGGATACGCAGCACTAGTTGCATCTGGAGGAGTCATTGGATATGTTAAAGCAGGTAATGAGAACTTATAATGTCCCTATTTGCATTGTCAACACAATTTTTAATATGTGTGCAAAATGCTGTGAACAGTGAATGATTTTACAAATAATCATTTATTTTCTTCCAATGAACAAAATTAAGAGAATGAACAAAAGAGAGTCTAAATCAAAACAATATTTCATGTGGCCACCCTTTGCCTTCAAAACCACAATTTTTCTAGGTGCACCTGAACACAGTTTTTTGAAGGAACTCTTGCTTGAACCTACTGAAGACCATTCTTAGTGACTTTGAACATATTTGGAACCAATCATACACCTCCCTGATTGTATTGCATGATGCGATTCAAATACAGATGCGTATCTGTATTTCTCAGCATTGAGAACACCATTAATCATGATGCAGCCCCAAACCTTTGAGGAACCTCCACTATGTTTCACTACTGTACTTCTCTTATTATTGTAGCTTGGTGTTGTTCTCACACTGAAGATATGGCTTTTTTACTTAAACTATTCAATGGAGACCACTTGTTGACAGATTTCCCCAAACATCAGACCTGGGTCCCACTGATATCAGCTTGTTCTGAGCTGATGGCACTGCTGGATATCTTGAATGAAACGCTGCCCCTATTTTACAAATTTTTTTTTTTTGAAGTCTCCAACAACAAGCTGAAACTCATCCAAAGTCAAAAAACATGTTAATTATCTTTGAATACAGATATTTTAACAGATTTTTAAACGACTCCATAAAGAATGGTTTTATGAATCGTTTGTACGAAACTCCTTCTTTACGTGACGCAACTTGCGATTGGTAGTTCAAAATGTCTGCTCCCATTGGATACTGCGTGCTGCATGCATCTCCGAAGCACAATGTATAACAACAAATATTACACTACCGTGATTACTCTTATATTATTTAAAAAGTGCATTAAAAGTCAGAAATACCACAACGGGGATTGATGTCGGTGTGCGGTGACCTCTCTGGCACCGGACTTTGTCCCCTGCGAAATGCATAGGTTTTGCTACCCCTTCATTTGTAAATTGATTTTTTCTTCTTCTTTTTTTTTTTTGGGTGAAACAAAATTTTGTCCATATCACCCAGCCCTAGTCGTTATTTTTTACGTGCTGCATCCACAATTCTCGACATTGCCATTTCTTTAAGCATCTTCAAAAGAGCTTGAACACCACACCTTGAAACCCCAGTTTGCTTTAAAATCATTGTCTGGGAGAGACCTTGTTGATGCAGCTAAACTAACTTGTGTCTTGTTGCTGTGTCCAATCTTGCCATGACAAAAAACTCTTTTTTTTTTTCTACCTCCCATTTTTTGCAGTTTCACTGATCCTAAACTGGTTTTAAGCTTCCTACAGCAAGGTTAAAGACGGTATAATAGAAAATGCAGTTTTATTAGCTTTAAAACACGAAGAAAGCTAAACGGCTAACAAACTTTGCTGGATTGAGAATAAAAGAAGTTGGAAGTAGAAGAGAGATCTGTCAAAGTAGGAGAGAGATCCTACTTTGAAAGGACACTGACTTAACTTACAGGGCCTAGCTATGATGTAACTTATTTTGGTGATCTAGCTTCCTGTTCTATCTAAGAACAATCAGATTTTCTTTCTATTACAGTTTCAATCTATGTGTGACTACCAGTGATGATCATTACTAAGTATTTGTTAAAATTGGTAGACCATTTACTTAACGGCAATCTTACAAAATCCCTGACTTTTATAGGACCTATAGAAGAACTAATAACACAAAATATTTATTCAATTTAGATTTTTTTTAGTCTTTTTCCATTTTGCACAATAACACACTTTTTTTTTTTTTCAAAATACTGTATGTTTTGGGGGCTTCTGATGGTTTGCCCGCCTTTGCTTATGTGATTATCTAGTTTGACCCTTTAAAAGAAGGTGTTGTTTCAAATAAACTCCGCTAACTTCACATATTTAACATGCAGAAATTGTGCTTTAAAAGGAACATTGTATTATAATTGGCTCACACCATTTGCTTTGCTCTGCAGGCAGTGTCCCGTCGATGGCAGCAGGACTGCTCTTTGGGGGTTTAGCTGGTTTTGGTGCTTACCAGACTTCGCAAGATCCCGGAAATATTTGGGTGTCTTTAGGTTTGAATTTTTATTGTATTTACAGCTGTTATAGTGTTATTCCAGGCAATATTTATCTAAAGACAGTACGTTTATTTTAGCTACATCTGGGACACTTGCTGCAATCATGGGGAAGAGATTCTATAACTCGCGTAAAGTTATTCCAGCAGGACTCATTGCTGGAGCCAGGTAACTAGCACATATCTCTTATTTTAATCAATTTATCCACTGGAAAGAATCTTGTGCTCAGAGCGTAGTTTGTCATCGTCAGAATCTTGAGACAAAAACAACAAAAGCATATGGTTTTAGGTTTTATTCAAAGATACTGGGGAACCTGCACAAGGTATTTGCATGCACAAAATGTAATGTGCACCTCAAAAAATCAGATTTTGATTCAGATCAGATCAGTCAATATAAAGGGACGCCCCGCGCAATCTCTGATTGGTCTTGGTGTAATGAAGTCATTTCTTTAGTGGCTCGTTAATATATAGTTCTAGCTTAATTTATTGAAGTTGCTCATAATTAATAAAACTATCTACCACACGTCCACGTTGACGTCATACAGTAACTTTGCATACAAGTCATGAATATGCAAATCACAAACCAACAGGTGAGTTAACGGGGGGGGGGGGGGTAGTTTCCAAATAAAAATCTCTGCATATTTCCAGAATAGAAGAAATTAAATGTGGTTTTAATTAAAAATAGATACTTTTTAGGTAAAATAATCACATTTCCCACACTATAGACCAATGTGAACCACATATTAGTAAAAATAAAGCAATGTTATGACCCCGTTAAATAGAAAATGCACTTTCCAAAGCACAAAAATATGTGAAAAGGATTATTTAATTTTAAATATTCAATATTAAAATATTGTGTTAAATATACAACCATGTATTTATGATACTATTTCATCATGTGATCGATTGGAAAAAAATAAATATGTCAGACTTTGGGATTGATTAAAATCATTTTAGAACACTTGTGTACACATACACACCAATAGGCAACATTTGTGTTCAAACTCTGTGTTCAAACACTGTAATGTGAGATCCTCTTTTAATAGAAAGTAAGGTATCCATTTCTTAAAATGTGAGACAATGTGGAGACAAATACTTTTATGCTTTAGTTGAGACATGGAGTGTCTGGTTCTTTTTCAAAATAAAGGTTAATTTTTGTAATTTATTGTTCTTTTTGCAATTTTAATTTTTATGGAACTTAGCCAATTATTATTGTAACAAGTTTTTATTATAAACTTGCAACAACCATGCCAAAAAATAGGTTTAGAAGTATTACAAGTCAGTAGGTCTTTTTTTTACATAAGCCCCTGAATAACATTCCAATGAGCATTGTGCCAAAGTCGAAAAGCCTTCTGAAAGCACGAGAGAGCAAAATATCAGAAATTTGCATTCTCCAGCAATACCTAGTTTTACATTTTTGGCTAAACCTTTGTTTTGAATGTTTCTGCAGTGTCCTGATGATGGCAAAGCTTGGCGTGGGAATGTTACAGAAACCTCAGGAATCATGACACCCAAACAGAATGATGCCTGCCGTCGATCAATGGAATTACTGGAACTTCTTACAATATGATGTATTTTGCATAAGTTGTAACTGTTGGAGGTTTAGTGTCTACATTAAAGAGTTTTGTTTGTAAGGTTTTACTGATCGAGTTCAGTCCAACACAGTCACCGCTGTCTACAAATTCACGTAACTTCTCAGAAATGCTAAAAAAGAAAAACGCTACAAAAACGATAACACTGACTTACAGAATTAAACATAAGAAAATCTGCATTCTATAAAAAGGTTCTGCAGGATTACAAAAATATACAGTACATGCCTAGAAATTGCATTGAAAAAACATTGCAGGCCATGAATATTTGAACTCTTTTAAAGTAAAGATGGTCAAATGTGATTTAGATTCATAGAGCTGCTCCTCTGAGGAAAATATTTGGATTTGTCGAAACAGGCTTTGGTCCTCACAGTAGCTGTAGCTTGCATGTGTGCTAGCGGTGGCTCCCATATTTTGCCGCCCAATCAATTCTCCCATGAACTGGCTGAACAGGAGGAGCGCGAGAGATTAGATTGGCAGAGTTTTTTCCCAAAGCGGAGTAACCTGTTCCTTTGATTTGGGTTCGGTCTGCTCTTCGTTTCCAGCCATCGTAATCTGAAAAAAAAAAAGATGTTTTATATCTGTGTGTCTTCAGTACACAACATGTTGAGGGGTATTTGGTGTACCAAAAAAACCTATTCCAAGTGTCAAATAGACTTCCTTTACATTGGCCAGTTATCAGAAAATATTGACTTTTTGAGCAGCCAAACTATTCAAGCATGGGCGCTTGGATGCAAATGAAGTTTAAGGGACTACACCCTTTTTAACCAATGAAATTTAATATCACATCAGCTTCAACTGTTTTTGGGAAGGCTTTCCATAAGGTTCAGGACTGTGTTTATGGGAATAGTTAGAAGTGATTGGAGTTTGCCCTCCTGGAAGTCTACGATGACGTTTTAATAGACATGGATGACAGGTTTTACGCTAATGGATCTTACGATGAGTAGCTGCAATGCTAGAGCTCAACAGTGGCACCACACACCAATCAAAATCAAAGTTCATGCACCAACGCATCTGAATCGAAAACAATGAGCACCAACAAACTCATACATCTGAGTTTCGAACCGCCATATCAGATCCGTTTTTCACAAGGGAAACGACCAATGAAAGCTGGCTCTTTAGATGACTTGAGATGGAAGTAAAAGAGCCGCACAAAACTCTAGTGGTGAGAACATGATCAAACTCTGATCCGAACTAAAAAACAAATGAAGACGTTTGGCATGAGTCTGTTTACAAAGCAGTGTTTATCATGGCAGCGCGAGGTCAAACTTGAATCCAGAACCCACAATAGCCCTTGTTACTCTTCAGTTGATTTCCCTCCACTGGCATGCCGTTGCAGCACGTGGTAACTTTAAAACACAAATGCTCGCAAATGTTCTCAGTAAATACCCCATTCGGACATTTAAATGTAAAAGTGATGTAAATATACCTTCTGAAACCTCACTGGCTGAAACTGTAGAGGAAGGTTTGGACTTTGAAGGTTTAGCTTTGCCAGTTTTAGAATCAGCAGTTGCAGAGAGATCAACTACAAGAGCAGATGGAAATAGAAAAATAGTTGAAAGACAGACAGAAGGAATTAAAACTAGAAAGATACGACAGATTTATTAAAATGCTGAAAATAAAAAGCAGCAAATTGTTTGCAATCTCGTGATTCTGATAACAGACGAAATACAGATGGGGGGGACTTGGAAGAACAAAACAATTCTCAATATGAAACTCCTTATACATTGAGAAATAATGTTAAAATTCAATGCGTTTGGTTTCTCAAATCACGTTTTGAGGAAATTATTGTTTATAAAAATGTTAACTATCAAAATCTGATTCTTTGCACCAAAGAAAACACAAAAACAACCACAAAACAAAAAAATTCAATTAGTGAATGAACAGATTAAAGTCATCAAATGGATTATTCTATAATTTGTCTGATCCGGCTCCCTGAAGCTCAAGTTGTGCACCATCATGGTGTGGGCTTCAAGAAAATGAGAACGGTCACTGATTGATTTCAGTTTTACTTATTTAATAGTTTCATATTTCTTGTTTGTAAAGGCTAAATACGAATAAAATTGAACATACATTTGTACTGTTTTTATTTTTTAAAAATGAGCCTGTAGTTATTATAGACTTTTATAGCTACAATCATAAATTGTGTTTGTTCTTGGCAGTTTTTTCCTGGATTTTTAATATTGTCCATATCGATATCAGAATTTAAATTATCATAGAACAAAATTAATAAATATATTGTGATAAAAACTTTTGCCACAGTCCTCCACCGCCATTAGCCGAATGCATGATTTCTTATGTTTTTCTGGCTTTTGGTTCTCAATAAAAGCTTATTGTGGTTTCTAAAAGCGACAGATTACAGCAAACATTTTATACTGATTTGTTGTGTCAAAACAAACTATACCTAAAGAGCAAGAACAGCAGAATACTCTCAGAGAAAGTCAAAGGTGGGGAGAGGAAGTAGAAAGGTAATGTAAGATTTAATGTGAGCTTTCAACAATTTGGTTTGTGCAGAATACGTGGAACTAGTTACAGAACGATTGTTCACTGTAAACAGTTGTGCAACGGCATAGTCCTCTCTAAAAAAAATAATAAATTACTCTAGATATAGAGCATTGCAAGTAACTCCAAGAAAAGAATCACGATCCTGAAATCTTACGTGCATGCTGGTGTCCCAGGGGTGCGAGCTGAATCCTTTGTCCAACAGATCCCACTTCCTTTTTCTGAAAAGAAGGGATGTATCCTCCAGAGAGATTGTATGTGGTTGTTACAAAGTTTCCTGTGAGCGGAAGCATCAAGAGTCATGAAAGAATTGTGGTTGTTCTAATAACATTTGCGCAAACGCCACTGGAAATGGATTTTCAACTTTGTCCGCACACATCTAGGTACACAGAGGAAATCTCCTACTCTCGAATTGTAACTTATGTCACAAAGAAGTGGTTTAATACAAACCCTGCCTGCAATATCCGCGTTTATGAACCAAACCTGAAAATAACAAATACTTTGTTTGAAGATTTCACCATAAAACAATAGCTTTACCATGAAAACACCTGCCAACTGCTGTCGAGAGCTCACCAGTCCAACAATGGCAATATAATACTAAACGGCTCAATCCGTAAGGTCTTGATTTTACTTGATTCAAAATCTATTCATTAAATATTTACATAGAAAAATCTGTCAAAAAAAATCTAGCGCTAAAACTTCAGGACGAGAGAGAGGTTCTTCTATGAAAGAAACTCCAGTATAACGGAAAACTAAAAACGTCAAAAACAAAACAGCTCTATAATAACAGGATAAAACTGGGTTTAACCCTTATGTGTTGTTTGAGATGTTTTAGCCACTTCAGGGATATTTTTTGTCTAAATTTGGCTTCAACCTTTTCTCTGTTTCAGCAAAATTGAACGATTTTTGGTAACAAATCTTATTTTTTACACATATTTGGCAAAAATGCTCAAAAATGCAGAACAAAATAACAACTTTTCAATATAAAATTAAAGTGGCCTGGATTTTATCTAACTTTTAACACAGTCATGGACACGTCAAACATTGGTAACAACACATTGTTTTGCAGCACCAGGTGTTCTTTTTTCCTTCCTCATGAATTGTTTGAGGCTGTTTTAACTCCTGTTTTTACTTCCATTAATACAATTACAATGCCATGACACCAAATAATCATGCGTTCTTGAGCAAAAGTGGTTAAAAATTGGAAAATTGTACACGTTAAATGTTGAATATCAAGTTAAATGAAGTACGACAGCATGTCAGAATAATTTTTCATATTGAAAATAAGTAGTTTTGTTTAGATTTTTTCCAGAATCAGTGAAATATTGTACGACCTTGGCAATTAAAAACCCAGGATTTTTAATTGGTTTGGTAATTTTCCTTAGAACTGAGGTAGATAAAAATGTATTTTTACAGCAGTTTAATTTAGTGGCTGTTAACACTAACGATCAAAACAAAAGTCCACGGGTAAATAAAATTTTGATGGCACCATAACTTAAATGAATAAAATAAATTCGACCATTAATAATAACACCCGACTGAACCAGCTGATAACTACACTGAACAAAAATAAAAAAAAAAACACTTTTGTTGTTGCTCCCATTTTCTATGGGATGATTTCAAAGATCTGAAACATTTTCCACATACACAAAATAACCATTTCTCTGAAATATTGTCCACAAATTTTGTCTAAATCTGTGATAGTGAGCACTTCTCCTGTGCCAAGATGATCCATCCCACCTCACAGATGTGCAGCATAGATCTATACCTGGAACTGGATAATTACCTTCAGAATTTAGTTTTTCACAACAAAGTCACTAAAAGCTACTAATAAAAGTAACTAGGGTTGAGAACACTTAAAGACTTACTGCGGAGTTACAGTTCACCTCTTAGACCAATCTTTACGTTTTGCATGCTCATAGTGAAAGGAGTGTCCCAATTTTTTTTTTTTTTTTTTGTTGAATGAAGGTGAAGGGATTTGCCATTCTGAGAGATCCTTTGTTCTCAGAGACCCACAACTGCCTATAGATAAGTAAAAAGTTCGTTTTTAAAGGAATAATGATAGATTATTAGCCCAGTAGCATTAATGTTACAAAATAGACTCATGTGTGGCATGTTAAATTATCCTAAAATTAATTTGAATAATAATCAAATTAGTAAAGAGACTAATTTATTTGATTAAATCCATTAATTGATCCTGACTCTACGAAACATTTAGTCATATCGGCCAATCAGAAGCGGATTTTTACAGAATTGCAGAAATCTTGCCTAAAATCCATGACAATGGAACAGTACCTTTGACATTTAGTCAGTAATGTTAGGTTAGTATGGTGTATGTGCTCACCTGGGCTGATTCTGGACAGTGTTGCTCCTCCAATGGGTGCAAGGGCTTTGCTCGTCAGCGCAGAGTTGTCCCACAAATCTTGTTGAGACTCCTTGCTACTCAAGGACTGTGTGTTCTTGCTTATTAACCCTAAGATTGAGGTAAATGTGAGAAAAATGACATTACTTTTTACAAATCGGCTTGAATTTGCGAGCGGAGTTTCTGTTGTCTCTTTACCCTAATGGAGTAACCCCTATTCCCATACAAAAGCTTACCCGGGAGGTATCTGGATTGGCGCAGGTAATGCTGTCTGGCTGAAGAAGTGCTCTGGTGATTCGAGTCGGACTGGTTTAGTCTGCTGGTGTTTGGTAGCTTTGTTACAGTGCTGTACGTGTAAAGAGGTTTCTGGTCCTTCTGCCTGCAAAGGTTTCATGACAACAGAAAACAAATCTTGAAACCTTGAAAAGATAAGTGCACTAATGTTTCAGACATCAGTTGTAGCTGTAAAACCATATTAATGCCAGCATTGTGCCAATTTGGGGAATTAACCCTACAGAGATCATTCCTAGGTGAAAAAGAACACCTTAGTCAAGTTATTCCTCTACACATCCCTGTAAAAATGGCTTAAAAGTACATTTCTGTTGTTACGGTTATGTTAACAGGATGCTTTTGTAACATAACAGCGGAGAAGTCATGATGCCTATTTTCAGTTTAAGCTCATTTTTGTCCAAACATGCTGTTACTGTATATAGCCTTTTCATGGCAGCATGCTGACTACAATTGCATTATGCATCTAAAGTGCTCTATATTGTATTTTATTTACCAATATAATATAATAATAATATATTATAAATATATAATAATATAATAGAGGCATTAGGGTTGGTTTATTTTATTCACATTGACACAGGGAACATTATATTAGGTCACCGACATACAACTTTACAGCCTAGCAACCAAATCATCTGATCTATATCTCAGCTTCAGAAACTGCTTGGGACATGTGACTGTTGTACATCATCGTGAGAAGGGAACCTGTTAATGAAATAATTGATTCCTCCATAGCAACCAGATTTTTTAACCTAGCAACTGATTTAAAAGATCTATAGCTCGGCTCAAATAGTGATTAATGGATAAAGTTTATAGCAGTCAAAGTCCCGAGTGTACATTTTTTAAATAGTTTTAACAAGCAAACATCAAAGTTTATGTGCAGCCTTTGGGCACCAGGGTTAATTAATATACTTGTAGTCAATTGTTTTTCACAACACCTTAACTTTATTTGTTTTTCACATAAGACTATTTTAAACACAATCAGTATGTATTTGTACATAGATTTTAAAATGCAATATTTATATACATTTAAAAACATAAAAAATATTTTGATAATATATAAGTATTGCATTTCCATAATGTACAAAAAGTGCTCTATTTTCACAGTAATTTATTATTCAATACACTAATAGTTAACATAATTTTTTTATTGGAAACTAGGGGTGTAACGGTTCACGGTATGTATTGAACCGTTTCGGTACGGCCTGTTCGGTTCGGTACACTTGCGTACCGTTTAGGTATTCAGTATTTTTATTGAATAATATACATTTATTATTAGCGCGATATTAAGCGCAGCGGAACATAGTTCCTAGGCGAGTTTCCGCACGCTGTAGCGCTGCACGGGTAGCTATGAGAAAAAGCACCATCTGTAACGTCCACTGCTAGGTCTATGTACCACATTGTATATGTATGTATGTTGCCCTTTAAGAGCTGCACCCCAAACCCTCAGTGTGTGCACTGCAGGAGTCTGTGTGTGTGAGAGGAGAGGGCTGAAACCGCTACCCTGTTACATATTGTTTACTTTTATTTTGTGTTTTGAAATGTAATTTCTTGTGACGCTGAAGGAAGCTAACTATAAAGGTTTGACTTTGAAATGATGTGTTCGTCTTGAAGCTCCTTTTTTTTCCACTGGCTATCCGGCACAAGCGTCACACAGGGCAACAGCGAAAGAGAAGCCAGAGCTTGAAGACGCCTCCCACCTCACTACGGTCTCCTGTTTGGGAACACTTTGACTTCTCTGTTAAAATACATAACGTGGATAGACGAGTGGATAAATTTAAAGTTGTATGCCGACATTGTTCCACGGAGATCGGGTATGTGACAGGCAACACATCTAACATTTTCTACTGCTGGAGATATGGTCACTGCAACCAGATCTGTGCTCTCTTCAGAAAATGTGGATAGGTTAATCTTTTTAGCCAAAAACTTGAATAGTTAGTTTTGTTGAGCTGAAGCTGTTGCTAGTGTTAAAAGTTTAGTTGCAGTATTTAATTTTTTATTTAAAAAAATGTGCATTTCTTTATAAAGAGTGCAATTTATTTAAAATATCACCCAAATGTGTCACTTTTATTTATTTTATGCAAGAATTCTATTGTGTATTGGCAGCTTTTCAAAATAAAGATTTTGTAAGTTCTTATTTTTTTGTACCGAAAATGAACCGAACCGAGCTCTTCAAGACACTCTACCAAACCGAATACGATTTTAGCGTACCGTTACACCCCTGATAGAAACCCTGTGTTACTATACCATTTAAAATAAACTCATTGCACTCATATAATATGCTTCACGGATATTTTAAATATATTACTAGCATTACTGCTACATTTTAAGTGGTCATTAGTGTATTTATTATCAATGAAATCCAGTTCCATTGTTTTCAATTGTATTTAAATGAATTGAGAATCCATTTTCAATATTATCAATTGAATGATATGATAATTTAAAAAATAGATTAAAAACTACTTTTATTAAATACAATTTTAATTAGTCCCCATTGTGTTCATATTAAATGCGGTGCTCAGAATACTTTTGGAATTTTACTTAAATGTAACCAAAGTTAAAATATACAGTTGTTATGATTTTAAATATCGTATAACACAAAATAAACACACTAGTTGTGTAAATACAGTTGTTTTTGTGAATTGGCTTTTTTTTCATGCTGTGCTGCCTAACACTATAAGCAATAACTGCAAGTTAAGTTAATAAAGCTTGTAAACCATTTGTTTGTTGCTTGTACATCTTCTACAAATAGCTACAAATAAAACTAAGTCATACTTTTTATAATGCAGATTACACACTTTATATTATAGCAGTTAGTTGTGTGAACTTGTGGTTGTGAAATAAAGGAAGTTAGTTCCACTGAAAAACCTCAATGTGATACTATGAAAAGAAATGGGAAAAAGTTTAAAATGGTACGCAATAAAATAAGATCTGAATCTTCATACTGTGGGGGTGTTTTCTCCTCCTCTGTGCCCTTGCTGGGTTTCTTTGAGATCGAAGCAGACGTGTCAGAGCAGTCGGAATCATCCCAGCTGTCTGAGGGTTTCATGCTTGTCTGTCCCCACCGCCTGCGTCCATTCTTGAGTCCAGTCCCACTGTTCTCTCCTCCAATCACCTCATTTAACAACAAAATTCATTGATCATCTTATGGTGTTAGGGGCGTTAAAACACAATATAAAACATCTTATCACAATAGGGACTTGTTTTAAAAGAAATGAGAGGTGTGTATAACGAGCCAGAACCATAAAGTAAAATTTTAAAGTGTGTTTTTTTTTAATTCTAATAATCATACATTTTACTTACTTTGCACTTAAAATTTTATTTACATAAAAAACTCATAGTTCTAGGTAAAAATGTAATGTGGGGTGAAGGGGTGTCCCAATTCTCTTTTGAATGTAGCCTGGACCCGGACGTCAAATGAAGGGGTAAGATTTATAAACACTGCGCTACCAGCACGACCAGAGAGATCCGCGAATAACTATCATTTATACAATTACAAAAACCATCGATTTATGATTGATGTAATGTCCCACATCCATTTATAGATCAGTAAACTCATTTAAATGACACAAAATTGCTAGATTTACAGGAGAAAGGCTCCGCTATTAGCCTAATAATATTATCATTGCATAATACTCTCACATGGCAGATTTTAAATAAAATAAAAACTACTACGAGTAATGTATTTGCTGAACCTTTAGAACAGGGGTATCAAACTTCTGGAGGGCCGCACCCCTGCACAGTTTACTTCCAACCCTGTCCAGAGAGACCCAGACCTGAAGCTTACAAACCCAAAGGACCCAATGAGCTGCATCAGCTGTGTTTAGTTGCGGTTGGAGCTAAACTGTGCAGGGCTGTGGCCCTCTAGCAACTGAGTTTGACACCCCTGCTTTAGAACAATAAACTGTTTATGGCTTTGCAGGGGTGTCCCAATTCATAGTGGTATATTTTTAACCTTTCCACTTTTGAACTTGGTTTCAAAACTGTATTTGGACTTAAAAATGTCGGGACTCATTTCTCAACTTCTCTCATCTGGCTTTCCCTTATCTCCTCTGGCCTTGAAGGCCACAAAAGGTGTCAAAATATTCCCCTGAAAGGGCAAGATAACGAGACGCTACTCATTCCTCGCTACAACACCTTCGCTAGCTTCTCCCAACCGCAGTAATCTGAACGGGCCATGAATACAGCACCGTAAATGGCAGCAGGAAAATGTTGGCTGTTGACTGCAGCAGTCCTACCACTTTCCTTGACCCTACCCCCTCCTGCAATGTTTTTTCCTGTATTATGTGTATGTGCTATGATGCAATGGCTTTTTTAACCTGCTCCACACTGCCCTCTCAAGGACAGTGAGGAAAAGGCTCTTTTTGAGCTACCTTACCCAACGTATACCCATTTCTCTGTTTCTTTCTCAAATGCTACTTCTCAACACTGGCCTGTCCTCTCCTCGTCTATGTCTGTGGCCAGAAGGGTCTTATTTTACTGCATGTAACAGTGTATGTGACAAATAAAGGTTATTTCATTTCATTCATTTAAAGGGGAAGGGCTAAGGATAAGTGAAAGAAACTGAACTTTGCCTTAGAATAAATGGTGCTCTCCTTTTGAAACATTCAGTTGGTAGTGGAGGATATTGTTTAGCCTTTAATTTTGACTTAATGAGCCATGAAACCCTCGGGGTAATTATTTTGAGAGTTTGACAATTTTATTGTTTGTTATACTTAACTGTAGAATAAAAACTGGGTAATTTCTTCCTTTGTTTTGCTATTTCTGACATCCTGGTTGAAAAATCAACATTTACACTTGTTCCTGTAACATTGTTTTTCATGCGTCTACAATATTTTATCTAAGAGAAGCAGAGCTTTATTCATTAGTATTCTTGACTAGGGGTGTAACAATATATCGCGGCAAAATATATCGCAATATAAAGTTGTTGCAATACGTATTGTGGGACGGATTGTGATTCTAGTCACTTCTGAAACTTTTCTACCTTTTCTTCTTGTTTGATTTAATATTTACTAGAAGAATTTATAGAAAAGTAATTATTAAAGTAAAGCTCTTCTCAAACATCTGTATTTCATACATTTTTATAGTTATTTACGAGAAAATGAAATGTTTATATTTTTTGTAATGGATTTTAGTCATTAGAAACAATACATTTAGTATGTAAATTTTTCATTTGACATTTCTAAGAAGTGGGTTTTTTGCAGGTGAAAACTGACAGAGATGTTTCACAAATTGAACCGAATACATGTTTACTGTGGAAAGTCTGCTCTGTCCACAATAAATTTAGGGACGTTTTTGTACCTTGTGTGTGTCGGCAGCACGAGGGTCTGACTGAGGCAGAGGAATTTGCTGAAGTGGCTGATGGGAATTTCTGCTTTGGCCTTTAGTCTGTGATGGCAGCATTAGTTCTGAAACAGGCTGCAGGTCTGTCCTGGGTTCACTGTGCAGACCTGTCTTTACATGAGTCTTCCGGACATCGGGAGTCATAGGACGGGGCCCCAGGAGTTGTCCCACGAGAAAGTAAGGGTATCTCAGTGCCTGAAACAACATTTAGAAATAATTAGTCTTACAAGAACAAGAATGATTGTGTTATGAAAAAATAATTTAAGACCTGACCTTGTTAATTCTACTGATAGACAACACAAAGCTACATAAATTACGTCTGTGAAACCACCAATAGGTTATGGCTCTCACTCAAATAAACACTATTTAAGTCTTGATAGAATTTAAACTTATTCGATTTGATAAGAACTGATCAGTCTTTGCAAGAACCCACCATGAATTGTGAAGAAAGTGAAAGGCATCAAAAATATCTTCAAGATGAAACATCATAGAGAAATCTTTTTCAATCTCAGCTTTGGAAAATAACGGAGACAGACGAGTTGGTTTATATAACTTATTGTGAATAAAGGGAACATTACATAATGTCACTGACCCCTCCTTAGCAACCAGACTTTTTGCCTTAGCAACTAAATCTCTTTCTCAACTTTGGAAATCATAGAATCATGGGGGTAAAACTAAAAATTTTACCATAGTAACCAAATCGGCAGAGCTGAAGCTAAACTTCAGAAAATGATAGGGAAATGTGACTTGGTTTACATCACTCATGGTGAGAAGGGAAACTTTTAACTACATATTTTATTTACAAACCTCACAACCCTATTGTTTAGAATTAAAAAGATCTACAGCTCAGCTCAAGAAAACCAATGAAAAACTGGGTATGTTTTTTTTCACCTGTAGTCACAAGTGAAGTTTACAAGCCAACATCAAAGTTTGTAGACAAACGTTAACGTGGCTAATGTTTGTCTACAAACTTTGATGTTGGATTGTAACATTTGTGGGCAATACGTAAGGTTGTAAGAAAATTAGGGCTGCAACAACTAATCAATGCTATTGTCGACAATGAATCTAATGATCAGTTAAGCCCTGTTTCTCAGACGTACTTTGTGTTTTTCATCCTGCTTGAATCTGCAATGTTTTTTTTTCCCCTCACAACCTCTGTAAAGATCCCAAACTAAAAGACATACTCTTTTTTTGGCAAGCACAGTACCCCTCTACGAAATCAAATCCCTTCGATAGTGGATATGTCAGATTGTGGAAAATGTGTTGTGCAAAACGCGTTTCTTGTGTCAACTTTGACAATGTGAACTTGCCGTGCAATCTCTGGTGCGCTACTATTCAAGTTTACGATATTTAAAAGAAAAAAAGAAAGAAAAAAAAAGTTTAGGATATTTTTAAACCTACAACAATAAGGACGAGGACAAAACCCTTCAACAATTTAAAAGGGAAAAATTAACAAGAGCTCAATTGGGAAAAAAAAAGTTAAACTAGATAAATCAAAATCAGTTGAAGGTTACATTATTTTCATTTCAGCAGACATTACGTTGTCATGAAATACGGTGAAATTTTTGCCCAACTGGATTTCTATGACTATAATTTGATGATGCAATTTCCATTCACACTGCTGCTATCCATGGTTTGTTCGCCTGACAAATGCATGAACAAACACAAAAAACTCTCTTCCGTCGCACTGATAACTTCAAAATCAGTTGAAGGCTACATTATTTTCATTTCAGCAGACATTACGTTGTCATGACATACGGTGAAATATGTAATACATGTATACAACCGAACGCAGTTTACACAATCTGATCACATGAGCTTAAACACCAATCAAGAGATTGCTCGCAAAACTCGCAAAAAAAAAAAAAATACATAAATCGCAAATTTGTTAGTCCTGTCCGAATCAGTACATGACAAGACAGACTTGCTCTGAGATTTCAAACTCACACTTCATTTGGAAAACTTGTCGTGTCGGAATAGGGCTTTATTCAGATTTTTAAAGTAACCAGTAAATAATTTAGGACATTCTCTCACTTCTGTAAATTTTTCAACTTTAGCCTAACTTCTATTAATAATAGACTTAATATGCAACTAATCTTCCAAACACAATTTAAAAGTGCCCATCATTAAATGCAGTTTATTTAAACATCAACAGAAGTGCAAACGTACCTTTGCAGCTGAGGGTCTTTTCTTTGGGTCCCACTGTAGGAGATCTCTCATGAGCTCTAAAGCCTCATTGGTAGCGTTGGGAATGAGTGTTTTGAGTGGTGTTGGAACGCACTGAGGGAAGCGGAAATTCATTGCAGATGCCAGCTGATACCCTTCTGGCCAATCTGACTGCAAAAGAAGACAAATATTTATTGGTGTGAAAGATAGAAATGTATACTGTCTCAATCAAAGTGTTGATTCGCCCTGAAATGAAAACTCACCCATGTGGTTTCAAATCTTTGTTGGCCAAAATACTTCGTCATGAAGTCATTGACATACAGAGAACAAATAAATGACTGTGTATGTCAGAAGCTGTGTTTGCATCGGCCCATAAGAACTTTCCTGAAAACACCATCACGTTTTTGCCCTACTGGATTTCTATGACTATAGTTTGATGATGCAATTAATTTTCAATTTCCATTCACACTGCTGCTATCCATGGTTTGTTCGCCTGACAAATGCATGAACAAACACCAAAAACTCTCTTGGGTCGCACTGATAACTTGCGTATCATTAAGCAGTGCCACAGTGTGTAGTGCTTTTAACTAAGAGCTATTTAATGCAATTGTTCACTACTAGACCTCTGTTTGAAAGGCACGCCTGATAGCCACGCCCATCTTTACGATGTGGCAAGTTCCACAGCTGCTGACGTCTGTTCATACCTTCTTTACTGTTCCAAGAACCTGGCAGATCTTGAAGATCTCATCCACCTCACTGTTGCCGGGAAACAGAGGCCGTAACATGTAGAGCTCTGCCATAATGCAGCCGACAGCCCAGATGTCTATGGGTGAACTGTACACTGGTGATCTCAGCAGCACCTCTGGAGCTCGATACCTGAACGCAAAAAACATCATTTACAAAATACAAAAAGAAGGTTCCGGGTTCCATTCTGGCCAGATGAGTAGAGTTTAAATGTTGTAGTCTCCATACACATTTTTTATCGTCAACATTGTTGAAATTGACAGGGACCACTGCTCAAGGCACACTGATGTCCTCCCACAGTACTAAAGTACACTTTTGGATAATTGAAGACTGTATATTCCCCTTAGGAGCAAATACAACCCTGAGATGGACTGCTGACATGCACAGAGTAGTTTCAGAAACTTTACATAGCAAGAATACAATAGAACTTATAACTTTCACATTTACCATGTTACTCTCAGCCCTTGCAACACACAGCTTTAAGCTGCAGGGTGCTTTCATATCTCCGTTTTGAAAACCCAGGAGTAAGGGGTGTGGTTAGCCTTGAATTAATGAGATAACAGGGAACAGATTTGCATAAAAATATGTGTGCATAAAACCCTATTCTTTTTCTCACATGTGTTATTCACTGACAGAGTGTTTGTGCTTCAGAAAGCAGTGTAGAAGTGGAGGATTGCTCAGATGTTTAATTACAAACTCTAGTGATCATTAACAGTGGGAGCACATTCAAAGGCGCGAGGTCACATATACTTTCATTCTGTTTACAACCATTGACTATATTATCACTGCAGCCAAACTTATAAAGCTCAAGTGTTTTCACATTTAATCGATTTGCATGTGGCAATGAAAGTAATACTTTTGTGTTGCCGTGTTTATGAAAAGTACAATTTGAAAGGCATTTTTCAAACGTGTGCTGCATCCTTCAACTATTCAAAAAAATACTCTTTCAGGGAGAGCCTAATCAAAACGCCACCAATGCATCAACTTCACAAGAGGAAGATATTGGAGGAGTGTTTGATGGGACTGTGCACAGAGCATCCTGAATCAAAACATACTAATGTGAACTTTAGGGATGAAATGATACACATTGCTCACGGTTCAGTACATACCTCGGTTTTTAACCACGGTTTTGAGTTCAGTTCTGATGGCTTAGCAAATTTTTCATTTTTTTTTAACCAACTTTTGTATAAATCCCATGAAGAGATTTAAAGTGTTTGTTGGAGTTCAATTTATTTGGCTAAATCAAACATTAATACCCATCTCAAAATGGGTGTTTTATATAAACCATAAAATAAACAATATGTTTATTATGTGTCTCTCTGAATTAGCTGGGTGATTCAGAGATTCTGCTTTAACATAATTCACATCAAAACTTTCACACATTGAAGAGCTGTGTACCTCTGCCCAAGAATGTAATGAAAGTCAACATGGCAATGTGCTTGACAAAATTGTTGTTTCTAATAAAAAGTCATGGGTAGCAGGGGGTACGTGTCCGAGGCTGACATGTCTCAAGGGGTACATGGCTGGTTTTGCTCTTTGAAACAATGTGCTGCTGATCCACTCACCATCGTGTCGAGACGTAATCCGTATATGGAGGCCGAGAGCGGATTTCTCGAGCCAATCCAAAGTCTGCAATCTTCACCAGTTCTGGGCCCATGCATAGCAAATTCTCTGGTTTCATATCACGATGAAAAAATCCTACAGGACGATGCCAAGGAGATGAAAAAAAAAGAAAATCAGCACCCATTCAGATTTTTATATATTTAGAAATGGAAAAGCTGAGTAAAAAGATTTTATGTTAAGAGTGTTACGAAGTTAATACAAAAACTGAGACCCGTTCACATCAAGAGCAAAACTTTAAAGAGCATTTGTTTGAAAAAAATAAAAATCAGGTACACTATATAATATTTCTAATTTACAAATAGACATCCTTGTTGTTATGTCTCTGTGGGAAATGTGTTTATGTTAAATCACATTATTGCATGAAAGTTTCAGTTGAGTTTTAATTTTCAGCGATTGTATCTCACCCTTGTTTCCTTGTTTTTATGTTACCCGAGTTATGGTTGACTGATCGTGAGGATGTGTGAAAACTGCTACCTGCTCTGCTCAAGCTCTACCTCCCTGCTCGTTCTCGGCTCAGTGTGTGCGTGTTGTATGCTTTCGTTCCACCGCCTCCTCTACTGAAACAGTTGTTACGCTACGAACTGTGGTCTGTGTTCTTTTTTTCTTCTCCAAAGAGACAGTATTACACCATCATTGGGTACGTTTCCATTCACCTACTTTATGTGCATTTTGGAATATTGTATTAAGAAACCCTGGATCGAAATGACAAGATGCATAGAAATTCTGACAATGCACAATAAAAGTAGGATAAACTTTTTATTCGATAAGTAAAAATGTGCATAAACTACAACGAAAACAGAATAAAGGCCTCTACACACAATCCGAAGTTACTAGCGACAATGCATCAACGGGAGTTCTCACGAGTGGAGTCAGCGGAATTGGAGTCCCAACGGAAAAAGAGTTTCTCACTGACCTATATGGTCCTTGTTTCGCAAGTAGTTCGACCAATTAAAGCTGGCTCTTTTGATTGAGTAGGACGTAAAAGAGCAGGAAACAGGAAAGAAGCTGCTCCCTGTGATCAGCTACCAACAGCATAAACTGCTCGATATCCAGGATTTTTTCAACATGTTTTTTGATTTCTTCACTGTCATTGTCTTCTTTCCTGTTTCCCTGTTTGGGGCAGAGCGCATATGTTATGCCGCAGATGCCATCTTCAGGCAGGGAGCATCATTGCATCAAAATTTCCTTAACCAGGACGTAGAGCATCCTGCTGAGAAACCATCCGAAGATTCATGTGAATCTCAATTCAGATTGGTGTAGAGGGCATTAAATCCCAGCCTGCTCATAAAAAAATGTCATGTGATTTTACTTCAACAGTGCAATGGCAGAGCATTTTACTGGGGCGCAATGGGGCGGCATTAATGGACCGAGTAACCAATGTTACGATTTCATTGCACAAGATTAGAAATGTTGTTTTGGTTATTCTAAAATTTCTAAGTGTGTCATCAAAGTGGTTCGAGATTATCTCCTCTGCGTTCCCAAAGAGCAGTCTCCCGCCTCCAATAGAAAGATAACAAGACTGCGCATATTGCGTTTCATCGACGTGTTCCAAGACGTTGAAAAAAAGTTATTATTTACAAAAAAGGCCTTCTCCACTCGTTAGATGGAAACGGTGCTATAGTCACATATATTTTATGCAATATTGCAGTTTAATTTTCAATTTTGGATAGAAACGTTCAGCTATTGTGACTTAAAGTAGCATGATGCATGCAATGATTTTTATTTACACTAAAAAGTTACTATTCCACTTAAACATAAAAAATAATCATACAGATTTATTTTAATAAAAAAATATCTAGCTTAAATTGTTGTAATTTTTCATTATTTTCACAATTTTTTAATACAATGCTAAAAATTGCATGCCCCTTAACATTAAATTAAAACATGAACATTAATTTAATTTAAATGTTTTAATCCACTTGGTGTGAAGGGGTGCTCGCGGAAGGAATAAATGAAAGTAAAACTCTTACCATGCTTGTGCACAAATGCCAAACCAGAGAGAACTTGAAACATGATGTTCCTTATTTCATTTTCTGTAAACATCTTATTTTCCCTGACGTCAGAAAAGGTCATACAGAAGAAAGAGAAAAGAAAAGAGACAGAGTATAAGAAGAAGAGACCCAAAAGCACCCCACACGATGTGCGCGCCTCAGTGATTTTAGTTGCTTTAGCTTCTTTATTTTCTATTATGTGAAAAATCTGTCATGCCATTGCTTCAGTTTTATAATATAGATTCATCATTTTCAGAATATAATGGTAGCAACTGAGATACACACACATCCTGTCACCACAAGAAGAAAACCCAGTTCAGAAACACTCCCAGTCTGCCGCAAGTCCCAGAATCTGATCTTGGACTTTTAACAGTTTTTAACAACTAAGACGTCCCTGTGACCTACCATGTTTATGAATAAATGATAGTCCCTGCAATATTTGAAAGCTTATATTCCTGAGGACTGACTCTGGGAACAACTTGGTTCTGGAGACAAAGAATCAGCAATGCTGTCAAACATGAGTTATTGTTCATCGTTTCCAAAGGACAACATTTCAAAAGCTTGTAGTTATGTCAGAGATCTGATTTTTCCTTTGGAACAGCGTCTTACCTGTCTTTCATGAGTTGGTACAGGTTTTCTTTCATGTATTCAAAGACAAAGTACAAGTGATCGTTCTCTCGAATCACCTCCTTTAGCTTCACCACATTAGCATGATTTAGCTTCTTCAGTGACTAAAGCAGAGGTGGAAAAAAACACAATTTTAATACAAAAATATTAAAAAATAGCATCAAGTGCTTTACATTAAAGCCCATTTCCAGCTAAAAAATTGAATACATTTTAATACATTGAATTATTGAGATTGAAATGTTGATATTGTATGTGAAAATGGTTGATGTTCAGTTGGAAAATCCAAATGACCCAATATTCTTGTTTTATCATATATTAATGGTACAATAATGTGAAAATGCATGCATTTTCTTTTTTAATACAGCATGCAAATGAAAATTTTCCATTTTTCATTAAAAAAAAAAAATCACAATAAAAAAACACAAAAATGCTGGCCTGGATATTTTGTTTGCAGTGCAACATTGTGAGAAAAGTAAATGTATCGTAATCACATTTGGAGTGAAAAGTGAAAAATCTGTCCTGCCATTTTTCGCAGGTCATGTTGTCTGTGGTGGGTTGTAACATATAATGACCAACAGGTGGCGATTCTGTACATCTATATGTATACAGATGCATACAGTGAAGAAGAGAGTCTGAGACACACTAGGGAGGTTTATGAGTTAAGCAATTGATATGTTATTTGAGTTAATTCACTTAAGGTTTTCAAGTAAAGAAACTTTACAGAATTCCCTGACTGTCGCTCTTTTGTTGTCCGAGAAAAGGATCCATTACATCGTTAGGGTGTAACATTAGTGACGTGATGCGATAAAGACGCAGTGAAACTAGCACACTGTGCTTCATTTTACATACAGGGTTTTCTGGAGTAAAACATAATAAAATGACAAGAAACGAAAAACTGAAGTTATTGATTTGCCAATAACTTTTTTTTAAATACAATATTTTATTTTAAAATTTTCATCGAAAAAGGAATAAAGTAGGGGTGTAATGGTTCACGGTATGTATTGAACCGTTTCGGTACGGCCTGTTCGGTTTGGTACACTTGCGTACCGTTTCGGTATTCCGTATTTTTATAATAATTTAAATTTATTATTAGCGCGATATTAAGCGCAGCGGAACAATGTTCCTAGGCGAGTTTCCGCACGTACGCTATTGAGTGACGCACAGTAGAGCTGCACGCCACGAGTAGCAGAGCATGAGTAAGAAAATGGAATCATATCAAAAGCGAAAGAGAAGCCAGAGCTTGAAGACCCTCCCACCTCCCTCCCACCACCTTTAACTCTCTGTTAAAATACGTAACGTGGATAGACGAGTGGATAAATTTAAAGTTGTATGGCGACATTGTTCCACGGAGATCGGGCAGGCAACACATCTAACATTTTTTACTGCTGGAGATATTGTCACTGCAACCAGATCTATGCTCTCTTCAGAAAATGTGGATAGGTTCATCTATCCTATGTATCCTAACTAGTTGCAGTATTTCATTTTTTATTTAAAAAAATGTGTCTTTCTTTATAAAGAGTGCAATTTATTTAAAATATCACCCAAATGTGTCACTTTTATTTATTTTATGCAAGAATTCTATAGTGTATTGGCAGCTTTTCAAAATAAAGAATATGTAAGTTCTTATTGTTTTGTACCGAACCGAATGAACCGAACCGAACTCTCCAATACGCTGTACCGAACCGAATACGATTTTAGCGTACCGTTACACCCCTAGAATAAAGCTATCAATAATCAATTTTATATTTCAGAATCAAAAACTGAATGAGCGCAACAGACATGGACCAGAATATTGTAATATTGAAATATTGTATTTATAAAGTTAAAATGGACATTTGTAGGGCAGGAGAATAAAATTTGTGAGACTGTATAGTCCAAGTTATGAGATGAGAAAATCTAAAGACTGAGAAGGTAAAGTCAACATTTTGAGACAGAAAACTCTAAATTGTGAGACTAGAATATCTCATTTGTGAGAAAAAAAGATAATGTTTACATTTGAGGAAACAAATTTGAAATTATGAAAACGGAACGTTAAAAATAACTAATTTTAAAATTAGAGAAGGTGCTTGCTAAAATAAATAATTTGTTCATTTTAAAGCTCTGTGATCTCATACCTTAACTTCTCTCAGATTCATGCACTCCTCCCAAGAGTAGAATTTCCTCTTCATTCTGTGAGAAAAACAATGACTAGCGTTATCTCCATAGAATCATTACCAACAAACACATACTATTTCTTTGGCTGTGCTCATGATTTGTATTTACCCAAAAGAAGTCCTGAACAAGTCTGACATACATCTCTTCATTAAATGGGTTGTGTTAAGATGCTCTTATAATTTTTTTTCAACTCCATTACAGTTAAAATGTATATACTTTTTGATATACACATATTTGTATTAAATTGTTCAATAGGAGGCATGTGTACGGTTCGGTACATGTGCATACCAAATGAAAACCTGAAACTTTTATTAAAAATAAATAAATAAATAAATAAATAAATAAATAAACTAAACAAAGAGTGCTTAAAACAGGCATGTCAAAAAAAGGTAAATTTTGTCTCCCTAAAGCATTCACACGTTAAACAGTCGTCATCCATGTGCGCTATAATCAGATTATGTTTTCCTCCTAAAGTGCTGATGATGATGATGATGATGATGATGATGATACCGATAAAATTGCAGTTGGGCAAAACTGTGACCCTCTCTATTGTGGTGCTAAAAGCTCAAATATTATAAATGTACAGTACACTTTTGTCAACAGCAAAAGTTTGCAAATAGAGAAAATAAATCCACTCATTTAACTTTCTGTATTCCACGTAATTTTCAATGAACATACAATTTCCACAAGAATGAGGCATCTTTCGCAGCGGCTAACCAGAGACCTGAGCCTTAACGTCTGAGTGGAATTATATAAGAGACGGCAGCACTTTCACTGTCACCCGGGTATCAATTTGCCAAGTGACTGCCTGCTCCAGCAGTTACAACACCTAAGAGGAGCATTTATAATTCACGTCACCCACCTCATTTAACAAGGAGATGTGTTGATCCAGTCAAACTATGTTTAGAGAACTTTTAACAGAAAATGTGAATCATGCATGTTTGATGTGCAGATTAATTTTAAAATAGATTACAATATTCGTTTTAATCAGAAATATTTCAATACTTTTTGTATTTTTGTAGAGGATGTTATAACCATTTACGTCTATGGGACAACCATGAGGGGAGGACTGCGAAATCGATGGACAATTGAAGGCTATAAATCTAGAGGTTACAGAAAGTTAACCAGCAGCCATGACCTATTTGTATGACTGATTGTATGGACTGTCAGGAGGTTCCATAGTTTACAAAGAGTTCATGACTCCAATTAGAGAGTTTCCAGGGAAATTTCAAAGGGGGGGGGGGGGGGGGTTCGTAATATTTAAATGCTGCACCGTTTCTGTACAAAGCATGCTCGCCCTGTTAGCTTCTGTAACAATGTGTGCTCGCCCTCCGAGCTTCACCTAACGCCCTTTGCAGTTTCCATCTATTAAGATACACAGCGAGTGGCAGCATTAACAGAGCGACTTGACATCTTGCTCTCTACAGGGATTACAGATTGATGCCGGTCTCCGGTTGACTTCTGTGGCATGGGTGTCGCGCCCCTGCGACATATGTGTAGGTTTCGCTACCCGGTTACATTTACCTGCCCTCACGAACATTGAACATTTGTTTGCCACGAAAACACAAAGTATTAGACCTCTTAATAAAACATATACGTAAGTTTAAACGTTAATACAAGCCCTAAATTTACAAGAAATTAATGAATAAACTGTTTAAAGAGAGTTTTTTTTTGTGCACATACGCACCCCCGTCTATTCACTATTATTTATAAAGTAACTCTACATATTATATTTTGTATTTGAATTAAATTTAAAACAACATAACAATTAGACAATTAAAATGTATAATTTAGTATCATTACATCACTATTATTTAAAAATATTATTATTATCAAAGATATAGTGTATTTTCAACATTTTCTTTGTATCTGCAGATTGATTTTAAATTGATTTTTTTTTTTTTTTGGGGGGCCATATCACCCTGCTCTACTTTGCATACAAGTCATAAATGAGCAAATCAGTAACCAATAGGCTTACACGGTTTTCTGAATGAAAAATCACAGCCCATTTCATTTGAAGAGATTGATTGTAATTTCAATTCAAAATAAAGACTTTTTGAGTATAGGATTACAATTCCTATATAATTAATCCAATGTGAACAACATTTTATAAAAAAATAAAACAATTTCATGACCCCTTTAACTAATTACAAAATATAAACTTTTGGGAAGATCTGACTTTCTGAAACTAACCTGGGAACACTAATAAACAAAAAAAAAAAGCCTCCAACGTGCAGAAATGTGCCCAGAGCAGCTCAAAGAGCTTCTTTTCAATCAAAAAGAATACAATGGTTTACTGGTAAGTCTTGTGCCTGTTGCTAGGGGTTTATTTATATATTACAAATTCATGGTAAGACCATTGATACAACTTCTATAGACACACTACATTGTAATTTCTTCTCTCAACGGACTTCCACCTGATTTGAATATTCAAAATTGGTGGCCAATCAGAGAAATGAACAATTCAATCATGGAGCTGGAAACAGATTATAGTATTGTCGTTTTCTTTAAAACTATTCTTAAACGATAAGATCTATAGTAGTGGAGCTCAATAGAACGAAGAAAGAAAATAGCCGTTTATGAAATTCCTAGTCCGAGTGATTTGCATTTATAGAAATTCATATTAGTTGCTTTTTATGTAAGCACAGTCAACAAAAAAGTGTTTAGGTTAGATGGAAGTACCCTGTGTTGCATGCACACAATAACCAGAATGATCTGACGTACCTCTTGATGGCCACTAGCTCTCCAGACTCATTGCTCTTTCCCATCAGAACGCTCCCGTAGGTCCCATCACCCAGCTGCTTGAACGTAGTGTACCGGTTCATCTTCTCCCAGACAGACAGGACAGACTGGCAGCTCTCAGATCACCTTGATCATCACTATCCTGTAGACTATGATAAATCAAGCTGGAAGCACCACTCCATCCCACTGTTAACAATAAACAAACACAAGAAAATACATAATAAAAGAGAAGTCACTATACCTTTTCAGTCAATTGCAGTAAAACTAATGTTCTGAGAATAATCTAGTTTGTATAACGTGAAAGTAGCACGATGTAATGCGTCAGTTGATGTTAATGATGAGTGAGAGCAAAGCTGTGAAAATAAAGCACAAAATGGCTTTATTTGTAGTGATGAGGGTGAGTAATTAATGATTTAATATAGTTGTATGATTTACAAGTCTAACTCTCTCATTAATCAAATTTCAGATCAAGCTGATTATTTGAGAGACAACTAAAGCCCAGAAATATTGCACAACAACATAACAGAATATAGTGACAACAACATAAAAGCCTGAATAAATTGCTTATTTTTTTGTTATCTGTTCTATCTAGGTAAAATTATAACAAAAAAGAAAAAGCACAAATAAAAATAAAAAAAAAACCACACCAGCAATTAAGGCATTAATAGTGGCAAATAATGGAAGAGATCAATCCTTGGTCACGGAAAATTTAATCAACAGTTGAAGATAAAACTACTAGCCCCCTGAAGAAATTGCACATTTTTTGGAAGTTTAAAGTTTTTGACATTCATTTATTTAAGCAACTATACAAAAAATGAATAATCATTAAATATGATTATCATGAATATAATTATCCGCCTTAATAAATCATTACTTTGGCTTTACAACAAACCAATGTTGTCCAATAACCTATCAATGTAACCTAATTTGTATGAATAACCAAAAGTTGAAGAATAGCATTTGCAAAAAAACTGGTAAAGCATGCACTGCCTGAGAGAAAGAATTGTTAATGCTCATTAAGATTGATTGGTGTACACATTTATAAAAGTCATTTCAATTATACAGATCTGCCTGGAGAAGCATTATCAAGACGTATAAGGGGACCAAAACAGTTGAGAACAAGACAGTGGCAGGTAGTGAAAGATTTCAAAACGTGGCAGGAAAACTAGTGAGAGATGTTGTGAAAACCAAAAACACTAGTGAAGGTCTAGAATTGATGTCTCAATGAATACAGACACCATTAGCCCTGAAATGTGAAGTTGCCAACTGAGAAAGACTCAATTTCTGAATAAAGAGAGAGATTTCTCCCGCTGTGAAACTGTAATGCTGTGGGGGTGTTACATGTTTGGTATTGGGAATCTCATCAAGAAAAAGGAAGAATTTAAAAAACATTCTTCGTCTTCAGGAAACCATGGTTTTGGTAAATATTTAGTTGAAAAAATGAATCACAAACACTACAATATTTCTGATATTTGTGTATCAACAATCATAAATATAAAACAATTTTCAGCTGCATTTCCCATTGCTTTCTTCTTTTCTTAAGTAAAAAATATTGATCAACAATGATCTCTGTTTGTTCTAAGGTAGGTTATGGCAACAAGTTTCACAGACAAATCTTTGATAAAAAAAATGCTCAAAATTGGTCTTTGGTTTGGTAATTTACCTTTAAAGTGTTTAGCAAAGGCTAGCACAAAGGCTAGCATAAAGGCTAGCATGTTGTTAACGTTTTGCAATGTGCTGACTAAACTACCGTATTTTTTGCCGTATATGACACACTTTTTCTTCCCCAAAACTGAGGGGGAAAAGTTGGTGCGTCTTATACGGCGAAAAATATGGTAGTTTGTTATAGATTTAACCAAAAATTGTGTTTTATTCTATTATCTATAGCTTATCTATTATTCTATTTATCTATAAAACAAGTCAAGTATTGCACGGGTCTGTATTCACATTATTGTGACGATTGTATATATGGGTTTTAATGCCTATGTGACAAAAATATATGGAACATTTTCATCATTTTCCAAATATTTGAGAAGCAGCAGTGTAGTGTGCTTATGTGTCAAAGCTACTGGTGTAATATTTTCAAACGTTTAATGTAAATTGACATCAGTTCTTCAAAACATATTTTCTCATTTCCATTTATTTGTACATAGTCAATTCCCTACAGTCTAAATAAAACTAAACTCAAGACTTAAGCGTTTGACAGGAGCTATTACGTCACATCAATCTGGTTAATCCCCACAGATGATTAACAAAAAGCACACAGCTGACATTTTAACATCAATGATGACATTTCAATGATCCCCAACACAAACTCCGTATAAGATAGAGAGAAGGGCTTCCTTCACAAGAGAGATCTCGGTCTGTAATCTTGTATTAAGGGGAATTAGTGGATAGACACATGGAGTTAAAGCTGTCTTCAAGGTCAGGGAATAAACGGTGCACGTGTGAAACAACATTGCAATACATATAAATTAACCAATAAACGAAATATAACCTGTAAAGTTAAATATAAACAAATATTTATAGGGACTGCTTAAACAATACCTTTCAACGTTGCGTATTTCGCAGCATTATCTATTGTTAGATATTATTAATTTCCCAGCATTTTCTATTATTAGAGTAGTTTAACTCGCTATTTCTCAGCATTAATTATCTAAATGTGTTTACGTTTAACTATTATGATAAGATAAGTGTTAAACGTTCAGCGTCAACTCACCCGTCGTGATGGCGCTAACCTAAGTTACTCCCCGATATTCGTTGTTGTCTGTGTTTGTAGATATGACAGATGAGTTTATATCTCTGTTAAAGAGGTGTGATCCATCCTCACCCTGGCAACTGAAACTCACCACAGCTAACAATACACAATCAGCCGGAAGTATCACGTCACGTGACGGCGCAAAGACTTATGGGGCTTGCTGTGAAAATTCGCATGCCGTTTTTTGATCACGCACGTTAACCGTTTTTCAGCGAGCAATACAAGCTCAATTAGACCCTCTAAAACGCCATAATAAAGTGTTACGTTGTAACTAATTTCCTATTTGAAGACACCTTTATTCAGTATTTTTTTTTACAAATCATCATAAAACATAACCACACGCAAAAAAAAACAAAAAAATTTTAAGTGTTTGAAATATTTATAATACACATCTTTATGTATGATTATTTTGTTTCCATAAACACACATACTTTAATAAATTAACTGTTTAAGTTTACAACTAAGCAGTGTTGTAATGTATTTAAGTATAATATTAATCCGTTATTGTACTTAAGGTCTAGGAGTAGATTTCTTTCTACCGTTGTACTTTGTGTACTTTGACGGTGTACTTTAACGGTTTACTTGGACTGACATTTACTCTGAGAATTTTCATTACACATACAAAATGAAAATGAGGAATTCATACGCCACTTGTAAGCTTTACATGTAGACGACTCAGCAGCTCCTCGTGCTCCTTTAATAATTAAAAAAGAGACGCACTGAGCATGCGTTTGAGAAATCATAAAAGCACGTCCTGTCCTTAGTTAAAGCAAAAATGTCCACATTCCGTTTGTTTTGCGGACAAAATTTGGCACATGATTATCTGTGTGGATGTTCTGCCGATTTTTTTTATGTTTCCTTTTGTTGGTTTTTTTATTGGTTTATTCATGTTTTTTTTTACCCTTTTTTTTACCCTAATAAAAAAATCAGTTTGGTTATGTACTAATGTTGATCAAATTGGCTTGAAGAATTGTGACTGAAGTTCAAAAGTGTAAAGTTGTGCAAGAAGAAAATGTCATTAAAGTGAAAACTTCTGTAGTGTACCTTATATCTACTTAATATAAAATACTGTACATTCATATACAAAGCCAAGTACACGTATTTACGTATTTACTAATTACGCAAATTATTACCACTTTTTCTTTTAATATTTATTTAAACTCTTTTTTTAATTACATACCCCTCCCCCCCAACCACCACGCACACGTACACACCGTGTTACCAAAAGGGGGCGCAATCGGAACGATCTATATCACTTTGCAATAGTTTTTTCGAAAGTGGCGAATTTCTTTATATTTTCCTTTAAGATAATGTATAAATCTTGTTAGGTTCCTCCACCTCCTTGTCTATAGTCAATGGGAGCTATGTGCTCCAGTAGCATCTAGTCTCCCTTAATTAATATTTAGCACAACTAACATGTTTAATACACAAAAATGTGGCTGATTACATGCTTATATTTAATGAATAACCCTTAAAGCATTTTCGAAGTAATTCACGTTTGTTTCGAACTAAAAAAAAACTGCTATTGTATTAATGTAGTGTATAGAAAACATTTTTTTTATCAAAGCAAGGAGGGGTTTGAATTGTCTGAGCTTGGATCAAAAGCATTCAAAGTCTTGGATCAGATGTTGATATCACGAAGACATTAATAAAGAAAACATACATTGTGTTTTTAGTACAAAAAAGTAAATTTGATTCAAAAGTGGTTTGATTTTTTTCTTATGCCATTTGTTTGTGAGATGAACAGGAACTGAACTCATAAAATGACATTGTTGCAGACAAAAACAAACAATTTTCTCAAATTGATAATAATTTAAAATCAAGTGTATAGCGCAATATCTTTATATTCAGGTAACTCTTTAGAAATCTGGGAGAAACTAAAAGGGAGACTATCAGAGAAGACTATCTCTCACATGCAGCGGAACTGCAGCTCAGTGTTTATTACAAATGTTGATGTATATAAGGGCAGGGTAAACCAGTAAGCCGCATGCTGCTGATACAACCGTATGAAGGTCAGGCCGGATGGCCAGTGAAGTAGTTGAAAATGTCATATGTCAACATGATGGTAGTTACTATTCTTTGTTTTTGCACATTAATCGGAAGGGGTTTGTTTGGCTTATGCTTCACCCAAAACAAAACACACCCTAATAGTAGCAGGAACATGACTTTTCAGTTTGCAGGTCACTACAGATTTCGTGTAGTCTCATTGAAACCAGTTTTCTTTATTTTAGAGATTATACGACACTTGATATGAAGCTCTACCCAAAAACTTTGCAACTAGCAATGTTAGTTTTTTTTATAGTTGTTGTTCAAAATGAGTTAAAAAAATACCTGTCTCCCATTGATTAATAATTCTTTACCTGTTTTTAAATCACTTTTAAAAACACATTTCTTTTCATTGGCCTTTAACAAAACTGAGTAGTATTTTTTGTTTGACTCTTGACTGGTTTTAATTTATCTGTATATATCTGTATTTGTATTTTCCTTGTAATTTATGTTTTGTGTACAGCACTTTGGCTGACTGTCAAGTTTTTAAAGTGCTTTATAAATAAAGTTGGTATGGTATGGTATGGTAATAATGAAGGGTTCTATGGTCCAGGTTGATCAAACCAGTATAGTCGTGTTATGTTTCTGTTTTTTATTAAAAGGACATAGGATGGCATTCAACCTTTTTTTTTTACATCTATGATAAACACAACAAAAGAATATCAACAAGTCTTTCACCGAATCTTCCTTCCATAGTTACAAAGAAATCAGTAGAGATGATGTTACAGAAAACAGTTTATTACATAATTAAAATCTAAAAATTACCGGAGCTCAAAAGACACCCACCTCTCAAACAGATGAGAAGTGTCAAAGCGATATAGGAACATACCACCGAAAAGTTAGTAGAACCCTTTAAGGGGCAGGAACACCTTTTGGCAGTACACAGGAAGTTGAGTGAATATGTTTTTTTGTTATTTTATAAACAGATATAGAGATTTTTAATTTTACTTTAAAGGTTTTGGGGGAATAAAAACGTTTTGGTTAAATTTTCAGTGAGAGGGGCTTCTCACTACCAGATACTTCTCTCTAAACATCATTAGCTTAAATATGCATGATATGGATTCCTTGTTCAATGACCTTGCAAAGTGAAAGTGATCAGTGAGTTGAATATTTGCGAGACTCTACAATACGAGCTTGTTTTACACAGGGAGAAAATGCTTTATTTCCTTCCCCTATGTGTCCGAATTCTTAAAAAAAGAAAAGTAAATAATCTAAACAGATTCCCAAACAGATTTCTTTAACCCTTAGAAGTCTCTACACACATCGGGGCATGTTCCAGTCACATCGGCTGTTTTGACTTATTGTTTAATTTTGATTTCAAATATAATGCAGGTTATTAGATTTGATATTTTTGAATTTAAACAAACATTACAAGAGTTATGACTCATAATTTGCAAGGTAAAATTAAAAAAGTGAGAAAATGCGCAATCATCTTTGAGTTTTACTTTACAGATCCCAAATCGATGCCATCAGTGTTATCCAATGGTGAAAGGAAGGGATTGAAAGTACAATACCTGTGATATGGCATGTATTTCTCAAAGTTCACAAAAAAACACAATGGCACAAAAGTGCTTGGAACAGTAGAAATGGATATCTATAAACAGTAAAAAGTTTAATGTTGCTCAGTGCTTCTGATGGTGTTTACTGTTTCAACAGCACCAAAAGCTTAGTCGGCCTCGATTTAATGTTACTGCATTTTATAAATAAAAAAAGAAAGGTATTGGGATTAAATTGGCAAATTTCTCTAAGCAATCATTCAGTGTTTTGCTTATTTGCTTATTGCATATTTAAGCCAGTGATGTCGATTTAGAGAGAAGTGTCTGGTATCCGAGTGAGAATTCGATTCCCCCTTTTTCGGAATCTGGGTGAAGAATTTAACATCCTGAAAAAAGTTCATTCAAAACAACGTTATTTTTTTTTAAGTAAAAATCTCCATGTCTGTTTAAATGGACCTCTACAAACAGTACAAAGTTTAAAATAATCCATAACCCCTTTAACGTTGCCCAGTGCTTCTGATGGTATTTAATCAGGAACGAAAGCTTAGCAAGCCTTGATTAAATGGCACTGCATTTTATAAATTAAACAAGAAACTAATTAATTCTACTTGGGATTTAATTGGCAAATTTATGTAAATATTCATTCTGTGTTTTGTTTCTCGAAACCCGACTGTTGGGGTTTGTGAAAACAAAAAAAGAACATGGGTTAATCTGCTTATGGAAGAGTGATCCATCTGTCAGGGAAGAGTTCGGCATGATTTGGTATGCAATGGAATTCATTAAGCATCACAGTAAAGCGGGAAATCCTGCAGATGCCTGGCTTGAGTTTCATAGGGGCTTTCTTTACTCCGCCACAGATTTCCAGTGCCAGAGCTACACACTAAGTGACCTGATGAAGACACTTGGGGTTTCATTAAAATGGTTTTGTCATTTGGTTTATTAAGTTTTGACCCATGTTTTTTTTTTTTTAGTCTTTCACCAAAAGTAAAAGACAACGTTCCCTGTACATGGGCAACCACTGAAGGTTGGTCAGGTGGGATTTACAGATTGTGGTCTGTGGCCAGTGGATAATCAAGTGTATTCAGATAGAGATTATGATTAAAAAACTTCCTGGATAGAGGATAATTTGGATTGTTTTTTTTTTTTTATTTTATTTTAGATTCGTTCTCATTAGATTAGCCTTGAAATGGCTTCTTAAATCAAGACAAACTTCACAGCCCAGTGCATTTTTCAAGTGCCTTTCTACAAACATGGTTTCAGATCTAAATGTAAGTATCTTCAGGCTTGGGGTGATCACATTTGTTGTGTAAACACAGATCTGTACACTGTGTCAATTTAATACACATGACTCTTTCGAGTGAGGAATCCAACCGGTAGCTATGTAACGGATTACCAGTTTTGATTATAGTATACTTCTTTCTAGAACTAAAAACAAAAAGAATTTAACCCTTTAACTGTCACTTCCTTGACAGGTCAGGTCTGATTTATATTACAGTCCCAGAATTAGCAGTTTTTGAACAGGTGCAGTGTGTATGGTAAATTCATTAATATTGTGATCAGTATAAATAAATATGAAGTCATGAAAGTTCAGCAGTCTTGTCGTATTTTCAGATGAGAGTTTACTTTAGATACAACTTCCACTGTATCTGAACTTTCCTGTAGGTAATCCAGTAGATATAAGTTTTAAATTATTACACTCGACTTTTCTACACTTTTCAGTGTAAGCTGTGCTTTGTTATCTCAATGTTTTGGTAAAAAAGTTTATTACTTCAGGGATATTGGGTTTTTTTCCCCTAAAGTTTGAAGAGAATTCAGCATTTCAGGCACCCCCCTTTCCTGGAATCCCAATCCGCAAAGCAGAGTCTCTCACAACCTTTAAAAAGCAACTAAAAACTCTACTCTTTCGAGAGCACTTTCTACCTTAACTTACATAAAATTTATTACAAAGCACTGAATTTATTTTCTGAATCAGCTTGAACATCTTCTATGTACATGTCGTATGAATAATTTGACCATGTAACAAACTGCTTATGTTTATTCCGAAAGTTTGGATAAAAATGTCTGCTAAATACATAAATGTAAATGGACATTGAAATATCGTTGTAAAAAAAAGATGTCCCACTAAAGCCCTATTAGGACCATTGGCTGTTTATAACATGGACAAAGTGTCTGTGACATCACCACATTGGTTTCTGGCAAAGTGAAATGAGGCTCAAAGTGGGCGTCACCAGCCATTGCCTTCATGAAATTGCGTAACTTCCCAGTAAACTAAAATTGGCAAAAGATCCACAGACTGGTGGGACATGGGCCTAGAAACCACACTCATGAAGGTCTAAAACCACACAGAAAAAAAGGAAAAGCTGACAGTAAAATAAGAAAAACACATACACACACACACACAAAGAGTAGCCAAGTTCATCAGATAAAATGAGCTGGAATGAACGACACCAGAGGAAGACGCGTGACAAGACGGGCTGAAAGAACTGTCAATCATCTGCTCCTCAAGAAACCACGCCCTTAATTATGCATAACTTTAAGGCTTAATGAATCTTAAACCAATTAATGAACCCCAGTGACTGAACTGCAGTTCCTCAACCGGCCGCTAGAGACTGTCTCCAAAAGTGAGCAGGTTCTCATTCAATGTTAAATTGCTGATGAAGTTCTGTTGATCTCTATTTCTGGATTTGACAGGGTTTTTTTTTTTTATTTGTTGATTCAAGATTTAATAAGCCTTAAAGTTATGCATAATTAAGGGGGTGGTTTCTTGAGATGATTGAGAATTCTTTCAGCCCATCTTGTCTTGTTCATCTGATGAACTTTTTTTTAGGTTTTACTGTCGGTTCTTTCTTCTTTGTATGTGTGGTTTTAGACCGTCGTGGATATTTTGCCCATTTTGGATGACTGGGAAGTGACGCACTTACACAAAGGCAAAGGCTGGTGACGCCTACTCTGAGCCTCATTTGACTTTGCCAAAAACCAATGGGGGACGTCACTGACACGTCGTCCACATGCAGTTTGAGTTTGGTTTGCAATCTCTTGACTGGTGTTCAAGCTCATGTTATCAGATTGTGTCGACTGCATTTGGTCTAGTAATTGTATTACATATATTTTAAATATTGTCATATTAACGTAATGTCTGCTGGAATTAAAACATTCTTACCTGAAACTGATAATTATATAGCCAGTCTCAATACTTATACAGATGTAGCTTTCTTTTTCTTTTTAAATCATTGTAGGGTTTCATCCTCATCCATTGCTGTAGGTTTACAAATACCAGAAATTTTCATTTTGGCGCTTAAGAAATTGTACAGGAAGTTCATTTCTTCACAAGAAATGCATTTTAAACAGAATATTGTCTCGGTAAGTAAATGTGCATGTGCTTACCTCTCCAACAGAACACCAGTCTCCACAATGAAAACAAGAACCATCAAAATATTTTAGGAGTGAATCGGCATGGAATAAGAGTGATTTGTGTCGGGCTTACATGGGTTCAAATATTTTATAAAGCAGAGAATGTATGGGACCCTGAAAAGTATGATTGGATAGTCATTAAAAAAATGTTTGCAAACTATCAATATAATGTTTGTGCACAGCTTACATGTCTTCAATTTATTCTTTGCTTTAAAGCAAGTTAAATGGTATTTTATTTTCCCTTAAGTTCAGTATTTTTTAAGTGTATCAGATTCATGAAATCATCACCTTGTTCATTAATCAAACTGCACCCCTAACTTTTGACCCCCGAAAGACACCTGACTGTGCTACACCTGCCAGCCAGGTGTGTCTGCTCATGTTGTGCACTGTCCATCGATTATAAGTGTGAGTGGGTGTGATGTGTGTTTATAGTACGCATCAGATTACAAAGAGCAGAATTAGGGGCCGTTGACTGCACTCAGCCCTTGTTGCGCTCATAGTTTGCACTAAATACTTTCCCCTGTGTGTTTATGTTGGGCAGCTCCTGCTTGTTGTTCTTTGTTCCCCCTCATTACCCCGGAACTCCAAACACCAGAGTAGCCTGAAGGCAGGAGAATACTGGAGGTCAGAACAGAGGGACATTTATCACTGAAAAAAAGATTGAATTGCAAGCATAACTTACAACCAAGAAGCATGCTTCACGTCTAAATTAAGAGTTTGAATTAGTAGACTTATTATAAATATATTCAGAATATGTTTTTATTGATTTGTGCTCTACGTCTTTGAAAAAATTACAAGCAAAAGTGTCTTCCAGGTTGCCAGCACGCACTTATTAATCACAGAATGTGTCAGCATTTCCCATAAACCTGTGAAACCATGTCTTGGTTTTCATAAATATTCTCTGCTCGAATGTACATCTTATTAAGGTTTAAAAGAATGAGTAGGTAGCTTTTTCTTGGCCACAAATTAAACTCAGAACTACTATGGAATTAATTCCATAAAATACAGCTCTGTAGCTCTTTAAAAGCATTGCAGTACAGCCAGCTTTCATCAGAGCAGAAGACAAGAATATCAACTAAAAGGCTTATCATCTTCTGAAGCACAGCATCACTGTGGATTCTTCAAAGGACTCTGGCTTAAATCAGGGGCCCTTATCTCTAACAATCAGAGATCTCTCGTCTCAAACAGAGACTGACATGTGCAAGGGCCGATGCAAGGAAACATAGTGATGAGGAAAAAACAAAACAAAACATAAAATGTAATCAGTCAAAAGGGATGGTAGCTGTGCTTGGTGTGTTTTTGTACATGTGCATGAAAACAACTTAATTTAACCCCTTAATACTGGATTTTTTTTTTAACAGGAGTACATTTTTTCTTGTACATATTGAAAAACAGAACTAATTTTTTACATTTCTGTACACGTTAGGTGAAAATAACTTTTTTAAAATAATAAACTTAATTACATTACATTGATATTTTTTAATGCAAAATAATTGGAAAAGCAGTAACCTGGGGCCAAGGAGCCATCGAGAAAAAGATTTGGAAGTTATTAACAACTTTTGACCACTTGGTGGAGCTGCATGTAACCTCAGGGAATATATGCATGGTCATTTTTGTAAAGATATGTTATTGCAATCGGGAAAAGCAGTGTTTTTGTTATTAATTGTTACCCAACTGGCAGAGGTTGGCGAGATTGTTAGCTGTTTTTGAAATAAAATGTAGACTTTGAATTGATGTTAAAAATAAAAAATGCAATGACCCAAGTAGCTGTCAAGTAAAAAATGTGGAAGATATCTTTTGACCACACGGTGGTGCTGCAAGTAACATTGGGCATAGAGGCATGCAAAGATATGTTGTTGCAATTGGAAAAAAAGTATTTTCTTTATTTGACAATTTATAAATAGTCTAATTAATAAATGGTCTACATATGAAAATGGCCATTGAATTTATATTAAAATAAAATGTAAATGCATTGATCAACCAGCCATTGTTATTAGCATTTTAAAATGTTAGATATCTTTTGACCCCACTGCCAATAAACTCAAGACATAGAGGCATGAATATTTTTGTAAATATATGTTTTTGCAATTAGAAAAAGCAGTGTTTTCTTTTTACAAACTCTAAAATGCCCAACACCCAAAATGGCAAAGGTAATTACATTTGATGTGTTTTTTTATTATTATTTGTTTTAAATATTTAGAAATTCTAAAATTTGACGACATGAAGGTTCAAAATTATGGATTTCAGACAAGAGGCAGGGGTTACCAGTTTGGTTGCCAGTTCATCAGGTGGTCTAGGATGAGTTCGAAAACATGTTATCAATTAATTTAAAATGGTGATTTATTTGGACATAATTTTGGACATCGTAGGATGAGGATCAGGGGAAACTGAAATTTTGTTTCTGTATAGTTCAAAAGTTATTGGACTAGTGGTGGTATGAGAGTTTAAGTTAGATGGTCCAAATTGGGCGACTCATAAAACCCAGTTGTTCCAGTGTCAACTTTCCTGCGAAAGGCTTATAGACTTGCCATTGAAGTCAAGTCAAATATTTTTATACAGTGCATTTATGCAGATGCTTAAAATTCTGGAGTTTCTTGAGCAGGAAAACCCTAATAAGCTGGTCACCAGCCATCACTGGGAACTAAAACAGAGAAAATAGATATGCTGGAGCCTATTTTATAGGAAGATGGTGCAGAAAGGACATCATTGTTGTGATATGACCATATTTTCTTATTCTTGTGAGGACTCTAGCAGCTGCATTGACTTCAATGGTGGAAGACAAAAATTAAGAAGCACGCTAACGAATACAACTTACTTTATTTATACTTTTATTTATATTTTATGTACAAAATAATATTGTGAACAAATAATTAAAATATAACTTTCATTATTGAAGCAAAATTCTGCCATTTGCTCTCTTCTGTCATTCTTTTGACAATACGCTGATTAAACAATGTTTTATTTAATATAAACCAGACCTTAAACTGAGTGGAATTATCTAGTCCCAAGAGCTGAAATAATAAGCAAATTTGTAATGAACACAGGGACTGAAGATGGTATGGAAGGTTTATTATAAGAAAATTCCCTGCATTTTCTAACTCCTCATAAACACGTCAGTTATTAAATTATTACAATCCTGGCTAGCATCAATCCACTTACTTGTTGACGTGATGATTTAATTGAACACTTTGGTGTCACTGTTAGAAAATGTGACCACATGTGCCAAAATTAAATACTTTACCATTGTTTTCCTTTTAGCTGTGCATTCAGCCTATATTTTTGCTTTGTTAATTCCCTTTCCTTAGAGGAACAATCCTTCAAAACGCATAAAACTCAATCTTTGCAGTAGCTTTTGTGTGTGTTAAGAAAAAGCTTTTATCAGTTGTTTTCCTAATGGCCCCTATGGTTCCAAAACTCAAGAGTATGACCAGATGAGGCTCCTATCTCTCTATGGTCCAACTATGTTATGGCAGATCTATTACACAAGCAATTGTTTGATCATCTGATGAAAGGTGTGAGGAGCTAATCAGAGCATCGCTCACAAAAAAAAAAATGCTTTTGTAAATCACTATATCGGTGTAATATGATCGGATTTCCAAACAAACCATTTTTCTGCAAAACTCCAACAATCAGAAGAAAGAATAAGGTGAGACCGTGCTACTCCTTCTGTGCTTCAGATGTGGCTTCAAGCTAATGGGTGTTTTGGAAGTAATGCCACTCGGTGACGGTAAAAAAAAAAAGAAAGGAGAAGAAAAATAAGAAAAGTACACAGAGCGAGGGAAACAGATAGAAAGAGAAAATATCCTGATGGAATCCAGGGTTTAGGAGAGGCAGCTGGCAGATTGCTTATCAGTGGAGATGCACAATATCCTGACTATAAGATGACTATCAGGACGGCAGTGACTGAGCCAGCAGATTCATGCCTCTTTAAGAAGACTGTACATTTTTGGCTTTCGCTTCCTGCTAAGATAAGGATTCTCACGGAAAGGTGTCCTCTTCAGTGTCTTATCACAGTGGACTATCGCGCAAGCTCAGAACTGAGTGGTTTGAGAAATCCTGAATTCCAAAACACACATGCTCGATTAGCTCTCAATTCATAAAGAAAAACATCAAGCTTCAATGTGGATGTCTTGCTGGTCTCATCCTTGTCTTGGTTTTCACCCTCATGTGTCTCAGTCTTGTCTTGGTCTTGACTGTCTTTGGTCGCATTCTTGTCTTGTCTGGACACTATTTGGTCTCATTCTTCTCTTTGTTATGACTCTCCTTGTTCTCAGTCTTGTCTTAGTTTTGACACTTTTTAGTCTCATCTTTGTCTTGGTCTTTACTCTCTTTGGTCTCTGTCTTGTCTGGTCTTAGATGTTTTTGGTCTCATCCTTGTATTGGTCTCAACCCTCTTAGGTGTCTTTCTTGCCTTGACTCTATTAATTTCGACTCTCTTTGTTGTCTGTCTTGTCTTGGACTTGACCCTTTTTGTTTCCTACTTGTTTTCAATTAGACTATCTTAAGTATTTCACTTGTCTTGGTCTTGAATGTTTTTGGTGTCATATTTGTCTTGGTCTTGACTGTCTTTGTTCTCCGTCTTGTCTTGGTCTCTGATCTTTGCCTCATTGTTGTCTTGGTTTCGACCCTTGAGACTCTCTTTGGTTTCACTCGTGACTTGTCTTGGCAATATTTGGAAGCATTTTTCTTTTTGCTTCCTCTCTCTTGGTTTTCAGAAGACCTCTTGGGTCTCTATCTTTCTTAGTCTTGACCCTCTTGGGTCTCTGTTTTGTCTTAGTCGCGACCCTCTTAGGTCTCTTTCTTGCCTCTGTGTGGTTTATTTTGGTCTTGGAACGTCTTGGTCTCATTCTTTTTTTGGTTTGGAGCCTCCTTGGTCTCTGTCTTTTCTTGGTCTTGACTCTCTTTAGTGTTATACTTGTCTTGTCGTTACAATATTTTGTCTAATTTTTCTCTTTGGTCTCTGTTTTGACTTTCTTTGGTCTAATTCCTCTCTTCTTTAAACTCTTTCATGTCTTGGTCTTGACTTTTTTATCTCACCCTTCTCTTAATTGACTCTTTGGTCTCATCCTTCTCTCCGTCTCAATTCTCTTTAGTCTTGATTCTGTCTTGTCTTGATCTCACTCTTGATCTCAACTATTTTGGTCTCAAATTTGGTTTTGACTTTTATTCTTTCTTTTCTTGGTCCTATCCTTGTCTAAGTCTCAACCCTCTTAGGTATCTTTCTTGTCTCAGTCTTGACTCTTTGGTCTTTGCATTTTCTTGGTCTTTGACCTTGGATTTCATCAATGGCATTGTCTATTATGTTTGTATTTAATTGGACATATCCTTGTCTTTGTCTTGACCATCCCCTCACTGTCTTTCTTGGTTTCAACTTTCTTGTTCTGTTTTTGGGGGGTTTTGACTTGTCTTAGTCTCATTGTTTTCTTGATTTTGAACCTAGATGATTTATGTCTTCTCATGGTCTTGACTCTTTTTTATCTCATCCTTGTCGTTCTTCACTCTTTGGTCTCACCCTTCTCTCCATCTTGATTCTCTTTGGTCTCTGTCATTTCTTGGTCTTCATTCTCTTTGGTCTCTTTCTTGGTCTCAACTCTGTTTGGTCTCATCATGGTCTTGGCGTTGACTCTTTTTTCTGTCTTGTTCTTGGTCTTGACCGTCATGGTTTACTGTGTTGTCTTGGTATCCCTCTTGGGCAACCCACCTGTCTTGTTTTAGTCTACCTTTAATCTCTGTCTTTAGTCCCTCTTAACACTCTGTCCTGTCTTGGCCTTGACTCATTTTGGTCTCATTCTTTTTGGTCTTTCATTTGTCTCATTCCTCACTTGGTTTCGAATCTCTTTGTTCTCTGCCTTTAGTTGAATAAACAATAAATCTTACGTCATGACAAGGTCAAGGACACATCGACACAATGTCAGGTCACCTCTAAGTTCCCCATAATTTGCAACCATTGTGCCCACATTCAAAACCACCACCACATCATATAGTTCATCCTGTGGAGAAACACATGTAAGCTCTATGTGTATGGGCTAAAAACACAACCTTGTGATGCTACCACTTTATTCATGAGGGCTGTTACCTGCATAATAACAAATTCAGGGATTGGACAAGATTACTGTCAATAGTGTTTCTTTGTTGATACACTTGGTGCAAAGGTTGGCGTTTGAATCTGATACTTGTTTTAAAAAATGATGCATTGATCTAAATTTACTTCAGGTTTAGCAGAATGTTTACAGAGTTATAGAGTATAATTGAATTGAAGCTGATTTAATACAAGGCAAATTTTTTTTGTTTTTTTGTTGTTTTTTTATTTTTTCCGTTAAATTGTTGATTTAATTTCTTTGCCATATATTTGTCTTTGGTGGTTAAAACTAAAGCTCAGAGTTCACTAGATCTCAGAAGGGTCTGTGCATGAAAAAGATGTGCTCAAAATTGTTTACTATGGACGCATGAGTCGCTGATGCTGAACTGTTCAGGTAAAACTCTCTGAAATGTCTTTAATCTTCCCGACCAAACCAAACCAAAAATCATTGCCAGTTCACACTGAAGATCTCTGATCTGCACGTAGACATTACTGAAGCTTATGGGCCACATGCCAAAATGCAGCCAAGAAAACTCCTGTTCATGCAGGTAGCTTTGATATAGTATCAGCGTTTCCACATCATCTAAACAACAGAGCCTTCTTTCTGAATCAGTGATGTCTGGAGATTGTAAAGAATGTAACTGTATACAAAGACCAGACAAATAAACTAGGATGGTTTAAAAATGAACTGGCAGCCATATTGCCACTGTCTTGAAGTTCTTCTCCCAGCTTCGCATTGAACACCTCCACAGATGTTCTGAGCATTGTGCTCTATCCGTTCATCTGGGATTGGGTTACAAAAAGACTGGTGGGATGTTTTGGCAAAATTTTCAGGTCGGCTTGCTGTCTGTCTGGAATGCAGCCAGTCTTTTCTGTTGTTTAAGATGCTGATGACAAACGTCATACCCAAGACAGTTCAAGTAACCAAGAATGATTAATACACCAACACTATAGCATGTCTGAATTGGCAGGGTGCAATTCACCAAAGAGTAAATAAGCTCTCTCTCTCTCTCTCTCTCTCTCTCTCTCTCTCTCTCTCTCTCTCTCTCTCTCTCTCTCTCT
>SRMA01025783.1:305207-341810 GCA_007224835.1 Danionella cerebrum
TATATATATATATATATATATATTACGTAACGGACTGCTCCCTAGCAACCAAACTGTTTACCCTAGCAACCAAAATTTCTGAAATATATCTCAGTCATTCATCTTATTTCCCACCTGTTCCTTTGTTCTCCAAGGCACTTCGGGTGAGAGGTGGGGGTGTTATGTATTTTAACAGAGAAGCCAAAGGCGAGTTTCCGCACGGACGCTATTGAGTGTCGCACAGTAGAGCTGCACGTCACTCAATAGCGTCCGTGCGGAAACTCGCCTAGGAACATGGTTCCGCTGCGCTTAATATCGCGCTAATAATACATTTATATTATTTAATACAAATACAGAATACCGAAACGGTACGCAAGTGTACCGAACCGAACAGGCCGTACCGAAACGGTTCAATACATCCCCGTGAACCGTTACACCCCTAGTACACACTGGACAAATTGCCAGGGCAACACACACACACACACCTAAGGGGAGATTACTCAATTAATCTGATGCAGGTTTTTGGGATTGTGGAAGAAACCGCAGTACCCGAGGTGAACATGCAAACTCCTTCCAGGTAGGTCACTGGTGAGCCTCGAACCAGCAACCTTTTAACTGAAAGGCCACACAGAAAAATATCTCTCTATTAAGTCATAGACTCCTCCATAGCAACCAGACTGTTTTCCATAGGAACCAAATTAGCATATATCCATCTCAGTTTAGGAAATTGATAGATACATAAGGGTTTATTAATTTTACATTGACATGGGGTACATTATTTCACTGAGCCCATAGCAACCAGACTGTTTTCCATAGCAACTAAAGTAGCCTCTTTTTATCTCAGCTTGGGAAAATTCTAGAGACCTAAGGGTTTATTTATTTTACTCATGTAGACACAGGAAACTTTATATTTATATTTGTACTCTAGCAACAAAATCAGCAAATCTTAATAAGGGTAATTTTAACTGAAGGGTAACTTTTACTGACATCATTGATTCCTCCATAGCAACGAGATTGTTTAACCTAGCAACCAAATTAAACTATCTACTATCAGACCAGGAAAAATAGTGGTTAATCAAAAAACGTTTATAGCACTCAAAGTCACAAGAATATTTAAAAAAAAAATAGTTTTAAACAGCACTTTTACAAGCCAACATCAAAGTCTGTGTGCAAACTTTGGCTATCTAAATTTGTATAGAGTTTTATTGCCAGGTTGACAATGAATTTGATTCTAAATATGCCCATATCGTTTCAAAGAATTAAACAGAATGGATAAAAGCTGTTAGGTAATTTAACATTCTGGTGGCTAACATTTAATAATGCAACAATATGTGGTTCCTGTGACCCCGAAAGGGAATGAGCGGGAAAAGAAGAGGAATGAATGATTCAATGAATCAACAATCTGTGGTTTGTAAAAATGCAAATCATCTTTATAAAGAATTGACCAGTGTTTCTTTTGAACAGCTGCAATTCACTGCAACACATATGTACCACCAACAGCGTAATTGAATCTTATTATTGTCTTATATAACAGTTGGAAGCACAGGGAATTCTGGGCAACTCCATTTTAATAAATCATATGAAAACATTCTGCCATTTCAGAAAATGTAGAACACAAGAACAAAGGGACATTAACACACAAAAAACCTAATGGCCAATCAGAGCCTCCACACATCAACTTAATTTTGGTTCAACACTGAAATAACAGCTGGTGCTGTTGGAAGAAGGTCAGCACCTCCATCAATCAATCTGTTGCCTGATTTTCACGTTAACTCCCTTTTGGCACTGCCATGCTTCAATGTGGACTCGTGCTCTCATGGACTTGAAATACAAATGTTCTTAATAATTTGACTTTAGTGCTGTGAAAACTGATGTAAAAGGCGCAAAAGTCGCAAACTAAGAAAAGTGTTCATTTGTGTCTGAAAACACCCACACCCCCTACGGATTCAGCACAGCAACCCTAACCCATAGATTTTCTTTTTAAAAATGTATATAAAACTGCAGAAATTTGCCAGCTATACCAAAAGTAATAGCACTCCATTGCTCAACAAACTGACGCATATTTGACAAACTATTTTGAATACATCTGTCAGCATTACTATTACATTTAAAGTGAGATTGTTAAAATAGTTTTTAAGACTGGTTTATATACACCTCAACAGATTGGTGACAATGCCTCATGAGAGATGACTTATCTTTCAGCGTGGGTTTAGTTAGAAGCAGCCAGGTAATGGAACACATCCAGGAGGTATTGCAGTCACACGTTAAGTTACGTTTCTTTCACTCCAAGATGTTAAAAGAGCATCATCACATTATTTCATAACATGATGCATGATGTCTCACCACTTGAATAAACTGTGAAAGTGTTCAAGTTTAACCTTCACAACATAGCGGCAAGTTTTCATTTCCCTTAAAGCGCTTTTTAATTAATCACTATTTCACCGAGTTGGTAGAGGATCTACAATGGTAGCAATCTTCTCCAGTGATGCAATGCCGTCAAAAAATTAATTTTAGAGACATTTCATTGAGGTAAAAATGGCTTGTTTTATAATAATACTGAAAATTTCAAGTTGAGGAAATGGGTTCTGGTGGATTCTTTAAGTATTTCAAATTTACCTTTGACTTTTTAAACAGTTTTTTTTTTTTTACATAAGCATAAGAACAGCTCAGTGAAGTATTGTCAGTCTCTACAAAACCAGATAATTCACTTGTGTGTAAGGCTACAGAAAAATGCTCAGAGTAAGCGAAATGCTTAAGCTCTCAGGCAGTTAAACCTGGGTCAATGACAGAAAGTGTTTTCAAGCATTCACATTTCAATGTTTAGTATTAAAAGTATGTTTAAAGTAGTGTTTAGTATGTTTAGAGCATTCATTCCAGCATGTTTTTTTTTGTCAAAGTAAAAACATTAATATACATGTAATCTATGTATTTTTTTATAAATATATATATCCATAATAACTTTTTTGAGTATGACAGGAACGTAAATGTGAAAATAACACAATAAAAAATAAAAAACCAATATATATGTGTATGTTTATATACCTTTAAAATCACCAAAAACAATTGATTGAGTGAAATGAGTGACAAAAAAAAATAAACACACAAGAATTTATTTTTTGTTCTTTATTTTTGTCTTTATTTATTTTAATTATGTAGTATTTTGCATTCATCACTATTATTACAATTATGGAAGCCTTCATTGTGCAAGTGGGTTTTAACTAGAGCAGCTATTGGAGTGGAGACATTTCTGGTTCATGGAAATCTAGTTATGTATAGATGAGAACAAAGTTTACTTTTCAGACGAAGCGCAGGATGGTTGAAGATGTCAAAACCTGTTGAAAATTAGTCACTTCAGCATGTCCGATGGGATGAAACCTGCTGTGTGGCTACCGCTCTGATTCACACTGAACCTTTACAGCAATTATGAGATACTATCTCGAGTTTGTTCTCTGCAACACACATGTAAAATAGAGCAGATCCCTGATGCCGAGATGTCTTCGTTCAACGCCATTTTGAGCTATTTAACTTTTTGATCTGTTTATTTTTTATAATACATATATTTTTAAAAGCGTTTTCGAGAGATGGGGCAATGTAACCCAGAATATTACTGTTAAATCCACGATTGACAAATATACATAACTAATTCCACAGATTTATTACAGATATATTTTAATTAATTTAGAACTGGAACATTTAAAGCAGCTATGTAATATATCACCACTAGAGATCTTATTTAAAAAAAAAAATAAAACAGGAGCCATTATTCATGTAAACAGTAGGGTGTGACCAAGAATGCAATTTTTCATCACTTGTTATAAACACTCACCGGCCACTTTATTAGGTACACCTGTCCAACTACTCATTGACGCAAGTTTCTAATCAGCCAATCACATGGCAGGAACTCAATGCATTTAGGCATGTAGACATGGTCAAGATGATCTGCTGTAGTTCAAACTGAGCATCAGAATTGGGAAGAAAGGGGATTTAGATGACTTTCAATGTGGCGTAATCCCAATGCTGGTCTTCTAGGATGTTCAAGCACAACCATCTCTAGGATTTACAGCGAATGCTCAGAAAAAGAGAAACTATCCAGTGAGTGCCTGAGGTCAGAGGAGAATGGCCAGACTGTTCCGAGCTGATAGAAAGGCAACTCAAATAACCACTCTTCACAATCAAGATCTGCAGGAGAGCTTCTCTGAATGGACAAACATTGAGACCAATGGGCTACAGCAGCAGAAGACCACACCAGGTGGCACTCCTGTCAGCTAACAGGCTACAATTCCAACAGAAGCTGATGAGTTTCGATTTCTGCTGTGACATTCAGAATTTGGCATGAACAACAGGAAAGCATGGATCCATCCTGCCTTGTATCAACGGTTCAGGCTGGTGGTGGTGGTGTAATCGTGTGGGGGATATTTTCTTGGCACACTTTGGGCCTATTAGTACCAATTAAGCATCATGCCAATGTCACAAACTCCCTGAGTATTGTTGCTGTCCATGTCTATCCGTTTATGACCACAGTGTACCCATCTTCTGATGCTACTTCCATCAGGGTAATGTGCCCTGTCATAAAGTTTGAATACTCTCAGATGGGTTTCTTGAGGAGGACGATGATTTCACAGCTCTCAAAAGGCCCCACCGTCACCAGATCTCAATCCAGTAGAGCAACTTTGGGATGAACTGGTGGAACTGGATTTACATCTTGGATATGCACCCAACAATTCTGCTACAACAGATTCTTGGCAAATGATTCTTGGCAGAGAGTCTTGGCAAATGATTTTATTACTTGTAAAAAAAAACAAGATAATTACAAATGTTTGATGTTGACAAATGTCCACTCAGTCTGCCTAACATCTAAAAAATAATGTCTGCTCTGTTCAAAAGTTATTATTAGGAACCAAGCAGCGAAGCTATTGTTTCCGATGGTTTTCTTCTTATTCTTCTTCTTCCTATGCTTCTTCTTCCGTTTCCGCCCTGTGAACTGCTTAGTTACAAAATTTGGTACACTTACTGCCAAGCCTGCGCACTATAATCTGACCAAATTTGGAGTCTCTAACTCAAACTGTCTGACTCCAAAAAATAGGCCAAATTCGACTATATATGTCATTTTCTGCCATTTTGAGTTTTACACTTACATACTTTTGCAAACTCCTTCTAGGCCGTTCACGAAATTTGGACCAGAATATCCACTAACCATGCTGATATTCACAGAGTTTTGATTCATCAATCCATTTTGTAATAATTAGCGATTGATGTTTACTCTAAACTTGCCAAAATTGTAATTAGGCTTTAAGGCTGGTTATAAAGCTATTACTCTGCAAAGATTTAGCATATTTATGTCACACTTGGTCAATGGTGTCACAACCATGATCGGAGGTTGCATGCAGTGTTTGTCAGAGCTGTGCCCCCTAGTTGTCTGGAGACATAAAAACATTTGCATTTTGGCCTGTATCTCTCAAACTGTTTGTCCCAAAATCCTAATATTGAGTCAAATCATGTCCAATTTTGCAGCGTACAAAAGTTGTCAATCATGTTTGTATTTATCCCTTGAATGGCCTTAACAAGCTTTGAGCCAGCGCCACCTTGTGGTCAAAGGATATTAACAATATTTTTTTAATGCTAATAATATTTACAACTTATTGCTTATTGTCATAATTCCCATCTTGCCTTTTTCTCCCTGGGTCAAGACTAGAACATAGATACCAATTATATCATAGTCGATCAAACTTCCTGTCCGGCATATTGAATTACATCAACAGCCTACTTTTCCAAACACCTCCCAGAACGTTTGTCAGATTCCAAATTTGAATTGAAATATCCTTAGATCTTGTTGGTAAAAAATTATTTATGTTGTGTTGATTGGAGTTACGGTTTTCAAAAAGAGCCATGATGATTTCAATAGCATCGTGCCAAGTGGCGTCCGAAGCTTTTGCTATATTGGCATCAGTGAGTCATCAATACCTAAGAATGAATACAAATGTAAAAACTTACAATAGCGCTCAATCTATTTGAATTCGATTCATTTTATTTCAGTATGCTTAGAATCAAATAGACAAATCTTTGTTTTTCTGTTCAATGCTGTTTGCGATCACATTTTGCCTTGCGATCACTCCTTGCAGTTATATTATTTAAATGGATTTGCCTATTTGTGCTAAAACAAGCTAATGTTTAAGTAATTTTTTTCTAGTGTAAAAATACACTAAAATAACAAAAAATGCTGTTCCCTTATTTAATTTTTACCGTTGTAAATATAAGCATTGTTACAAATGTCGGTTTTATTTGTGGTCTACATGATAAAACAGCTAATTATTCTGAATACATGTTTTTCATGTAATTTAAAATGCAGAACCTCTGCAGATTAGAACGCGGATATTTTTGGATTGTCAGTGACATGTTCCTTTGGTAAACACAGAATCTGAAACATTGGTGGGGATTAAGGATTAGTTTAGTCGCTTGGAACTGAGGGTATTGTTTACCCTGTTACACTTCACTCTGTATTTGGACTGACGTTGTCTACACTTGCAGGGACTGGGGACTTGGCCTTCAAAGATAACTTCTTTCTTTCTTTGAATCTATTTTATTTTATTAGAAGAATATAACGACCAAAATATTTGGTAATGGGTAATAAAATAGTGTGTTTGTATTTATTTGTTAAAAGAGAGCATTGCTAAAATGTACACACTACTTTAAACAAATTATAGAATTATTATAATTACAACTACATTAGGAATGGAAATGTCAAATGTAATGAAAATGTTGTTATGCAGCAGCTCAGGGCAAATAAACAGTTTCTTTGAGCTGGCTTTCATTTGGTAGCATTCCTTCTACGGTTCACAGCTAAGGACAAAACAACAGAATCCATCAGCGAGACAACTTCCTCTGAACCCTATGCGTAAGATCTGATGTGCGGTGTGAGAAATGTTACTCATCTTGTTTGTCCAAATCATGTTCTCCTCTGTCTCTCGGAGATTCTCAGCGATTGAAGGCAAGGGCCCTTGCACAGGGCCAAACTTTCACAGATACATGAATTTGGACCTGTATTTGTACTGGATTTATTATTTGAACAGCTTTAATTCTCTTGTAAAAAGTGAATTGTGACAAAAGGACTGATTATTTTCAGAAATAATGGTTGGGATGAATAAACAAACAAAAGCTTTTTTTCTGTTGGGAGGATTTGTTTGGTTTAATAGAATTGGCCTCTAATTAACCTGATGTTTTATAAAGGATGTTTATGCTATTGCCTAATACTGGATTCTGATTAACTGGCAGGTGTTGATTTCATTTGTTTATACTATGGTCCTCCTGAATATTGGAGTTTAAATGATTGGCAGGCTTTGATTGAATTTGTTCATGCTATGGACTGAATTCTGCTTTCTGATTGGTTGGCAGGCGTTGATTAAATGTATTTATGCTATTGTCTGTCTGAATACTGGATTTTGATTGGCTGGCAGCTGTTGATTAAATTTGGTTATGCTATTGTCCATCTGAAAACTGGATTCTGATTTGCTGGCAGACGTTGATTACATTTCTTTGTGCTATGAACTGAATGCTGCATTCTGATTGGCTGAAATGTGTTTATATATCGCCTTTCTGCTTTATGCTATGTTGATTACATTTCTTTATGCTATGGTCCATCTGAATGCTTGAATCCGATTGGCTAGCAGGTGTTGATTACATTTATTTATGCTACTGTCCATCTGTAAACTGGATTCTGATTAGCTGGTAGGTGTTGAATAAATTTGTTTATGCTATAGACTGAATGCTGCATTCTGATTGGCTGAAAGGTGCTGATTTCTTCTGTTTATGCTATGGTCTGTCTGAAAACTGGATTCTGATTGGCTGGCAGGTGTTGATTACATTTATTTATGCTATTGTCCATCTGACAAATGGATTCTGATTTGCTGGCAGGCGATTCAAAAAATTGGCCTAGGCTTCAACCCAACAAATATATTCTTGATTTTGTTGGTCAGAGCCTCACACATGAGAGGTCCAGTGAATATGACAAAGCCAGTTCTGCAAGGGAAAGGGGCATCAAAGAAGTTTTGGGTTGTTCTCAATAAAGACAGAACATCTGACTTTTTTGTGTGCTATTGTTTTCAGAATCATTTACCTCGATTTAGATGAAGATCAAATTTATTCATAAAGAAATGGGATTCTAAAAGGTTCACTTCTTTTTTCCACTCCAAGTGTTGTTTTTAATGTACCGGTATATGGTCTTATTTGAAAAACAATAAAAGTTTATCTAATAATTTTCAATCTTTTTTTAAAAGCAAAAAAACTATAACAAATGCATTTAGAAAAAACACAGGCACTACTCCAAACGTCTCCAGAGGTAAATGAGTGTTAAATGTCACATTACAACAGAACTAGTAATGTAACGTTGTAGAATTAATTTGCAAAACGATACATTTTAAACCAGCCCATACAATACACAACAGATTTTACTCTTGGGCTACTCTTACATTAGAAACTTGGGAAAGGTTTTAAAACTCTCCACTTTACAGGGTCAAAAAGCCATGTGCACATTTTCAAAGGGCTTTATGGCATGGATAGTACTCAAGGCACTGAGCAAATTGAGGCAGAGAGGTTGAGACACAAAGAAAAAAAAGAGTTGATGCATGCTCTCATGAGTTCGTGAGCACCAGACTGCAGGTGGGGAGATGAGGAGCATGAGACCTAATGGCTGATGTAAAGGAACAATAGAGACAGTAAGAGGTCATTACTCAGACTGTCATAGCATACAACACCTGCGCTCTGTGTCCTGCTAATGCTTTGGAGTAGACAGACAGATGAGACGAGGAGATAGATTGAGAGAGAGAGAGGGAGACTCGTATTGCATATGACAGACATATTTTTACAAGTTTGTAAATCCTTGTGATGTTATATTCTATGCTAATGTAACAATACAGCCTATAAACATTACTAAACTGGCAAAATATTTTATAGTGGAATTTGATTCATTTTAATGTCACATTTACACATAATGTAATTCACTTTTTAGACTTTTTGATCTGAAAAAATCAAGATGAACTTGAAAACTTACAAGATCGAATAATTACAGTCTAACAATCTAAAATGAAAATATTTAACATCCTTTTGGCCGGTTTACTGCAAATTTCGGCAAATTTTCAAAACAACACTTTTTCATGTGATTGGGCAAAACCAAGAGGGCAACAGTGGATCCATTGGGTGGGTTTACAATCTCTGGTTAGATTCTGGAATATTCAAATGGCTCTTTTTACCCACAATCCCCTGTAAGCTAAATTAAGATTTATTCATTCATCTTCTAACCCGCTTATTGTCCCTTTCTGGTCATGGGCGAATTCTGAGGGAAACCAGATTACCTGGAGGAAACCCACGCACGGGAGAACTCCTTCCAGGAAGTTTGAACCAACGACCTTCTAACTGGAAGGCCACAGTGCTACCCACTGCACCAACCTGCCGCCCCTTGACTATGATAAATGTATAATCTTAATTAAAAAATTTCCTTTCTAAGGCCCAATAAGTGTTCTAGTTGAGTTGTGTTTGTCTTTTACTAGTTAATCTGTGAAGGTCAAAAAGCATATTTTTAGCTAGTTGGGGTCTACTTTTCCATTACTTGTTCATATGTAAAGGTCAAAAACAGACTAGATAACTAGTTAAGGTCTATTTCTCCATTACTATTTAATTTGTGAACGGTCAAAGGGCATACTAGACTGATCTGTTTGTCCATTACAAGGTCAAAAAGCATAATTGTTAACTAGAGTCATATTTGTCCATTACTAATTAATTGGTAAAGGTCAAAAACTGTTCTAGTTGAGGTCTATTAGTCTAAGACTAGTTAATTTTTAAAAATCAAAAAGCATGCTAGTTAACTAGGTGAGGTGTATTTGTCCATTACTAGTTAATTTGTTAGACAAAATACATACTTCCTAACCAGCTGAGGGCGATTTGTCCATTAGTAGTTAATTTGTAAATTTCAAAATGCAGACTAGCTAATTAGTTGAGGTGTATTTGTCCATAAATGATGAATTTGTAAACTTATAGTTAATTTATAAAGGCCAATAAGTGTGCTAGTTATCTAGTTGAGGTGTATTTGTCAATTACTGTGTCATTTGTAAAGGACATTAGCTTAACTAGTTGATGTATGTTTGTCAATTACTGGTAGATTTGTCACGTCAAAAGCATACTAATTATCTAGTTGAGGTTTATTTGTCCATTACAAGTTAATATCTAAAACCAATAAGTGTACTAGTTAACTAGTTCAGGTCTATTTTTCAGTTACTAGGTAATTTGTGAAGCTCATAAAGCAGACTCGTTGAGGTGTGTTTTCATACTAGTTTGTTTGTAAAGGTCAAAAGGTATCCTAGATACCTAGCTGAGGTGCATTTGTCCATTTCTGGTTAATGTGTAAAGGTCAAAGAGCAGACTAGGCAACTAGTTGCTGTTTATTTGGCCATTGCTAGTTAACTTGTAAAGGTAAAAAGTCATACAAGCTAACTTCATTTGTTAAAAAGCATACTAAAAAGCATATTAGTTAACTAAATTAGGTTTACTAGTCCATGTGTTGAGTAGTTAATGTTATTTGGACGTACTATAGTTAACTAGTGTGCACATTTGGCTATTTATAGAAAATATTTTTTATTTATTAAGCTTGACGTTTCTCCCACTGATATATAACAAGGCAGAAATCCAAATAAAGTTCTTTTTTTATAACGAAAGCCCCTTTCAAAATGGTGCGGTCTTCTTTTTAATTTCAACAACAAAAAATCTAATTCAGTTTGCCCATTAATTTAGCTTCTTATTTAGTCTGATCATTAGTTTATGTTCATTGTTGATCAGCGATTAAAATATATATTTGTATAACGATACATTTTCTTGTATAGTGTTGTATTGAAAGAGTTGCATTCTCATTTTATGACTCACATTCCCAATCCTTCATTAACGATTATTGACCATTAGTATCCTGATTGATGACTATTATTACACTAATGCTTACACTGTTTGAGGAGGATGCATGTACTTGGTTCGTTCTGTGTGTTCATCCGCTACAAAGTGGCTGTGTGGAAAGATTCTGTCAAAAGCTGGAATTAGATTGTCTCTCACATTATCCCAGTGTCAGCTCACAGTCTACTTCCTTTTCTATTTCGGCAAACTCTGTTTCGTTGATCTCTTGTGCTGTAAAATATTTTATCTCTCTGTTTAATCGTTCCTCTTCTGCTGTCTTGTTAGACATATGTAACATGTCAGGGCGCCGCTCTGTCAAAGCAGCTGATTAATTGTTTGTGATTATCCTTGATCCCTTCTGACAGAAGAATATTCTTTGCTGGATTCTGTGGTCTTCTCTATCTCTTAAAAGCTCTCACTCGCAAAGCCCATGATTATATGGCTTTTACGCCAAGTATCAGACTTCCTTTACTGTATGGACATGCTCAACACAGAGAAGTGTCTTTGAGAAAGGGTTTGTAAACCAAATCTGAGCAGCTTCTATGGTTCTCTGTTTGTCAGCCATCAGTTTAATGAAGTATTTGCAATCTTTTGTCATAACAGATGAAATTTCAATTATTACTTTAACAAATTGTTTATATTGTTGCTGCTCAAGCCTGCCATGACAAGAAACTGTCTTTGTCGACTCCACTTTGGTTGAAGAGTTTTGCTGTTTTTCACCAATTTTCAACCTCCTTCACAGCTGTTTCTGTTCCAGTTCATGACTGGACATGACCTACATCTTACATTGATGATCATTGTGTGTCGTACACCTGACTATAATCTCTACATATGTACAAGTTTACCCAGAGGAACTGAGGCTGGTTTAAGGGCAAAAGGACGTAACACCTAAATATTTTTAACATTAAAATAAACAATCGAAACTAAACAATCATTGTTTATATTTCTAAAAGCATTCTTGGCTTACAGTTTTTTTACACCTGTCTAGTAATTTTGCACAGTATTGTAGGTGAGGGCCAGATTATTCAGCACTTTAAAACCAACTTTCAGCACTTTGTACCAAACTGCTTGATGTTTACTCCCAATGTAAGTCGCTTTGGATAAAAGCGTCTGCTAAATACATAAATGTAAATGTTAAATATTTTTTCAATATTTTGACTTTATTGCAGCCTGTGAATTTTTTTGCAGCATTTTGCATGACATGATTCTAATGAATAGATTAATCAGAAAACCTTTTATGTATTTAGTTATTTTAGTTATGGTGATTTTGCGGTGACCAGTGCATTGGAACAGTGTTGCCAACTTATAGACTTTTTTTTCTTACCTTTGGCAACATTTTTTCAAATTTATCGACTAAAGCCAAAAGGTAATTTTTTCTAGGATGCTCGGAGAATTTTAGCGACTTTATTTTCTTTCAAATAGCACTGATGCATGTCTTCTAAGGGTGTGAAATGAGAATTACTCATGCAGATTTGCACCATTGAATCTTGGATTAGAGAAATTATTTCAAGATTGTGGCTTTCGATAACAGAAACAAGGAATACTGGAAAGTGTAACGTATTTTCACAAGAATAGTTCCCTTGTACGTCTCATACACTGATTACTATTTCATACAAGTACCCAGCTTTTCAATGCTTTAAAAGGGATGTAGATATTTTGTGTTTCATTTGTGTTGTTGATTTGCAGTAGTTTTTTGTAGTATTGCATACACAGAATTTGATTTGCTTTACGTTTTGTGCTAATGTTCCAATGTAGTCTACAACTAAACATCAGTGACTTATGGGGCAATTTTTAACTAAGATATGTGTTATAAGATGAATAAAATCAAATATTTTAATGTAGTCAAAAATCTGGTGATTTTAAGTTTAAAATTAAGCAATTTGTTTTATACACACATTTTATTCATTTAATTAAGTTTGTTGCCACATTTATTGTTAAGAAATGCCAATACATATTTTCCACATAGTTCTTTATTTCTTTTGAGCACAACTTAAAACCAATCGTTGATGTGAAACTTTACTAAAGGGAAATGGCGCTCAATCTTGCCGTCAGTACATGGATCAAAGATTATACACAAGAATCCAGCAGCTCTACACAATCACTTTGAAATTCAAAACATTTGAACAAATAAAATTTTACCATCTTGTGATTGTAACACAGTGACCACTGAAGATGACTCAAACCTTTCATTCACATGTAAACACAGCACCAGCTCAGTGTAACCATACATTTCTGAAATCTCCGGCCAAAGTGAAGGACTGGAAAACGTCAAGTTCCACATTGTTGTGTTTTTCATTTTCACTATTTATGAGATTTCCGCACAAAAAAAACTTTATGGTTAGAATCGGTCTGCCACCTATTACAGTGGGATGAGGTGTTTTGGGGATTTTCATGGGATGTTTTTGCATTTCCATACGAACGAAAACTAACTAAGCAAAGCTCAAAATTTAAAAAGAGCTGAAGTTTCAACTGCTTTAAGATTTAAAACAGGCTAGGTGATTTCTTGGAGCCAAAGTTTCTATTTGGAAATGACTAAATCTAACCATTTATGAAAAAAAGCCAGTGCCGATAGCTCCACTGACATTATAACATGGCCACCAATCTTTTTCATTATCAAAAGCTAAATAAATGCACATAAATGACTGGAAACATAAAACTTTCGGTGCTCAAAGACTTGCTTTATTCGCAGTCATTGCTTCATGTAACTTTATGAACTCCATGTCATGAAAACACACGTAAGGGTTTGCTGATTTGCTACAATCGTGTTTTGGCTGGCCTGAATATGTTTTCTTAAGCTTTTTGTGAACTCACTGCCCTGTCATTAACTAAGAGCAAAGTATCTTTTACTCCCAAATTGAGTCAGAGACAAGTGGAACATTAATTAACTATATAGAAAACTAGCTCTCTCCGGCTCGAAGTACCAGTCTTTTCTCTTTATGGTAGCACACACTGCCTTCACAAATTTTAACATTGCCCCCTAGTGTGTGGATTAAATTACTTACTCTAATACAAAAAAAACTTTACAGTCTTGAGGAAATTAATTATTTAAAAAAAAATTGTCATTTATTTGTCATTATTCAGATGCTTCAGTTTAAACATTGAAATGCTTCCATCTCATTAGGGTTCGGCATACATCTATTCATGAGGTGAGAGAACCGTTACAGTGCTAGTATTTTATTGTGACACACATTTCCACATAGTTTGGTTGCCTTATCTAACAAACAAAAAAACTCCAGATACATTTGATCATACCTAAAAAGGCGGGGTGAAATACATCAGAACATAATATTTTAAGTATCTTTAACCCAACATGAAATCATCGCTGAGTCACGAAATGCAGATGGTGTACAGAAAGGGTTTTCCCCTCATAAGCATCAATAGCTAACAGCAAAAGGACAAGTTTATGTTGTTTATGGAGAAACTACAAAAAGCTTTTATCGAGTACCAAACATTGTAGCCAATACAGTGAAGTTTCAAAAGACTTGAAGTGATGAAGGTTATTAATTTGCCTATGCTATGTTTTTATAAAATTACTTTAACCTTTGTTAATTTAATGTGGTCTTGTTATATTATTTGTGTTCTTTTTGTAACTATAGCAAAATTTAATACACCTACATTTTATGTTTATTGTTTTTGTAATTTACGCTAAGTGAAATACACAATGACCATACATTGTCTTGTAAATAGTTCATGTCTTGGTGGTGTTTCAGCAGACAACAGAGAGTGTTTAACCTTATATGATAAACTACACAAAGTGAAAGCACACCAGCTTTGATTGTTCCATTCTAAAGGACATAAATGTTCTAACTGACACAAACAAATCAAACAGTTCCCATTTCTGAGAACCTTGGTTTGTCGTTGATAAATATACAAAACAACGTTACATCTGTATTATTGTCTGCTTTAATCTACTTTGTAGAGAAGACGAATGCCTGGACAAAAAAGATCTCTAACTTTTTTTGTGTGTGTTGTTCTTTTGAAAACTTATTGGAATTCTATCTGCAACTACATATCGTGGTATCATGCTACTGACTTCCAGTTCCATCTGAATTCTGCGTATAACTTGAATGACGATTAAAAACCACCTATTGAGAAAACATTGTCATAAGGTGTAGACTGCTGTGCAAAGAAACAAAAGAAGGGGGGATTCATTTGTTCATTAAGGCTGATTTACATTCCTACACCTTAGCATGTCCTATATTCACATGAGTCGAAGGGGTGTCCCAATTCTCCTTTTAACAAAGTTGAAGAGGTAAGTCTAAGCTAAATTCTCTCCAGATTTAGGGGGACATATGCAGATGAAAGGGCTACCCCTTGATTTGCTCAGCTTGGTTTGCCCTGTGAGGTGACTGCCACCCTGGCCACAACTACAGGAGAAACTCTCTCTGGGTGGAGTATTTTGAAATTCTTAAAGTGAATTTGAATTGTGAGTGTTGTGAGCTACAGCTTTCCCACATATCTAGCACGCATGTAAAACTATAGAACTATAGTTGGAGCCATTGTTGTGTTTTTTTGTTTGTTTTTTTTTTACTTAAATTGAGCAATATAATACATAATTAGACCAAAATGATCATTTCCAATATGGCATCTACCAAATAAATAACATATTCTTCATATTACAATAATCTACTTTCTCAAGCTAGTGACCCAAACTTCAAAGGAAACCGTATGAATTAGCTCCCAGCAAAACTAAAAAGACCAAAAATCTAAACAAACATAAGTAATTTTGTAATTTATAAAAGTTTAAGTATTATTTTAGAGTTTATGTCCCATGTCAATAAATATGTCATTTTAGTCACTAAAAAATCACTAGATTTAATGGTAAAATATGCTGTTATTAGCCTGACAACATTAACGTCATATAATAGACTTGCATAGTTTGATACATTTATTTGCTGATCCTTTGGAACCAGTGTCCCGATTCATAAACAGATCTATTCAGCCCTTCCCCTTAGCACTTGGCTTCATTAGGGGATGGGGTACGTGTTAAAGAGAGCAGGTATGTGAAGTGCGATTGTGCAGTTATGTGCTGAGAAACTCACTGCAGACATCATTGTGTTTCATGCGTACGTAGATGATTGGAAAGTTAGAATTTGTTCAATATGTTTGTACGTTATTATTCTAACAGTGTTTAAGCAGAGAGATAACCAGTGTCTGTGGTGTGTTAAATAATGGTTTTGGGTGTTGTTTGATGCTGTAGAGTCGATGTCTGAGCTTTACCTCAGAGAAACGATTGACTCTTATCAACTTATTTATTTGGAATAATTAATATTTAATTAATGTTTCTTTGAAATTTGAGTGTTTTTTTTTGCTTTATAAAGTTTATATTCCCGCCCATGAAACAAAGATATTTTGTGGTTTGAGTTTATGTTCACATTTAGTTATGCAAATGAGCACTTGCCATTCTTAGAAAAGAGTTATAGCCTATAATGTTTGCTAGGGGGGCGACAAAATCAATAATTTCATTAAACCGGGCACAGTTCAGTTTCAATTTATTTTTTTAAATGTATTGCTTTATATAAAGGCATGTATTTTTTAAATGGTTGAGAATACCTTTGTAAGTTTATTTATTTTAATATAAGTAATATTTTCTGTATATAATAATTTGATAAGTAACTATGTTTATTTCTCTGTTCCAGACTACACACATACGTACGCGCATACACTCCATATGCATCCTGTGGTACAACCTGTGACAGCTGTATTAAATGTTTGTCAGAGATCAACTAACTTGTCCTGTGTTCTTACCGACACAGTGGGAAAGCTGGATTTACAACCTCACCCAATACAGTCCAACATAACATATTACAGTCATTCAATACCTCTCAAACATTGTGGTCCTTCGAGCCGGATTCGAACTGGTGACTGTGAGAGAAATGGAACTCAGCCTAAAAGAACTACCTGAAAGTACTGATTTTTTATGATTTAAAATCAAATATAAACATTACAAAATAAATATCAGGTTCCATACATTTGACAAAATCAAAATTGTTCAATTCAATTGCAAATACACTGAAATGTTTGCCATAATAACACTACCTCCAGCAATCCCTTTTTTTCGAGTTACTCACTTATCATTCAGTCCCTTCAATATTCTCCGCTGTCGTATCTGAAAGGATGGGACATCCGTTCGGGGTAACTGTTGGCACTGTAGCTGCTGTATCGATAGCCCTCAAAGTTTTCAGACCTCTCGATTTTAGCTGGCAGTGTGTCCTGGTATGACATGGCAGATTTGATCACTCCTGATTCCTCAGGAAGCTTGAGGTCCGAGTAAGAGTTAGGGGAGGCTTCTTCTAAGATTGAGCTGCAGTTGGACAAGCCTTTGACGTCGTAAATGTTCTCTCCATACTTGACAACAGATGGCTTTGGGCATGGTTGGTAAGACACTTTCGTGGTTGTGGTTATTATGGTCTGCAGTGCTGCTGGGGTAGCAGGGGGAGGTCCTGTGTATCTACAAGGGTAGTCACCATTGTAGTAGGGATGACTGGAGTTGCTGGGCAACTGAGAGTAGTCTCCTCTGTCCCCATAGCCACCTTTACTTAGAATCTGCTTCCAGCCATGATGTTTTCCAGTGGCCTCTGCGTAGCTCCGTTCATGATTGCCTAAAGTACTTGTGCCATGAGATAACCCGCCCAGGCTAGCCCCTGTCTTATTGGGGTCTGTCTCAGTTTGAGGACTGGATGGATCCTTATACAGAGCTGTTGGGTAAGGCCCTGAGCTGAGGTATCCTGGCACAGCAAAGTCATACCCGCAAGGAGGACGTGTTACATAGAGACGGTGGTTAGCCGGCTTCTGTAGTGAGTTGGAAGCATCCGCCATTGTTGCTGAGTGTGTTTCATAAGGAAACTTGTAGGGCTCCGGGTTCTGGAATGGAGGGTAGTGTTGGGTCTGCAGAGGGAAGTTGGACTCTGCAATGATGCTGAAGCGCTCGGGACCCTCCATGGTGAGCTGGTGGATATTTGGGAACGTCATGTCGTGGTATCGTCCGGGCTATCAACAGAAAATGTGTTGGTTATCAGAAAATGTTTAATTTGTTCTCATCAACATAAATAAATTCTAAGATTATTTTAATTTATTGTTGATTTCATGTCACATTTACATTAGTTTGAAGTTTTAGTTGTTCGTTCGCTTCTTTATCCACTTTTAAGAGTCAAAGGGTTTTATTTCAAGATCACTTTGGGTAGATCTTGGTAGAGAATCAAATAAACCTGATGCCGGTTTTTAGGCTGGTAGGGAAACTGGAGTACTCTTAGGAAACTCACACAAGGACGGAGATATCATGCAAACTCCACCTGGGAAGGTCTCTGGCCGGCCATAAACCAGCATCCTTTTTATTGAGAGGCCATAGTGCATCTATTATCATCTGTTTATCATTTTTCCATATAAATTACAATATCTTATTTTCAAAACTGTGTGTTTGGTGCTACAATGAATAAATAAATAAATGAATATAGATTTTAAAAAACTCTAAATAAATGAATGCGTTAAATTAAACCCCAATTTCTCTGTGATTTTTAATCTTGAAGAAATTTCTGTTGCTGTTTCCCATTTATTTTCAATGGCCATTATAAGTCAGTAGTAAATATTTAACCCCTTCTAGAGCCTAGGGGTTCAAATACTTTAGCAGAGTGGTTGGTATGTTCTTGGAAAGACTGATAACCCCACAAGTGTGGTCTGTTTTACAAAGTTTGACCCCATGTTAAATCTATGGACAATTTCTCAGAATTCTCAGTAATTTCCCAGAATTCATGTAGTGGTACCCATATGAAGAAATACAGTCAGACCAGTGGTGTAGGACGAGATGGGTCAAGACTCTTCATGCTACTTCTCACCCAATGAAAGGCTCTCATCTAATTGTAAGATATAGTTTTAATTTTAGATATATTTTTGGAAAATGAACATCTACTGTGAACAATGTCGACACATCCTCAGTGTTTAAGTACTGTTTAACTTAAACCCAAACTTTAAGCACCTACCTCTGGCTCCACTATTCGTCTTTTCTGAGAAAAGTGAGGAGAAGACATTCTTCTTTTCACTGCACTCCTTCTTGCCTCCGTCTCAGACTTGCTCTCGGGTCTGGGATGGTCATGAACACCTTTAGCCTAAACAGACACAAGAAATCAAATCTCATGAACCATGTCAATAAGAGCAGCGGTTTCTTTATAAACTTACAACCATTTCGTGATAGACACTTCAAAACTGTGTATTTTACGGTCTTGAATAGAGGTCGACTGATGTGGACATTGATAAGAATTCAATCATTTTTAAATGTTAGACTAGATGCAAGCGTAAAAAAGAATTGACTTATTTAATAAATTGCTGTCATGGATTTATTTAACTGAAAAATATAATGTACTTTAAGTATTAAAGGCAGGTGAAAAATATGTAAGACTCAAAAAATTTATTAAAAGTGCACTTAAAATGTAGGTAAATTCAATATATAATATAATGTAATTAAGAAGCAAAAATACACTTTTGTAAACATTCATACTCTGAAACACAATGTTTCTGAGCAGTGTTTTAACAAAACAAATTATAGAACAGGATAAAAAAGAAAGTCTTATGGCACCATAAATGCATTAAATAGCATCAAGAGTATGATCCAGTTTGATTCCATGCCACAAATATGATATTGATTTTTTTAAATGTCAAAAAAAACGGCTAATTAATCGATTTAACTCTTTCGTGACAGCTTTTTATATGCAGTTAAATTAACTTCTACTCATAGCAAATGTGCCTATGTTACATTGTCAGTGTTGCTTTATTATTATGACAAAACAATGATCTCTGTGTAATCTCATTTTGGATTTTGACACTTTTTAAGTCTGTCAAAAGCTGAATTTTCATTTGAACACTCTATTCTGGTAAAGTAGTCTTACAAAATTTACAAAATTTGACATTTCTTACGGTTGGTTGCGATAAATTTTGTCTATCAAACGATTTTTAGCATATTTCTTTAGATGCTCACATTCCAGGTTAAGTTTGTATTCAAATTTCTTCAATAAACTTGATTGACAACTTAATCAAATATTCAATCTGTGCAGTGCTAAATTCATGCACAGCTTTTGCAAGTGTGAATCTAACAGGAGTGAACACAACACTTTCCTAGTGTTAATCTGAACCCTCACAGTGTTATTTTAAAAGCAGCTTAGTTAATTTATTTGCCATTTAATGCATTTTTAAAATCATATTATTGCATAAAATGGCAGTTTGTATTGCTTCAAATGTTCAGCAAAATTCTCAATCTGCACAAATTTAAACACTGTCCCAGTGTTAAATGTTGCACTGTTTAAACACTTATTGGTTAGTATGTTAATGTGTTTCTGCTAGTATAGTGTTATATTTAACAAGGGGGGTTTTATATAGGTCTGTCCAATCAGAGGTGATTTAACGCCACAAATTTTGAGGTGTGCATTCATTTACTTAGAGACTCTCCAGTTATCACATTAGTTCATTATTTTAAATAGAACTATTAACGGCACGATGAAATACAGTGTTGCCACTATTGGTGTCAATGATGTAGACATATGTCAACACTCTCCTGGTGTTAATGTAGCACTCTGTGGGTTGAATTAACATTCAGTTTTGGCAATGACTGATTTCTGCGAAGTGTTTATGTAGACCCATACCACTTACACCAGTACACAGTAAAATCCTAAGAGTTAAATTAACTCTACTCGGAGTGTATTTGGTCCCACTCTATATAGAGTTAAACTGATTCTGAGAAAGAGTAGTTTAATAATCTATTTTCTTCATGTTTTTCCAAATCTGCATGGAAAATGCAAACTAAATATTAACTTCAGAGAGGGACCAAGTCCACTCCAGAAAGAGTAAAAACAGACAAAAATAGACCGTTTAGTTCAAATAGACTCATTTAAATAACTCTCCTTCAGAGTTGGTTTAACTCTATATAGAGTGGGACCAAATAAACTCTGAGTAGAGTTAATTTAACTCTTAGGATTTTACTGTGTAGTGTTGATTTAACACTGTTAAAATTACCTGCAATCAATTGTTCTCTACATTTACCTCAAACAAGCTCAAAAAAGCTTAAAGATTAAGTTATTTAGTTTAGAAACAAAAGGGAAACACATCTATACAACTCAATGTTTATTCTCAGACTCAGATGAAGTGAACTGAAATTAAACTGTTTAAAACTAAATATTTAAAAAAATGATTAAATAATTCCTCCACAGAGTCTGTTTGCAAACGGCTATGTCATCAAAATTTATTTGACTCAAATGATTGAACTATATAGAATAAGTTAATCAAATGACAGAATGCAAAACCAGCCTCACCTGGAAAAAAATAGCTTTGCCGTCTACTCTCCAAAAGTTGGTAACAGGATAGCCGCTGTGACCTCGGCATGGAATCAGCTCAAGAGGTGAGTTACAGTTCGGGCAAACCTTCTCTGCAACATCATAAACCGCGTTTTACTAATGCGTCAAATAAAATGTTGAGAAATGTTCAAATATTTTTGAAGTATATCAAAAATTCCTTTAAAGTTCAACAATGACTCTTTCAATGTTGTACCTTTGACTCTTTCAAAATAGTCAATTTAGTCCCAAAAAAGGGAATGTTTGAGTTTAATTACACAATATTTCTACTGGTTTTAGTTAAGTAAATAAGATTAGCTAAAATATCTTAATACATTAATGCATAGAGAAATTTACCAAGACCAGTGTTCATACCTTAAAATGTTAGTCACTTTGTGCCAAATGCAGAAAAGCTTAGAATTTGAATATTTGGATATTTGAGTTTCAATAACATTAATTGAATCCAATTGATTTATCAAATTAAAAGTGGAGGTGTAGTAAACATCCCGTTAACATACATTTGGAATACAGTACTTAAAATTCCAAATAAACAAATTACTTAGAGATGCCTGACCCAATAATGGATTATACCACAATTTGAACCTATTTTATTTAGCTTTTCCCTAATAGCAGCTTCCTATAAACACAATTGGTTAGTTGGGATAACACCTATCAACTACTTGGAAATGTTAGCTATTATGAAAATATAAAATCCACCAAGAATGCATTTTAGTGTAGAACGCATGAGGAAACGTACTCTGCTGTTTCTGCCGTGCTTTGTCACAGATTGCAGGTCTCAGCTGGAGCTTGGACCCGTCCTGGAGAGAGCAGCTTCGGGAACACACCACCACACCGAGGCAGGACTTTTTCAGGATCTGACAGTTGTGGTTATTGGTGTTCCTCATGGCCCATCCACTGAGATGCCTTTGACCATTCTTATCCTCGCTGCTGTAGATGTAACGCACATATCCATCCGTCCACTCCTGGAAAGCATCGTACTGCTTTGTGTCCTTTTAGAAATGTAATGGGAAGAAAAACAATTATTAATAGCTTATTTTTAAGTATAATTAGGTTTGAATGGTTTGAATCACACTCTTAAAGAAGTACCCAGTATTTTTTTTCTCTGCAAAGCCAAATTACACTTAAAAAGTGTATATAAAGTGTTAAAATCATAATAATTGCTCACAATAAAAGTAAGTGAAAATCGTTGAGTTGGACAACTTTTTTCAGCATATTTATGTGAAATGTGAGTAAATATGATCAAAAGACGTGAAGTGAATTGAATTAATCAAAATGCTGGAGCTGCAATGATCATCGTGGTCTTTTTACCAATCAGGACATATGTGCATTAACTTACATTCAAACGCAATCAAACTTTCCAATTAGTAAGGTTTTTTTTTTCAAATTTAACCATTTTTATTCATTTAAAGTCATTTTCATGTAGAAATGTACAAATACATTAAATGTATGTCATCTATATGACTTTCATGGCGAAATGGATCATATAGTTGACTAAATGTTATAAGTTTTTACATTATTATAGACTAATAATTAGTTACTGCAGTTCTTGAAAGTTATCATTATTTGATCCGTAATCTATTGTTCATAATTAATCAATCGAGTCACTTTTGCTAAATGCGTGAAAAAAAAAGAAAATAATTAGCTAGATTATTAGATAAAGATTAGCTAAATGTTTGTCAAAGAAACTATAGCTGGCTTATGTCTAAAGATATTTTTATAAGTTAAATAATCAACATCTAGCATAAATATTCAAGTGGCGCTTACAATTCTAAAAAGTTGATAATTGATAGAATGTTGCGTATCAGTTTCACGTGATCAGAATGTGTCAAGCTAACATACTATACACCTCAGCTAAATCTTGAATATAACGTACACAATAAAATATGGATTTTTTTTACTTTAGAGCAAGTCACTTCATAGTAAAAATCATAGAAATTAAAAAAAAGAAAGGTAGTAACCTGTGGAAGTTTGGGGTCGTTGATGTCCCAGGTCAGCTTCATCCCGAATGAACACACACAATCTGAGCCGTCAAACTGATCTGAGGGTTTGGACATGATGCGAATCAACTCCGGGTCATAGCAAGCATTAGGATTCAATAAAAATGCAGAATTCAGATCAAGATCAGGCTAATTGCTTCATACATCTCACATCCACTAGAACTCTTTTAGTTCCTCCTGTAAAATCCAAGTTTGTGTGCGCCCGTCCAGGTGCGGTTCACGCAGGTAATGAACTCAGGTGAGCGCTGCTGTGCATCTATGTAAAGAATAAGGCGGGGCTAACGCATAACCTCTTGCGCGCGAGCTGCAGGTTGGAGATTATGGGCGTTACTGGTGAAAACTCTAAAAATCTAAACCTTAACTCCGAACACACCCCAAACGCATCTTGTCACCCCTGCCCATTTTCACCTGCGGACTCGTGTGCACATTTACGCGAGAAGCCTTTACTTGATCAATCAACGATGCGTCGTTTCGCAGCCAAATGAAGGAAAAAATAGGAAACAACACCAAATCTATTTTCCGTACATGTCCCCAGATTTTATCTTTGAGTTTGTAGTTGGAGAAAGTGAACCCGACGGTGTGGTATTTCACGCGCACTCAGCGAAATTTGCGCAAGCCACTTTCACTGGGACAGAGCCGAAGCTGATGGTCTCAGAACAGGACTGGTCCAGTCAGAGAGGTAATGTGATCTCCTGCAGGTCATTAGTTGTTGTGTGTAAACGAAAATCCGCAGTGCTGACAAAACAAGTACCGGTCGTTAACACAACAAACAACAGAGCTCTGCACATTTTATATCTGTCCACCGGCGATTACTCGGTGTGATTGAAAATGACAAATATGAATCATTTATTCGTGTGATACATTTGACCCGAAAGGCGGAGATGTCAAAGGTTTATTTTTGTTATTTAAATGAATGTTCAACAAATAAAAAACAATTTAAACATATTTCTTGAAGCTCTGATTTATCTTTCATGTCTTTTTTTAAATGATCATTTGAATCCTTTATTGTCACTATGGCTTTTGCCTCAACATTGTGCTAAAGTGCTGCAGTCATACATATTAAAATTTAAATTTACTCACACACACACACACACACGTATTTTATATGTATGTATGTATATATATATATATATATATATATATATATATATATATATATATATATATATATATATATTTATATATATATATATATATATATATATATATATATATATATATATATATATATATATATATTGAAAAATGTGATTTGTTTACATTTGTTTGTGTGATGGTCCGTATAGATCAGTCGATTTTTGATTCTGTATTATTAATAAAGAACAAATTAAATTATGAAGCCTTTTAAGTTTTTAATTTTTGCTTACTAAAAGCAGTATGAATATAAAAAAAATCATACTTTTGAAAGTGTGGTAAATTCCACTTATTTCTGATGAAATCTGATCAAAAAAGAGATTAAGTGAATATTATGGTCGATAATAAAGGATTTGATCCGTGAATACTCTCAGGTGAAAAATATAAAAATGTTGACTAATAATTATAAATTAAATATTACACTGTTTACGGACACAATTTTGACTATAGCTGTTTTATTATAATCTTATTCATTCAATCATTCATTCATTTTCCAACCCGCTTATTCCCTTTTTGGGGTCATGGGGGTCTGCCGGTGCCTATCTGCAGCGCACATTGCGCAAGAGTCGGGGGTACACCCTGGACAAGTCGCCAGACCATCGCAGGGCAACATTCACTCACACATTCACACCTAAGGAGAATTTTTATAAACAATTATTATCGCTTTATTTTGTTCAAACGTATTCGAGAAATTCAGAGTGTTGTTGCAAAGAAATGAGCAGACTTGTTTTAAATATATGTATGTTGAGATAATTTTTATAACTGAAAAATCTGTCTGATTATTTAGAATAAATACAGTTAATTTTCTCAATGTGGGTTTAACGTGTTTAAAGAATATTTGATGAGATTAAGTCATATTCTTTCAACATTTTTTGTCGAAGTAAAACGTGTCTAAATCAGGGGTAACCCTGTCCCAACCTTGCGTGAGCATGCACGCATGAGCCTGCAAGTGTTACTTTGCTTTGAAAACATTAATATTTTAATACATTTTCTCCGTTTACTAAGTGTTGTTTGTTTAGGGACTCAATTCAGCAGATAAATCCAAGAGAACCGCTCTCTGAATCTTATTAGCCACACACCAACATTGGCCAGGAAATCATTATGGTCACGAAATACACGTTCTCTCCGTATTTGTCACCAAGTAGTCACCTTTAAGAAGACACTTTTATATTTCTTTGATTCTGTGAAATGAGAAAAAACGCTGTCAATATTTTACAAACTGCAAAACTTGAACTATTCTTGGACTCACAGACCCGATAACATGAACTTTCTTTATTTATTCACTTTTTATTCATTTTCAAAATTCCACTAGATTTCACTAATACCTCAAATACACAGAACGTCAAAAAAGTTTACGTACTCACGGTACATATTTTACGTATAGGGATAAGCAAACTTTGACGTCAAGTTAATTGTGTTTTTACTGCCCGCTTATTATTGCCTTTTCGGGGTCACGGGGGTCTGCTGGTGCACATGGAGCAAAAAAGGAGTACGCCTGTTTTGGACGTACGTGACCTTTTTAAATGAGACCCCTGGCGAGTTCTCCACAATGTCAGTGGAGCTTAATTAAATCAGGTGTGTTTCAGGTTGAAAAAAAGCTATGAGGATTGTGACACTCCCGAGGGTTACAGACTTCTACCTTCGTAATCTTTTGAAAGCCTATAAAAGACTTACAGAGCGGGTTGGAGGTGAATGAAAATTCACAATTCGTTTTTAGGCCAGAATAACGCACCTGGCTTCTTAATTATGAGTTTATCAGAACGGCAAATGAGATTCCACGCGTGTTCAATCAGGCCCATTCTGTGGAGATTGAGAACGTCGTATATGTGCAATTTTCTAAAAGCTTAGAGAAATAACGTGTTTTACCGAATCAAATACTCTAAATTAAATCAGCGCTTGCGTTTAAGATAATGTTTGCAAGCAGACTTAAAGAAGCATTCATTCAAAATAATGTCAACTCGGTTTATGGGATTATTTCTGACGAAAAACTGTCCAAAACTTTGGTTGATCGACTCGACGATATCGTCATGAAGGTAAGAACACTTGACTTTGAACTATTGTTAAACATTTTCTGATTTATGGTGTTTCACCTTCAGGAGATGCATATAAAGGAGCATAAAAACGTTGCGTTAGTATTACGAGCAATCGAACATCTGATCGGAAAAGATGAAGACAGCATCCAAAGACTCGTTCAATACGGTTTTGTTGTGAAGATGAGTATTATTTCGTTTCACCAACAGTGTGTTTAAGAGCTTGATTCGTAAGATTCTTTGTCGTTTATATTTTTTACATGTTGAATTGGTTTGAGATTGCTTCAGAGCATCTCAAAGAGCAACTCAGCCCGCAACGGGACGCTTTGCAACTCGTCGAGGTCTTCTATGAAGTCGCAATGGTAATGTATTTTTTACACGCATTGGATAATTATAATATCTATAAATAATTTCTCACTAATACAGAGTGTAAATACACACAGAGCCTGTGTCAGAGCCCAATTTCAGGTAAGCCAAAACTTACAGCTTCTGATAAATCGTGTTTTTTGATACTTAAAATGCGGTTCCAGATTCCAACATTTCAGAACAAAATAAAGTGTTTCATAACCTCGAAATTAGTTTAAAAACTAAAACATCTAGAGCAGGGGTCTCAAACTCAGTTCCTGGAGGGCCACAGTCCTGCACAGTTTAGCTCCAACCTCAACTAAACAAACCTGATGCAGCTCTTAGGTCACTCAGGCTGTTTATAAGCTTCAGGTGTGGATCTCTCTAAGCAGGGTTGGAAGTAAACTCTGCAGGGCTATGGCCCTCCAAGAACTGAGTTTGAGACACCTAGGCTGTGTCCCAATCCAAAAGTGTGTACGCATTTTAAGACCACTTGTGTCACAACGGCTGTCTCATTTCAGCAAAAAGGGTTAATGCTGCCTTCGGAGGATCCTCCCAAGCCATAGCCTTAAAGTCTGAGTAGGAAGAACCCCCTGGAGGCTTTTAGATCCTGGATTGGGACACAGCCTTAATCTAGAGGGAATGCACATGAAGTCATTGTACCCAGAAGTCCCGGTATGGGTGGCCTGTTCATGCCTTAGCTGTAAATGATGAGCTGGAAGATGCTGAGTGATTGACTGCTCATCTCTAGTAAGTCAGACTTTTGACCAAATCATTTGCTTTACTAATTGGTAAATTAAATGTTTGGCACCTTTGTTGTGTGCAGTTTACTTTAGAATAAAACCTTAAGTTGTAACTTTCCCCAAACATGATTTCAACTGGACAAATGGTGTTGTGTTCAAAAAAGCACTAGCCGTCTCCATTGTTGAAACAAGTTTTAACTGTATTTAGAATAAAATAAAGTTTTGTGACTTTGTGCCATAGATGAGTTTTCTTTTTTGAGGGGGAGGGGTGAGACTCCATTAACTACAATAAGCATAGCTAAAAGTTTTCTAAATGTTGTACATACCTGCACAACCAGAAGGTCCATAGATTTACCACAACATGTTCCCATGTATTACCAGGTATTGAGGCTTCTTTTTATGATTTTAGACCTTTATGTGCGTTCGTGTTTTGAAACCAGACACGCATACGGTCAGGAAATCAAGTTTCTGGCCAAATCTTATTGTACATGGTAAGCTTGATGTCTGGTAAGCTATGGGAATCATAATTAAATTCTTCTTAAGTGTGTAAAAATAATAAAAAAAAAACATTTGGAAATTAATCTCAGCCATTTTATTGCATGTTTTGCCCCATTGGGGGCATGTCCCAATGGTAAAGTGATGCGTACCATCTATATATTTCTAGATTCAAGTAGATCTTCAGTAATTTACTTTTTACATAACCATTTATAGTCTTTGGTGTATACTTCTGGATGTGGTCTTCAGATCTGAGTCAAGATTTGGAATGAGGTGTTGAAAATTAAGCACCTGATGACCCCAAATACATGCCTCACCCTCCTGGTTGTCTCCTGGGTTCATGAAAACCCCTCATCATAATAAGTTGCTTTGAAATGGAGCTCTTAATTTTCATTTGAACTGGTAGCCAACACAACACCATGGGTATGTTTTTGTTGTTCTAACTGAGTTGCTATTGATTGATAGACAGCAATATGATTCTGGACATATTTCTCCTGCGGTTTGGGGCTGTGGTTTTGGATAATGAAATGGTGTTCTGTCTTCGCCTTGAGGTATATTGTACTTTTTTTTTCAATCAGTAATTTTTTTTTTAAAGATTTATGCTATTAACTTATGACATTTGTATCTAGGCCATCAGAACGATCAACTCAATCCTTGATGGGAGCCCTAAAGAACTGAGGAAGAAGCTCTGCCACTCTGATGACCATGTCGGCCTCTTGTAAGTCTTTCAAACTAGGCATGATCAGTGTATGCAGTGTTTAGTCATGAGTGGATGTTTTGGACATTTGAATGTCAGTCAATGCAAGCTGTTTTTAAATCCCTGGGTCTATATTAAGGATTTATTTGTTTCTCGCCAGTGCTGGTGTAGTGAGAAGGGAAATAAAGCTGGAAAGGAAGTAGACGGTATTGGCAAAGATCATTGAGCTCCGTGATCAAACGTGTAATTCCCTTTTCGTTTGTTCAGCTCACTACCCCTACATGATGTGAGCTGGAAAATTTTCAAATTATAGAGATTTCTGCTCTAAAATCTAAAAAAATTCTGTTTCTAATGCAGCAGAAGTTTCATGAGGGAACAGTATTTTCCCCTAGGCAGTGATGGACGAGGTACACAGACCATGTACTGGAGTAAAAGTTGAGAAACTAGTGTAAAATATTACTCCAGTAAAAGTGGGAGTGCTCCCTTTAAATGTCTACTTGAGTAAAAGTATAAAAATACTTGGCCTCAAATGTACTGAAGTATCAAAAGTAAAAGTAATTTGGTGTAATGTAGTTCCAATGTCCTTAATACACTCAAGCAAGTCATACTGGGTAAAAAAAAAGTCCACCAACACCACAAAATACAATGTTTTCAACTTGTGATATCTGGTACTGATGTCTTTTGAAATTATCATAAACACTACTAAATGGAAACCATGTGATTAGGAAAAAATAGGGTGGGAGGGAAACTACATTAGACATGTATTTCTTTGAAAATGTAATGTAGAAATCTTATTCCTTTATCACACGGCACCTTGCTCCTTTACTACACCATAGCTGAGCTGTGCAATAACTTGCAAAAACGGATTTACTCAAGTTTACAAAGGATGTTTTTGTTTTTTTTTTCATTTTACTAAACATGACTCCTTACAACACAGCTGTATGTCCACTCTATACACAAATGTTAGTATTTGCATAAATCACACAAAAACAAAAACTAACACACCACAAGATTTCCCTGAAGACTTACGCAGTATGTAGGAATGAAACACTCGTTCTTCCTTTACTTCAAAAAATTTGCTTAAATATGGGGATGGGTGCTCAGTTTCAAAGACTGGCGCTTCTTCCATTATTGCGCTATAAACAGGACAGCGAAAAGAAGCAAGCAAGCAGGCAGGCAGCAGCAATATTAGACAGTAAAGCATGCAAACTGTACGAAACACAACGTGTTTTGATTGGCACACTTGCGGAGCACATGCACTTATTTTGACCCGTCACTGGTTACGCATGCTCAGTACATTGTGGAACGTAAAAAGAAACTACAGATTTTAGGAAAGTAGTGGAGTAAAAAGTAAGGTTTTCCACTTCGAAATGTTGTTGAGTCAAAGTATAAAGTCTCACAAAACAGTGAAACTCAACGTACAGATACACTAAAATGAACTTTTTTACTGTCGACCACTGCCCCTAGGTGCACGGATTGTGTTGTTAAGACAAACGTTATTTAAAGTGTCAAATGATGATTGTCATGTTAGTTTTAAATTAAAGCGTGTGACCAAAGTTAAGTATATTTTAAACGTAAGCAATGAGATAATATTTGCAGAGAGACTTTGAATAGCAAAGAAGTCTTATAGAAGCAACCTTCGATTAGCACCCAGTTCACCAGCCACTGCAGAGGGGCGTTTTCAACTTGGCAATACACCATTATTTCCAACATCTTGCTAAGGAGGCTGAGTGGATGGGGCCATGTGATTGACATCTGCACTGAACAGAGCTGACTGACGTTCTCACCACTTCCAATGATCAAATTCAGAGAGATTCTCAAATTCTTGATTACAAATAAAAAATATATTATGTATAACAAATCAGGATGGTTCCATCCTGATAAGGAAGTTCCATTGTGCACCTGTCGATTTAGTCTATGGTGTGTCTGTAGTGGATAGGGTCAGCAGGAGCTCAGGATCATTTTGTGTGCAGCTGGTTTCGAACATGGTAATAAGTGAACCGCTGATGTTTTACAATCAATAATCATATCAACTTCATTCAGAAGTTCAGATCTGTGCATTTTTTTTGAGCAAATGTAGGACCACTCAAACGATACACTTAAAATGGAATTCTTCAAACAAATTTATTCAAAAACGGAATTCATTAATTTGTTAATTCTTTAACACTTGCTGTGTATTCTATAATGTAATCATGTGATAAATTAGCATTAATGTTAAAATGATGTGGCCTGACGTGGGTCCTAGAGGATATTTAATGAAGGCATTTTTAAAGGGCATAAGGAATATAAATTCTGATTTTTAGTATGACTGTTTTTCATACTGTGGTCAACAGTACTGGCAGCCTGTATATTACTGTATTAATTTTCAACCATATAAAAATTGTGATTTGGTTACAAATGTGCAAGGTGTCCAGCTGGGAGGTGTGGTGGACTTTGTTCTGGACCTATGACGGTAGAACAGGCCAACACGGGTTCGAATAACCATTTCTCTTCCTGTTTAAAGTCCTGTCTGTTCTAATTAAAGAAGAGCCGGTTCAGACAAAAAGCAGCACCTGTCAGCAGGAAGTAGCTGCTACCTGAAGTGAAATGATTGGTGTGTATCGGTCCACCTCCCCTAAATAATTCGGGTTCTACTGTTGGTGGCTTCAATGCTGCTATGTCAACCCAAATGAGGCAGTAGCATTGAACCGTAACCCTGTACCGTGTTTTTTATTTTTGAAAGTTACACAACATACACATTGTACTGTACGCGGAAGAGTGAGTGGGCTGTTGACACATGTTTGATGTTTCTCAAATATTGGGTGCTACCACCTACTGTAAACCACTACGACAGCTGACACTTTTTTCCCATTGAGGTCCTTCTGTGATTAAAGGTGAAATGTCTAAAAAAATAAATGTTTTTATGTGCAGACATTTAATAAGCACATTTAAATGATTTTGCATTTCGTCACTACACAACAATCTGTAAGTTAAGCTGTCCTATAAATTACACCCTGTCACATTTGTGATAAATCCTATTGAAAACTACCTTCCTGGTAGCCAATACCATTAGACTGAGAGGGCCAGTATGCATAAGGAATTTTATATGAACATTATATTTTTAATAAATCTAAACAAGTTGAATTAAATCCAGAAAATACGCAAAAAAGCGAGGTTCTGAAACGTGAAAAATGTTAAATGTTATCCATTTCACCAAACCTACTTTTAGATAGCATTTTAGAAATTGATGGTAAGTCAAGTGTCAAACAGCGAGAGTGTGGCCCATGTTTTGCCATCTTTCTTGTGAGAAATGGATTTTAGAGAGAGTTGATAGATTTTTTTTATTTATTTTTTTTGCACGAGATCATACTGTATTTTCTGGCTGGCCAGAAATTACTTTTGTTTGGTTTTTAACTGTGGCTGTAAAGTGCATTTGGCACATGGAAGTAAAATTATTATTATTATTATTTCAGTTTTGTGAAGATATTTAACAAGCACATTTAGACTAAAACAATTTATTTAGACGGTAACACTCCTGTCCAGGGCTTGTGCGCATGGTCTGCATGGTTTCAGCCATTACTTAATTTATGAGAAAGTTATAAGCACTATACAGAAGTCTGGCAAATTCAGGCCTAATGACTTGGAGCTAACATACCAAGTCAAGTCAAGTCAAGAAGCTTTTATTGTCATTTCAACCATATAAGCTGATGCAGTACATAGTGAAATGAAACAACGTTTCTCCAAAAACCCTGGTGCTACATAAAACAACATACAACACGACAGAGAACTAAGGACTAACTTATATACATAAAGTGCATCGTGTGAAACCTAGTGCAAACAGTGCAGAACACAGTGCAAAAAACAGATAAGTGCAGGACAAGATACACAACAAAAAAGATAACACAGACTAGTAACCTAAAATAACCTAAAAATTACCTAAACTGTAAACAGGGGTGTAATAGTGATGAAGTGTGCAAAAAAGCAGAAATAGCAGCAAGGATAAAAAAGAAAACAGCATGTAAACAGTAAACATAGTTAACAATAAATAATAAATAAAGGTTGTGGTGGAGATGAGGATGTATTTGAGTTAAAATGATAATGAATGAATGAACCAGCTGGATACAAGCCAAGAGCACTTTATTTGGTGTGATTAGAGGGTTGAGGCCCCACCGATAGTTTCTACCTACGTGAGCTAGTTTTGAGGCTTAATTAAACATGAAATGGTAAATAATCACCATTTACAGTTAATTGTCGCTAAGTGACCTTACTGGAAGGTGTTTGCATGTTCTCCGTGTGCTTGCGTGCGTTTCCTCCTGGTACTCCGGTTTCCCCCTCAATCCCAAAAAACATGCAGCAGGTTAATTGAATAATCTAAATTCCCCCTTAGATGTGAATGTGTGGGTGAAAGTTTCCCTGCGATGGACTGGCGACCTGTCCAGGGTGTACCCCCACCACTCGCCCAATGTGTGCTGGCACCCGGCAGACCCCGTGACCCCAAAAGGGAATAAGCGGGTGGAAAATGAATGATCTAGTTATTTGTATTAAATGTGGATTTCATGTTCACTGAAAAATGTTCACTAAAAGCCGAGGAGCTGAAACGGCTCATATGTTGAATTGCTGCCCTCTAGTGGGCAACCTGGTTTACCACTACCAATAGAGTTTTCGCCAAAAAAGCGTTTTAAAATCACATTTGTCGTTTTGTTTCTTGCAGAGACGACATGGCGAAGACATTGACAGACATTGGTGGTGAGTCAAAATTTCAGTCTCGTTCAGAAAGTTTCCTTGGATTTAATTGGAACTGAACGGATTGAAACTTGACTTAGAATTCCTTTATATTTGTTCCAATCACCAGATTATGAAATGCAAGTTGCGATCACTGAAGCTCTCTGTAGAATGACCCCCAAAAAACTGAGAGAAGACTTTGGTGGCAAATGGTTTGGTTTCAGAAGCTTTACGTCAGCATTCACGTCAATTAATGATAAAGATTTTGAAACGGTACGTATTTAACATTACAAATGCTGTTATCTTGGATGATCATATATTTGTTTACAGGACTGTAGGACATTTCTGAATGAGCTTAATGGTTATTTTGGGAGCTCGAGAAGGTGTGTTTGACATTCTCTTTGTTCTTAAGCATTCTTCTGACATTTTGTTATTCAAATTGGTGTCCTGTCCCACAGAGTCTTCTCATTTCCGTGTTCTCATGCTTTTCTTAATTCGACTGAGGTAGGCATTGATCGTTTTTTTTAATTGCTCTTCATTTTAATTGGGATTTCTTGCAATTTTTAAGCTCGTCAAGCCAGAAGATGAGTTTCTGAAAGAGTTTTGGGTAGACTTCAACATAGGAACCTCATCCATTAGTTTCTATGTAAATGATCCTCAGGTTTGTTGGATTGTTGTTTTAAAAACACAAGCAAATCGTCCATTTATTCTACAAACTGAGCTTTATTTCATTTCAGAGCACACTGTGGCAGCTGATTCATCTTCCTCAAGACACTGTCAGCGTGTATGATCTTCAAGGTGAGATTCATTACAGTATCTTCCGGTAACATTATATATTTTTTTTTGTTCAGTTAGTTCAATCTCATTTTCACATTTCTGTTTGCGGATAGAAATCAATGGTGAAAAGATCCTGATAATTCACGTCAAAACCCCAGTCTCTCACGGAGGAATCTCTGGGAAAATTATCAAAATAAGCTTCAGTTCGGAGCACAATGTCCAAACAGCCTTAAACAAAGTATTTGGAAGCAAACCTCAACTTCCCTCCCCATCAAAGGTAAATGCACAGCGTACACCAGCATTTCAGACCAATTTTTACCAACACGCTCATGTTTTGTCTTAATAGTAGGCCTAGTAAAAAAAAAAAAAAAAGTACTTTTGTTTAAAAGTTTTTTACCAAATTGTAATCTTCTGTTGAGAAAATAAAATTACTTTACTTTTTTTGTTGGCTTGTGCTTCTGAAAACAAATCATTGTTTCGTTTCTAAGATACTGACATTGTGAGATCAGCACGTCTTTCAACTTTTAATGGGTTTACTGGCAGATGAATAGTTTCAAAATCCTAAATTGGACCGTTTAAAACAGGAGTGTCAAACATACGGCCCGCGGAATGATTTTGAAGAGAGAGTGAGGGGGGTGTGAATAGCAGTTTAATTAATGTTCTGCCTTCTGAAGCATATTAGAAATTGGGGGGAAAAAAAGTACAATTTTACGGTATGGGGTTTTTCCCAAAAAATTTATGTGGAAGTATTTTATATGAATAAATGAATGATAAGATCTGTTAATTAATTACTCAATAATCAATGGATTATTCGACATGATTTGTCTGGCCCCCAGAAGCACAAATTGTGCACCGTGCGGCCTGAAAGGAGAAATGAGTTTGACACCCCTGGATTAAAGTGTATGTGTTTGAGTAATTAAACAGAAAAGTTATTAAGTTTTGTAATTGGCTGCCAATTTTTGGCAGATCTTTGTTCGTTTTGGAATAACAGCATGGTTTCTCAACTTCTCAGCGCAATGGTTTCTCTTCAGGTGTCACATAGATTAATTAAAAGTGTATTAAGGTCATGGTTTATTTTATAATAGATATGGTGATTGGTTAATTAAATATTTGTGACTGTGTTATACCAGTGTAGTTGATGGAGAGAGAGTAGAGTAACTGCATCTGAAATCAACACTATGTAGCTAAACACTTAGCTCAGAAAACTTTTCAAAAGTTCTTTGTCTTTTGGTTAATTTAGTTTCCCATTTAAGTCACTAATTAATTATAGGAAAAAAAACAACATTGATAAACACTGACTTGCTCATTGTTACTCTTTTTTTCGGGAGTAGGATGTTTTTTTGGCTATATGGACATTTTCTTGTTCATTTTAAAACAGGATGTCACTCATGTGTAGCTATAAAGAATTAAGTAGGAGCTAGGTGTATAGTGCGTTATCTTAAACAAGTGTATCTTAAACAATTCGTCAATATCAGTTTTTTTAAGGGGGGGGGTATTATGTTTTTCAGGTATATAATGTTGGTTTATAGCACACTCACGTAACAATTTTATCTAAAGTTTGATTGTAATCGCTGTATTTAATCTAGCCACAGGGGTTGCAAGCCAGTGACTTCTGTGCCGGTCCCAAGCCCGGATAAATAGAGAGGGTTGCGTCAGGAAGGGCATCCTGCGTAAAATATGCCAAAACCAAATATGCGAGTCACCAAATCGATTTTCATACCGGATCGGTCGAGGCCCGGGTTAACAACGACCGCCTCCGGTGCTGTTGACTTACAGGGTGCCGGTGGAAATTGGACTACTGTTTGTCGAAGAAGGAGAGGAGGGAGAAGGATTCATCGACAGAAAGAGAAGAGGAAAGGCAGGAGTGTAGATCTGAGAATAGGGACTCTTAACGTTGGTACAATGACAGGGAAGGGTAGGGAGCTGGCGGACATGATGGAGAGAAGGAAGGTAGATATTCTGTGTGTGCAGGAGACCAGGTGGAAGGGTAGCAAAGCGCGTAGTATTGGAGGGGGATACAAACTGTTTTACTATGGTGTGGATAGGAAGAGAAATGGGGTAGGAGTGATCCTGAAGGAGGGGTTTGTGAGGAATGTTTTAGAGGTGAAAAGAGTGTCAGACAGGGTGATCAGTTTGAAGTTAGAGAGTGAAGGGGTGATGTTGAATGTAGTGAGTGGTTATGCTCCACAAGTAGGCTGTAAGTTGGAAGAGAAGGAGAGATTTTGGAGTGAGTTGGATGAGGTGATAGAGAGTGTTCCCAGAGGAGAGAGAGTAGTAGTGGGAGCAGATTTCAATGGGCATGTTGGTGAGGGCAACAGAGGTGATGAGGAGGTGATGGGCAGGTTCGGTGTTAAGGAAAGGAACCTAGAAGGACAGATGGTGGTGGACTTTGCCAAGAGGATGGAAATGGCTGTAGTTAATACTTATTTCCAGAAGAGGGAGGAA